>JAUCBL010000241.1:157500-158756 GCA_033807585.1 Hydrophis major | reverse complement strand
GACAAAGAGGTAGACAGACAGACAGACAGATGGATGGAATGGATAGATAGAAAGAAAGATAGAAAGGTAGAAAGATAAAAAGATAGAAAAATAGAAACATAGAAAGATAGATAGATAGATAGATAGATAGATAGATAGATAGATAGATAGATAGATAGATATAGATGATAGGTAAAGATGTATAGATGGAAAGATAGACATAGACAGAGAGATCGAAATACAGACAAACAATACAAAGATGGACATACAGAGATAATAAAGAGAGAGAGAGAAAGATACAGAGACAGAGACAGAGACATGGGTGGATGGTTCAGTATGTTGGAAGGTAGGGATAGATAGATAGATAGATGATAGATAGATAGATAGATAGATAGACAGACAGACAGACAGACAGACGGACGGACAGACAGACAGACAGACAGACAGACAGACAGATAGATAGATAGATAGATAGATAGATAGATAGATAGATAGATAGATAAACAGTCAGAGAGAGAGACAGATGTATGGAATGGATGGATAGATAGATAGACAGACAGATAGATAGACTTATGGATGTATGGAATGGATGGAAAGATAGATAGATAGATAGATAGATAGATAGATAGATAGATAGATAGATAGATAGATAGATAGATAGATAGATAAATAGATAGACAGACAGATAGATAGATAGACAGACAGACAGACAGACAGACAGACAGACAGACAGATAGATAGATAGATAGATAGATAGATAGACAAAGAGGTAGACAGACAGACAGACAGATGGATGGAATGGATAGATAGAAAGAAAGATAGAAAGGTAGAAAGATAAAAAGATAGAAAAATAGAAACATAGAAAGATAGATAGATAGATAGATAGATAGATAGATAGATAGATAGATAGATAGATAGATATAGATGATAGGTAAAGATGTATAGATGGAAAGATAGACATAGACAGAGAGATCGAAAGACAGACAAACAATACAAAGATGGACATACAGAGATAATAAAGAGAGAGAGAGAAAGATACAGAGACAGAGACAGAGACATGGGTGGATGGTTCAGTATGTTGGAAGGTAGGGATAGATAGATAGATAGATGATAGATAGATAGATAGATAGATAGACAGACAGACAGACAGACAGACAGATATGCAGGGATAGATCGTGAGAAACATAGATACATAGATATGGAGCGAAAGAGATAGATAGATAGATAGATAGATAGATAGATAGATAGATAGATAGATAGATAGATAGATAGATTTT
>JAUCBL010000241.1:0-2500 GCA_033807585.1 Hydrophis major | reverse complement strand
GATAGATAGATAGATAGATAGAAAGACAGACAGACAGACAGACAGACAGACAGACAGACAGAGAGACGGACGGACAGATGGAATGGATAGATAGATAGATAGATGGATGGATAGATAGATAGATAGATAGATAGATAGATAGATAGATAGATAGACAGACAGACAGACAGACAGACAGACAGACAGACAGACAGACAGACAGACAGACAAACGGATGGATGGAATGGATAGATAGATAGATAGATAGATAGATAGATAGATAGATAGATAGATAGATAGATATAGACAGAAAGAAAGATAAACATTCAAATAGACAGATAGACAGATGGATATTTTGAGACAGACAGATAGATAGATAGATAGATAGATAGATAGATAGATAGAAAGATAGATAGATAGATAGATAGAGATAGACAGAAAGAAAGATAAACATTCAAATAGACAGATAGACAGATGGATATTTTGAGACAGATAGATAGATAGATAGATAGATAGATAGATAGATAGATAGATAGATAGATAGATAGATATAGATGATAGGTAAAGATGTATAGATGGAAAGATAGACATGGACAGAGAGATCGAAAGACAGACAAACAATACAAAGATGGACATACAGAGATAATAAAGAGAGAGAGGGAAAGATACAGAGACAGAGAGAGAGACATGGGTGGATGGTTCAGTATGTAGGAAGGTAGGGATAGGTAGATAGATAGATGATAGATAGATAGATAGATAGATAGATAGATAGATAGATAGATAGATAGACAGACAGACAGAAAGACAGACAGACAGACAGATAGATAGATAGATAGATAGATAGATAGATAGATAGATAGATAGATAGATAGATAGATAGATAAACAGACAGAGAGAGAGACAGATGGATGGAATGGATGGATAGATAGATAGAGAGACAGACAGATAGATAGACTTATGGATGTATGGAATGGATAGATAGATAGATAGATAGATAGATAGATAGATAGATAGATAGATAGATAGATAGATAGATAGATAGATAGATAGACAGACAGATGGAATGGATAGATAGATAGATAGATAGATAGATAGATAGATAGATAGATAGATAGATAGATAGATAGATAGATAGATAGATAGATAGATAGACAGACAGATAGAGAGACAGAGAGATAGACAGACGGATGGAATGGATAGATAGATAGATGGAATGAATAGATAGATAGATAGAGAGACAGAGAGATAGACAGACGGATGGAATGGATAGATAGATAGATGGAATGAATAGATAAATAGATAGATAGATAGATAGATAGACAGACAGACAGACAGACAGACAGACAGACAGACAGACAGACAGATAGACAGACAGACAGACAGACAGATAGACTGATGGATGGATGGAATGGATAGATAAATAGATAGATAGATAGATAGATAGATAGATAGATAGATAGATAAACAGACAGAGAGAGAGACAGATGGATGGAATGGATGGATAGATAGATAGAGAGACAGACAGATAGATAGACTTATGGATGTATGGAATGGATAGATAGATAGATAGATAGATAGATAGATAGATAGATAGATAGATAGATAGATAGACAGACAGACAGACGGATGGAATGGATAGATAGATAGATGGAATGAATAGATAGAGAGACAGAGAGATAGACAGACGGATGGAATGGATAGATAGATAGATGGAATGAATAGATAAATAGATAGATAGATAGATAGATAGATAGATAGATAGATAGATAGATAGACAGACAGACAGACAGACAGACAGACAGACAGATAGACTGATGGATGGATGGAATGGATAGATAAATAGATAGATAGATAGATAGATAGATAGATAGATAGATAGATAGATAGATAGATAGATAGACAGACAGACAGACAGAGAGACAGAGAGACGGACGGACAGATGGAATGGATAGATAGATAGATAGATAGATAGATAGATAGATAGATAGATAGATAGATAGATAGATAGATAGATAGATATAGATGATAGGTAAAGATGTATAGATGGAAAGATAGACATGGACAGAGAGATCGAAAGACAGACAAACAATACAAAGATGGACATACAGAGATAATAAAGAGAGAGAGGGAAAGATACAGAGACAGAGAGAGAGACATGGGTGGATGGTTCAGTATGTAGGAAGGTAGGGATAGGTAGATAGATAGATGATAGATAGATAGATAGATAGATAGATAGATAGATAGATAGATAGATAGATAGACAGACAGACAGAAAGACAGATAGATAGATAGATAGATAGATAGATAGATAGATAGATAGATAGATAGATAGATAGATAGATAGATAGATAAACAGACAGAGAGAGAGACAGATGGATGGAATGGATGGATAGATAGATAGAGAGACAGACAGATAGATAGACTTATGGATGTATGGAATGGATAGATAGATAGATAGATAGATAGATAGATAGATAGATAGATAGATAGATAGATAGATAGATAGATAGATAGACAGACA
>JAUCBL010000240.1:85000-158773 GCA_033807585.1 Hydrophis major | reverse complement strand
TTAGAATTAGAATTAGAATTAGAATTAGAATTAGAATTAGAATTAGAATTAGAATTAGAATTAGAATTAGAATTAGAATAGAATACAGAATAGAGTAGCTAAGAGTAGAATAGAATTAGAATAGAGCAGAGTGGAATAGAATTAGAATACAGTAGAGAAGAGTAGAGTAGAGTAGAATTACAATAGAGTACACTAGACTAGAGTAGATTAGAATACAATACAGAATAGAGAAGAATAGAATAGAATAGAATGGAATGGAATAGAATTAGAATAGAGTAGAATAGAATAGAATAGAATAGAATAGAATAGAATAGAATAGAATAGAATAGAATAGGAGTAGAGTAGAGTAGAGTAGAGTAGAATAGAATAGAATAGAATAGAATAGAATAGAATAGAATAGAATAGAATAGAATAGAATAGAATAGAATAGAATAGAATTGAATAGAATGGAATGGAATGGAATGGAATAGAATTAGAATAGAGTAGCGTAGTTTAGAATAGAGTAGCGTAGTTTAGAATAGAATTAGGTTAGAGTAGAATAGAATAGAATTGAATTGAATAAAATAGAACAGAATAGAAGAGAAGTTAGAATCGAGTAGAGCAGAATAGAATACAGAATAGAGTAAAATCAGAATCAGAATCAGAATCAGAATCAGAATCAGAATCAGAATCAGAATCAGAATCAGAATCAGAATCAGAATCAGAATCAGAATCAGAATCAGAATCAGAATCAGAATCAGAATCAGAATCAGAATCAGAATCAGAATCAGAATCAGAATCAGAATCAGAATCAGAATCAGAAACAGAAACAGAAACAGAAACAGAAACAGAAACAGAATTCGAATTAGAACTAGAACTAGAACTAGAATTAGAATTAGAATTAGAATTAGAATTAGAATTAGAATTAGAATTAGAATTAGAATTAGAATTAGAATTAGAATTAGAATTAGAATTAGAATTAGAATTAGAATAGAATACAGAATAGAGTAGAATCAGAATCAGAATCAGAATCAGAATCAGAATCAGAATCAGAATCAGAATCAGAATCAGAAACAGAAACAGAAACAAACACATAAACAGAAACAGAAACAGAAACAGAAACAGAATTAGAATTAGAATTAGAATTAGAATTAGAATTAGAATTAGAATTAGAATTAGAATTAGAATTAGAATTAGAATTAGAATTAGAATTAGAATTAGAATTAGAATTAGAATTAGAATTAGAATTAGAATTAGAATTAGAATTAGAATTAGAATTAGAATTAGAATTAGAATTAGAATTAGAATTAGAATTAGAATTAGAATTAGAATAGAGAAGAATAGAATGGAATGGAATGGAATAGAATTAGAATAGAATAGAATAGAATAGAAGGAAATAGAATAGAATAGAATAGAATAGAATAGAATAGAATAGAATAGAATAGAAATTAGAATAGAGTAGAGCAGAATAGAATACAGAATAGAGTAGAATCAGAATCAGAATCAGAATCAGAATCAGAATCAGAATCAGAATCAGAATCAGAATCAGAATCAGAATCAGAATCAGAATCAGAATCAGAATCAGAATCAGAATCAGAATCAGAATCAGAATCAGAATCAGAATTAGAATTAGAATTAGAATAGAATACAGAATAGAGTAGCTAAGTGTAGAATAGAATTAGAATAGAGTAGAGTGGAATAGAATTAGAATACAGTAGAGAAGAGTAGAGTAGAGTAGAGCAGAGTAGAGTATAGTAGAATTACAATAGAGTACACTAGACTAGAGTAGATTAGAATACAATACAGAATAGAGAAGAATAGAATAGAATGGAATGGAATAGAATTAGAATAGAATAGAATAGAATAGAATGAAATAGAATAGAATAGAATAGAATAGAATAGAATAGAATAGAATAGAATAGAATAGAATAGAATAGAATAGAATAGAATAGAATAGAATAGAATAGAATAGAATAGAATAGGAGTAGATTAGTGTAGAGTAGAGTAGAGCAGAGTAGAGTAGAATAGAATAGAATTAGAATAGCGTAAAGTAGAGTAGAGTATAATTAGAATTAGAATAGAGTAGAGTAGAGTAGAATTACAACAGAGTAGACTAGAGTAGAGTAGATTAGAATAGAATACAGAATAGAGAAGAATAGAATAGAATGGAATGGAATGGAATGGAATGGAATAGAATTAGAATGGAGTAGAATAGAATAGAATAGAATAGAATAGAATAGAATAGAATAGAATAGAATAGAATAGAATAGAATAGAATAGAATAGAATAGGAGTAGATTAGTGTAGAGTAGAGTAGAATAGAATAGAAAAGAATAGAATAGAATTAGAGTAGAGTAGAGTAGAGTAGAGCAGAGTAGAGTAGAATAGAATAGAATTAGAATAGTGTAAAGTAGAGTAGAGTAGAATTAGAATTAGAATAGAGTAGAGTAGAGTAGAATTACAACAGAGTAGACTAGAGTAGAGTAGATTAGAATAGAATACAGAATAGAGAAGAATAGAATAGAATGGAATGGAATAGAATTAGAATAGAGTAGAATAGAATAGAATAGAATAGAATGAAATAGAATAGAATAGAATAGAAATTAGAATAGAGTAGAGCAGAATAGAATACAGAATAGAGTAGAATCAGAATCAGAATCAGAATCAGAATCAGAATCAGAATCAGAATCAGAATCAGAATCAGAATCAGAATCAGAAATCAGAATCAGAATCAGAATCAGAATCAGAATCAGAATCAGAATCAGAATCAGAATCAGAATCAGAATCAGAATCAGAATCAGAAACAGAAACAGAAACAGAAACAGAAACAGAAACAGAAACAGAACAGAACTAGAACTAGAACTAGAACTAGAATTAGAATTAGAATTAGAATTAGAATTAGAATTAGAATTAGTATTAGAATTAGAATTAGAATTAGAATTAGAATTAGAATTAGAATTAGAGTTTAGATTAGAATTAGAATTAGAATTAGAATTAGAATTTGAATTAGAATTAGAATTAGTATTAGAATTAGAATTAGAATAGAATACAGAATAGAGTAGATAAGAGTAGAATCGAATTAGAATAGAGTAGAGTGGAATAGAATTAGAATAGAGTAGAATAGAATAGAATAGGAGTAGAGTAGAGTAGAGTAGAGTAGAATAGAATAGAATAGAATAGAATAGAATAGAATAGACTAGAATAGAATAGAATAGAATAGAATAGAATAGAATAGAATAGAATGGAATGGAATGGAATAGAATTAGAATAGAGTAGCGTAGTTTAGAATAGAATTAGGTTAGAGTAGAATAGAATTGAATTGTATTGAATAAAATAGAACAGAAGAGAAGAGAAGTTAGAATCGAGTAGAGCAGAATAGAATAAAGAATAGAGTAGAATCAGAATCAGAATCAGAATCAGAATCAGAATCAGAATCAGAATCAGAATCAGAATCAGAATCAGAATCAGAATCAGAATCAGAATCAGAATCAGAATCAGAATCAGAATTAGAATTAGAATTAGAATAGAATACAGAAATAGAGTAGCTAAGTGTAGATAGAATTAGAATAGAGTAGAGTGGAATAGAATTAGAATACAGTAGAGAAGAGTAGAGTAGAGTAGAGCAGAGTAGAGTATAGTAGAATTACAATAGAGTACACTAGACTAGAGTAGATTAGAATACAATTACAGAATAGAGAAGAATAGAATAGAATGGAATGGAATAGAATTAGAATAGAGTAGAATAGAATAGAATAGAATAGAATGAAATAGAATAGAATAGAATAGAATAGAATAGAATAGAAAGAATAGAATAGAATAGAATAGAATAGAATAGAATAGAATAGGAGTAGAGTAGAGTAGAGTAGAGTAGAGTAGAGTAGAATAGAATAGAATAGAATAGAATAGAATAGAATAGAATAGAATGGAATAGAATTAGAATAGAGTAGCGTAGTTTAGAATAGAGTAGCGTAGTTTAGAATAGAATTAGGTTAGAGTAGAATAGAATTGAATTGAATTGAATAAAATAGAACAGAATAGAAGAGAAGTTAGAATCGAGTAGAGCAGAATAGAATACAGAATAGAGTAGAATCAGAATCAGAATCAGAATCAGAATCAGAATCAGAAACAGAAACAGAATTAGAATTAGAATTAGAATTAGAATTAGAATTAGAATTAGAATTAGAATTAGAATTAGAATTAGAATTAGAATTAGAATTAGAATTAGAATTAGAATTAGAATTAGAATTAGAATTAGAATTAGAATTAGAATTAGAATTAGAATTAGAATTAGAATTAGAATTAGAATTAGAATTAGAATTAGAATTAGAATTAGAATAGAATACAGAATAGAGTAGCTAAGAGTAGAATAGAATTAGAATAGAGCAGAGTGGAATAGAATTAGAATACAGTAGAGAAGAGTAGAGTAGAGTAGAATTACAATAGAGTACACTAGACTAGAGTAGATTAGAATACAATACAGAATAGAGAAGAATAGAATAGAATAGAATGGAATGGAATAGAATTAGAATAGAGTAGAATAGAATAGAATAGAATAGAATAGAATAGAATAGAATAGAATAGAATAGAATAGAATAGAATAGAATAGGAGTAGAGTAGAGTAGAGTAGAGTAGAATAGAATAGAATAGAATAGAATAGAATAGAATAGAATAGAATAGAATAGAATAGAATAGAATAGAATAGAAGTAGAGTAGAGTAGAATAGAATAGAATAGAATAGAATAGAATGGAATGGAATGGAATGGAATAGAATTAGAATAGAGTAGCGTAGTTTAGAATAGAGTAGCGTAGTTTAGAATAGAATTAGGTTAGAGTAGAATAGAATAGAATTGAATTGAATAAAATAGAACAGAATAGAAGAGAAGTTAGAATCGAGTAGAGCAGAATAGAATACAGAATAGAGTAAAATCAGAATCAGAATCAGAATCAGAATCAGAATCAGAATCAGAATCAGAATCAGAATCAGAATCAGAATCAGAATCAGAATCAGAATCAGAATCAGAATCAGAATCAGAATCAGAATCAGAATCAGAATCAGAATCAGAATCAGAATCAGAATCAGAAACAGAAACAGAAACAGAAACAGAAACAGAAACAGAATTCGAATTAGAACTAGAACTAGAACTAGAATTAGAATTAGAATTAGAATTAGAATTAGAATTAGAATTAGAATTAGAATTAGAATTAGAATTAGAATTAGAATTAGAATTAGAATTAGAATTAGAATTAGAATTAGAATAGAATACAGAATAGAGTAGAATCAGAATCAGAATCAGAATCAGAATCAGAATCAGAATCAGAATCAGAATCAGAATCAGAATCAGAAACAGAAACAGAAACAGAAACAAACACATAAACAGAAACAGAAACAGAAACAGAAACAGAAACAGAAACAGAAACAGAATTAGAATTAGAATTAGAATTAGAATTAGAATTAGAATTAGAATTAGAATTAGAATTAGAATTAGAATTAGAATTAGAATTAGAATTAGAATTAGAATTAGAATTAGAATTAGAATTAGAATTAGAATTAGAATTAGAATTAGAATTAGAATTAGAATTAGAATTAGAATTAGAATTAGAATTAGAATTAGAATTAGAATTAGAATTAGAATTAGAATAGAGAAGAATAGAATGGAATGGAATGGAATAGAATTAGAATAGAATAGAATAGAATAGAAGGAAATAGAATAGAATAGAATAGAATAAAATAGAATAGAATAGAATAGAATAGAAATTAGAATAGAGTAGAGCAGAATAGAATACAGAATAGAGTAGAATCAGAATCAGAATCAGAATCAGAATCAGAATCAGAATCAGAATCAGAATCAGAATCAGAATCAGAATCAGAATCAGAATCAGAATCAGAATCAGAATCAGAATCAGAATTAGAATTAGAATTAGAATAGAATACAGAATAGAGTAGCTAAGTGTAGAATAGAATTAGAATAGAGTAGAGTGGAATAGAATTAGAATACAGTAGAGAAGAGTAGAGTAGAGTAGAGCAGAGTAGAGTATAGTAGAATTACAATAGAGTACACTAGACTAGAGTAGATTAGAATACAATACAGAATAGAGAAGAATAGAATAGAATGGAATGGAATAGAATTAGAATAGAGTAGAATAGAATAGAATAGAATAGAATGAAATAGAATAGAATAGAATAGAATAGAATAGAATAGAATAGAATAGAATAGAATAGAATAGAATAGAATAGAATAGAATAGAATAGAATAGAATAGAATAGAATAGAATAGAATAGAATAGGAGTAGATTAGTGTAGAGTAGAGTAGAGCAGAGTAGAGTAGAATAGAATAGAATTAGAATAGCGTAAAGTAGAGTAGAGTATAATTAGAATTAGAATAGAGTAGAGTAGAGTAGAATTACAACAGAGTAGACTAGAGTAGAGTAGATTAGAATAGAATACAGAATAGAGAAGAATAGAATAGAATGGAATGGAATGGAATGGAATGGAATAGAATTAGAATGGAGTAGAATAGAATAGAATAGAATAGAATAGAATAGAATAGAATAGAATAGAATAGAATAGAATAGAATAGAATAGAATAGAATAGAATAGAATAGAATAGAATAGGAGTAGATTAGTGTAGAGTAGAGTAGAATAGAATAGAAAAGAATAGAATAGAATTAGAGTAGAGTAGAGTAGAGTAGAGCAGAGTAGAGTAGAATAGAATAGAATTAGAATAGTGTAAAGTAGAGTAGAGTAGAATTAGAATTAGAATAGAGTAGAGTAGAGTAGAATTACAACAGAGTAGACTAGAGTAGAGTAGATTAGAATAGAATACAGAATAGAGAAGAATAGAATAGAATGGAATGGAATAGAATTAGAATAGAGTAGAATAGAATAGAATAGAATAGAATAGAATGAAATAGAATAGAATAGAATAGAAATTAGAATAGAGTAGAGCAGAATAGAATACAGAATAGAGTAGAATCAGAATCAGAATCAGAATCAGAATCAGAATCAGAATCAGAATCAGAATCAGAATCAGAATCAGAATCAGAATCAGAATCAGAATCAGAATCAGAATCAGAATCAGAATCAGAATCAGAATCAGAATCAGAATCAGAATCAGAAACAGAAACAGAAACAGAAACAGAAACAGAAACAGAAACAGAAACAGAACAGAACTAGAACTAGAACTAGAATTAGAATTAGAATTAGAATTAGAATTAGAATTAGAATTAGAATTAGTATTAGAATTAGAATTAGAATTAGAATTAGAATTAGAATTAGAATTAGTATTAGAATTAGAATTAGAATTAGAATTAGAATTAGAATTAGAATTAGAATTAGTATTAGAATTAGAATTAGAATAGAATACAGAATAGAGTAGATAAGAGTAGAATCGAATTAGAATAGAGTAGAGTGGAATAGAATTAGAATAGGGTAGAATAGAATAGAATAGGAGTAGAGTAGAGTAGAGTAGAGTAGAGTAGAATAGAATAGAATAGAATAGAATAGAATAGAATAGAATAGAATAGAATAGAATAGAATAGAATAGAATAGAATAGAATAGAATGGAATGGAATGGAATAGAATTAGAATAGAGTAGCGTAGTTTAGAATAGAGTAGCGTAGTTTAGAATAGAATTAGGTTAGAGTAGAATAGAATTGAATTGTATTGAATAAAATAGAACAGAAGAGAAGAGAAGTTAGAATCGAGTAGAGCAGAATAGAATAAAGAATAGAGTAGAATCAGAATCAGAATCAGAATCAGAATCAGAATCAGAATCAGAATCAGAATCAGAATCAGAATCAGAATCAGAATCAGAATCAGAATCAGAATCAGAATCAGAATCAGAATCAGAATCAGAATCAGAATCAGAATTAGAATTAGAATTAGAATTAGAATTAGAATTAGAATTAGAATTAGTATTAGAATTAGAATTAGAATTAGAATAGAATACAGAATAGAGTAGATAAGAGTAGAATTGAATTAGAATAGAGTAGAGTGGAATAGAATTAGAATACAGAAGAGAAGAGTAGAGTAGAATAGCGTGAAGTAGATTAGAGTAGAATTAGAATTAGAATAGAGTAGAGTAGAGTAGAATTACAATAGAGTAGACTAGAGTAGATAAGAATAGAATAGCATACAGAATAGAGAAGAATAGAATAGAATGGAATGGAATAGAATTAGAATAGAGTAGAGTAGAATAGAATAGAATAGAATAGAATAGAATAGAATAGAATAGAATAGAATAGAATAGAATAGAATAGAATAGAATAGAATAGAATAGAACAGAACAGAATAGAATAGAATAGAATAGAATAGAATAGAATAGAATAGAATAGGAGTAGATTAGTGTAGAGTAGAGTAGAATAGAATAGAAAAGAATAGAATAGAATTAGAGTAGAGTAGAGTAGAGTAGAGCAGAGTAGAGTAGAATAGAATAGAATTAGAATAGCGTAAAGTAGAGTAGAGTAGAATTAGAATTAGAATAGAGTAGAGTAGAGTAGAGTAGAATTACAATAGGGTAGACTAGAGTAGAGTAGAGTAGAATAGAATACAGAATAGAGAAGAATACAATAGAATGGAATGGAATAGAATTAGAATAGAGTAGAATAGAATAGAATAGAATGGAATGGAATAGAATAGAATAGAATGAAATAGAATAGAATAGAATAGAATAGAATAGAATAGAATGAAATAGAATAGAAATTAGAATAGAGTAGAGCAGAATAGAATACAGAATAGAGTAGAATTAGAATTAGAATTAGAATTAGAATTAGAATTAGAATTAGAATTAGAATTAGAATTGGAATTGGAATTGGAATTGGAATTGGAATTGGAATTGGAATTGGAATTGGAATTGGAATTGGAATTGGAATTGGAATTGGAATTGGAATTGGAATTGGAATTGGAATTGGAATTGGAATTAGAATTAGAATTGAATACAGAATAGAGTAGATAAGAGTAGAATCGAATTAGAATAGAGTAGAGTGGAATAGAATTAGAATAGAGTGGAAAAGAATAGAATAGAATAGAATAGGAGTAGAGTAGAGTAGAGTAGAGTAGAGTAGAGTAGAGTAGAGTAGAGTAGAGTAGAATAGAATAGAATAGAATAGAATAGAATAGAATAGAATAGAATAGAATGGAATAGAATTAGAATAGAGTAGCGTAGTTTAGAATAGAGTAGCGTAGTTTAGAATAGAATTAGGTTAGAGTAGAATAGAATTGAATTGAATTGAATAAAATAGAACAGAATAGAAGAGAAGTTAGAATCGAGTAGAGCAGAATAGAATACAGAATAGAGTAGAATCAGAATCAGAATCAGAATCAGAATCACAATCAGAAACAGAAACAGAAACAGAAACAGAAACAGAAACAGAAACAGAAACAGAAACAGAATCAGAATCAGAATCAGAATCAGAATCAGAATCAGAATCAGAATCAGAATCAGAATCAGAATCAGAATCAGAATCAGAATCAGAATCAGAATCAGAATCAGAATCAGAATCAGAATTAGAATTAGAATTAGAATTAGAATAGAGTAGAATAGAATACAGAATAGAGAAGAATAGAATGGAATGGAATGGAATAGAATTAGAATAGAATAGAATAGAATAGAAGGAAATAGAATAGAATAGAATAAAATAGAATAGAATAGAATAGAATAGAAATTAGAATAGAGTAGAGCAGAATAGAATACAGAATAGAGTAGAATCAGAATCAGAATCAGAATCAGAATCAGAATCAGAATCAGAATCAGAATCAGAATCAGAATCAGAATCAGAATCAGAATCAGAATCAGAATCAGAATCAGAATCAGAATTAGAATTAGAATTAGAATAGAATACAGAATAGAGTAGCTAAGAGTAGAATAGAATTAGAATAGAGTAGAGTGGAATAGAATTAGAATACAGTAGAGAAGAGTAGAGTAGAGTAGAGCAGAGTAGAGTATAGTAGAATTACAATAGAGTACACTAGACTAGAGTAGATTAGAATACAATACAGAATAGAGAAGAATAGAATAGAATAGAATGGAATGGAATGGAATGGAATGGAATAGAATTAGAATGGAGTAGAATAGAATAGAATAGAATAGAATAGAATAGAATAGAATAGAATAGAATAGAATAGAATAGAATAGAATAGAATAGAATAGAATAGAATAGAATAGGAGTAGATTAGTGTAGAGTAGAGTAGAATAGAATAGAAAAGAATAGAATAGAATTAGAGTAGAGTAGAGTAGAGCAGAGCAGAGTAGAGTAGAATAGAATAGAATTAGAATAGCGTAAAGTAGAGTAGAGTAGAATTAGAATTAGAATAGAGTAGAGTAGAGTAGAATTACAACAGAGTAGACTAGAGTAGAGTAGATTAGAATAGAATACAGAATAGAGAAGAATAGAATAGAATGGAATGGAATAGAATTAGAATAGAGTTGAATAGAATAGAATAGAATAGAATGAAATAGAATAGAATAGAATAGAAATTAGAATAGAGTAGAGCAGAATAGAATACAGAATAGAGTAGAATCAGAATCAGAATCAGAATCAGAATCAGAATCAGAATCAGAATCAGAATCAGAATCAGAATCAGAATCAGAATCAGAATCAGAAACAGAAACAGAAACAGAAACAGAAACAGAAACAGAACTAGAACTAGAACTAGAACTAGAATTAGAATTAGAATTAGAATTAGAATTAGAATTAGAATTAGTATTAGAATTAGAATTAGAATTAGAATAGAATACAAAATAGAGTAGATAAGAGTAGAATTGAATTAGAATAGAGTAGAGTGGAATAGAATTAGAATACAGAAGAGAAGAGTAGAGTAGAATAGCGTGAAGTAGATTAGAGTAGAATTAGAATTAGAATAGAGTAGAGTAGAGTAGA
Organism: Hydrophis major; assembly: GCA_033807585.1. Lineage (NCBI taxonomy): Eukaryota > Metazoa > Chordata > Lepidosauria > Squamata > Elapidae > Hydrophis > Hydrophis major. The sequence continues at coordinate 147,917 of JAUCBL010000240.1, read as the reverse complement.
ATTACAACAGAGTAGACTAGAGTAGAGTAGAGTACAATAGCATACAGAATAGAGAAGAATAGAATAGAATGGAATGGAATAGAATTAGAATAGAGTAGAATAGAATAGAATAGAATAGAATAGAATAGAATAGAATAGAATAGAATAGAATAGAATAGAATGAAATAGAATAGAATAGAACAGAATAGAATAAAATAGAATAGAATAGGAGTAGATTAGTGTAGAGCAGAGTAGAATATAATAGAAAAGAATAGAATAGAATTAGAGTAGAGTAGAGTAGAGTAGAGCAGAGTAGAGTAGAATAGAATAGAATTAGAATAGCGTAAAGTAGAGTAGAGTAGAATTAGAATTAGAATAGAGCAGAGTAGAGTAGAGTAGAATTACAATAGGGTAGACTAGAGTAGAGTAGAGTAGAATAGAATACAGAATAGAGAAGAATAGAATAGAATGGAATGGAATAGAATTAGAATATAGTAGAATAGAATAGAATAGAATAGAATGGAATAGAATAGAATAGAATAGAATAGAATAGAATAGAATAGAATAGAATAGAATAGAATAGAATAGAATAGAATAGAATAGAATAGAATAGAATAGAATGAAATAGAATAGAAATTAGAATAGAATAGAGCAGAATAGAATACAGAATAGAGTAGAATTAGAATTAGAATTAGAATTAGAATTAGAATTAGAATTAGAATTAGAATTAGAATTAGAATTAGAATTAGAATTAGAATTAGAATTAGAATTAGAATTAGAATTAGAATTAGAATTAGAATTAGAATTAGAATTAGAATTAGAATTAGAATTAGAATTAGAATTAGAATTAGAATTAGAATTAGAATTAGAATTAGAATTAGAATTAGAATTAGAATTAGAATTAGAATTAGAATTAGAATTAGAATTAGAATTAGAATTAGAATTAGAATTAGAATTAGAATTAGAATTAGAATTAGAATTAGAATTAGAATTAGAATTAGAATAGAATACAGAATAGAGTAGCTAAGAGTAGAATATAATTAGAATAGAGTGGAATAGAATTAGAATACAGTAGAGAAGAGTAGAGTAGAGTAGAGCAGAGTGGAGTATAGTAGAATTACAATAGAGTACACTAGACTAGAGTAGATTAGAATACAATACAGAATAGAGAAGAATAGAATAGAATAGAATAGAATGGAATGGAATGGAATGGAATAGAATTAGAATGGAGTAGAATAGAATAGAATAGAATAGAATAGAAAAGAATAGAATAGAATAGAATAGAATAGAATAGAATAGAATAGAATAGAATAGAATAGAATAGGAGTAGATTAGTGTAGAGTAGAGTAGAATAGAATAGAAAAGAATAGAATAGAATTAGAGTAGAGTAGAGTAGAGTAGAGCAGAGTAGAGTAGAATAGAATAGAATAGAATTAGAATAGCGTAAAGTAGAGTAGAGTAGAATTAGAATTAGAATAGAGTAGAGTAGAGTAGAATTACAACAGAGTAGACTAGAGTAGAGTAGATTAGAATAGAATACAGAATAGAGAAGAATAGAATAGAATGGAATGGAATAGAATTAGAATAGAGTAGAATAGAATAGAATAGAATAGAATAGAATGAAATAGAATAGAATAGAATAGAATAGAAATTAGAATAGAGTAGAGCAGAATAGAATACAGAATAGAGTAGAATCAGAATCAGAATCAGAATCAGAATCAGAATCAGAATCAGAATCAGAATCAGAATCAGAATCAGAATCAGAATCAGAATCAGAATCAGAATCAGAAACAGAAACAGAAACAGAAACAGAAACAGAAACAGAAACAGAAACAGAAACAGAATTAGAACTAGAACTAGAACTAGAATTAGAATTAGAATTAGAATTAGAATTAGAATTAGAATTAGAATTAGAATAGAATACAGAATAGAGTAGCTAAGAGTAGAATAGAATTAGAATAGAGTAGAGTGGAATAGAATTAGAATACAGTAGAGAAGAGTAGAGTAGAGTAGAGCAGAGTAGAGTAGAGTAGAATTACAATAGAGTACATTAGACTAGAGTAGATTAGAATACAATACAGAATAGAGAAGAATAGAATAGAATAGAATGGAATGGAATGGAATAGAATTAGAATAGAGTAGTGTAGTTTAGAATAGAATTAGGATAGAGTAGAATAGAATTGAATTGAATTGAATAAAATAGAACCGAATAGAATAGAAGTTAGAATCGAGTAGAGCAGAATAGAATATAGAATAGAGTAGAATAGAATAGAATAGAATTAGAATAGAGTAGAATAGAATAGAATAGAATAGAATAGAATAGAATAGAATAGAATAGAATAGAATAGAATAGAAATTAGAATAGAGTAGAGCAGAATAGAATACAGAATAGAGTAGAATTAGAATTAGAATTAGAATTAGAATTAGAATTAGAATTAGAATTAGAATTAGAATTAGAATTAGAATTAGAATTAGAATTAGAATTAGAATTAGAATTAGAATTAGAATTAGAATTAGAATTAGAATTAGAATTAGAATTAGAATTAGAATTAGAATTAGAATTAGAATTAGAATTAGAATTAGAATTAGAATTAGAATTAGAATTAGAATTAGAATTAGAATTAGAATTAGAATTAGAATTAGAATTAGAATTAGAATTAGAATTAGAATTAGAATTAGAATTAGAATTAGAATTAGAATTAGAATTAGAATTAGAATTAGAATTAGAATTAGAATTAGAATTAGAATTAGAATTAGAATTAGAATTAGAATAGAATACAGAATAGAGTAGCTAAGAGTAGAATATAATTAGAATAGAGTGGAATAGAATTAGAATACAGTAGAGAAGAGTAGAGTAGAGTAGAGCAGAGTGGAGTATAGTAGAATTACAATAGAGTACACTAGACTAGAGTAGATTAGAATACAATACAGAATAGAGAAGAATAGAATAGAATAGAATAGAATGGAATGGAATGGAATGGAATAGAATTAGAATGGAGTAGAATAGAATAGAATAGAATAGAATAGAATAGAAAAGAATAGAATAGAATAGAATAGAATAGAATAGAATAGAATAGAATAGAATAGAATAGAATAGGAGTAGATTAGTGTAGAGTAGAGTAGAATAGAATAGAAAAGAATAGAATAGAATTAGAGTAGAGTAGAGTAGAGTAGAGCAGAGTAGAGTAGAATAGAATAGAATTAGAATAGCGTAAAGTAGAGTAGAGTAGAATTAGAATTAGAATAGAGTAGAGTAGAGTAGAATTACAACAGAGTAGACTAGAGTAGAGTAGATTAGAATAGAATACAGAATAGAGAAGAATAGAATAGAATGGAATGGAATAGAATTAGAATAGAGTAGAATAGAATAGAATAGAATAGAATAGAATGAAATAGAATAGAATAGAATAGAAATTAGAATAGAGTAGAGCAGAATAGAATACAGAATAGAGTAGAATCAGAATCAGAATCAGAATCAGAATCAGAATCAGAATCAGAATCAGAATCAGAATCAGAATCAGAATCAGAATCAGAATCAGAATCAGAATCAGAAACAGAAACAGAAACAGAAACAGAAACAGAAACAGAAACAGAAACAGAAACAGAATTAGAACTAGAACTAGAACTAGAATTAGAATTAGAATTAGAATTAGAATTAGAATTAGAATTAGAATTAGAATAGAATACAGAATAGAGTAGCTAAGAGTAGAATAGAATTAGAATAGAGTAGAGTGGAATAGAATTAGAATACAGTAGAGAAGAGTAGAGTAGAGTAGAGCAGAGTAGAGTAGAGTAGAATTACAATAGAGTACATTAGACTAGAGTAGATTAGAATACAATACAGAATAGAGAAGAATAGAATAGAATAGAATGGAATGGAATGGAATAGAATTAGAATAGAGTAGTGTAGTTTAGAATAGAATTAGGATAGAGTAGAATAGAATTGAATTGAATTGAATAAAATAGAACCGAATAGAATAGAAGTTAGAATCGAGTAGAGCAGAATAGAATATAGAATAGAGTAGAATAGAATAGAATAGAATTAGAATAGAGTAGAATAGAATAGAATAGAATAGAATAGAATAGAATAGAATAGAATAGAATAGAATAGAATAGAATAGAAATTAGAATAGAGTAGAGCAGAATAGAATACAGAATAGAGTAGAATTAGAATTAGAATTAGAATTAGAATTAGAATTAGAATTAGAATTAGAATTAGAATTAGAATTAGAATTAGAATTAGAATTAGAATTAGAATTAGAATTAGAATTAGAATTAGAATTAGAATTAGAATTAGAATTAGAATTAGAATTAGAATTAGAATTAGAATTAGAATTAGAATTAGAATTAGAATTAGAATTAGAATTAGAATTAGAATTAGAATTAGAATTAGAATTAGAATTAGAATTAGAATTAGAATTAGTATTAGAATTAGAATTAGAATTAGAATTAGAATAGAATACAGAATAGAGTAGATAAGAGTAGAATTGAATTAGAATAGAGTAGAGTGGAATAGAATTAGAATACAGAAGAGAAGAGTAGAGTAGAATAGCGTGAAGTAGATTAGAGTAGAATTAGAATTAGAATAGAGTAGAGTAGAGTAGAATTACAATAGAGTAGACTAGAGTAGAGTAGAGTAGAATAGCATACAGAATAGAGAAGAATAGAATAGAATGGAATGGAATAGAATTAGAATAGAGTAGAATAGAATAGAATAGAATAGAATAGAATAGAATAGAATAGAATAGAATAGAACAGAACAGAACAGAATAGAATAGAATAGAATAGAATAGAATAGGAGTAGATTAGTGTAGAGTAGAGTAGAATAGAATAGAAAAGAATAGAATAGAATTAGAGTAGAGTAGAGTAGAGTAGAGCAGAGTAGAGTAGAATAGAATAGAATTAGAATAGCGTAAAGTAGAGTAGAGTAGAATTAGAATTAGAATAGAGTAGAGTAGAGTAGAGTAGAATTACAATAGGGTAGACTAGAGTAGAGTATAGTAGAATAGAATACAGAATAGAGAAGAATAGAATAGAATGGAATGGAATAGAATTAGAATAGAGTAGAATAGAATAGAATAGAATAGAATAGAATGGAATAGAATAGAATAAAATGAAATAGAATAGAATAGAATAGAATAGAATAGAATAGAATGAAATAGAATAGAAATTAGAATAGAGTAGAGCAGAATAGAATACAGAATAGAGTAGAATTAGAATTAGAATTAGAATTAGAATTAGAATTAGAATTGGAATTGGAATTGGAATTGGAATTGGAATTGGAATTGGAATTGGAATTGGAATTGGAATTGGAATTGGAATTGGAATTAGAATTAGAATTAGAATTAGAATTGAATACAGAATAGAGTAGATAAGAGTAGAATCGAATTAGAATAGAGTAGAGTGGAATAGAATTAGAATAGAGTGGAAAAGAATAGAATAGAATAGAATAGGAGTAGAGTAGAGTAGAGTAGAGTAGAGTAGAGTAGAGTAGAGTAGAGTAGAGTAGAGTAGAATAGAATAGAATAGAATAGAATAGAATAGAATAGAATAGAATAGAATGGAATGGAATAGAATTAGAATAGAGTAGCGTAGTTTAGAATAGAGTAGCGTAGTTTAGAATAGAATTAGGTTAGAGTAGAATAGAATTGAATTGAATTGAATAAAATAGAACAGAATAGAAGAGAAGTTAGAATCGAGTAGAGCAGAATAGAATACAGAATAGAGTAGAATCAGAATCAGAATCAGAATCAGAATCAGAATCACAATCAGAAACAGAAACAGAAACAGAAACAGAAACAGAAACAGAAACAGAAACAGAAACAGAAACAGAAACAGAAACAGAATCAGAATCAGAATCAGAATCAGAATCAGAATCAGAATCAGAATCAGAATCAGAATCAGAATCAGAATCAGAATCAGAATCAGAATCAGAATCAGAATCAGAATCAGAATCAGAATCAGAATCAGAATCAGAATCAGAATCAGAATCAGAATTAGAATTAGAATTAGAATTAGAATTAGAATTAGAATTAGAATTAGAATTAGAATTGGAATTAGAATTAGAATTAGAATAGAATACAGAATAGAGTAGATAAGAGTAGAATCGAATTAGAATAGAGTAGAGTGGAATAGAATTAGAATAGAGTAGAATAGAATAGAATAGGAGTAGAGTAGAGTAGAATAGAATAGAATAGAATAGAATAGAATAGAATAGAATAGAATAGAATAGAATAGAATGGAATGGAATGGAATAGAATTAGAATAGAGTAGCGTAGTTTAGAATAGAGTAGCGTAGTTTAGAATAGAATTAGGTTAGAGTAGAAACAGAAACAGAAACAGAAACAGAAACAGAAACAGAAACAGAAACAGAAACAGAAACAGAATTAGAATTAGAATTAGAATTAGAATTAGAATTAGAATTAGAATTAGAATTAGAATTAGAATTAGAATTAGAATTAGAATTAGAATTAGAATTAGAATTAGAATTAGAATTAGAATTAGAATTAGAATAGAGTAGAATAGAATACAGAATAGAGTAGCTAAGAGTAGAATCGAATTAGAATAGAGTAGAGTGGAATAGAATTAGAATGAAGAAGAGAAGAGTAGAGTAGATTAGAGTAGAGCAGAGTAGAGTAGAATAGAATAGAATTAGAATAGCGTAAAGTAGAGTAGAATAGAATGAGAATTAGTATAGAGTAGAGTAGAATTACAATAGAGTAGACTAGAAAAGAGTAGAGTAGAATAGAATACAGAATAGAGAAGAATAGAGTAGAATGGAATGGAATGGAATAGAATTAGAATAGAGTAGAATAGAGTAGAATAGAATAGAATTAGAATTAGAATTAGAATTAGAATTAGAATTGGAATTGGAATTGGAATTGGAATTGGAATTGGAATTGGAATTGGAATTAGAATTAGAATAGAATACAGAATAGAGTAGATAAGAGTAGAATCGAATAAGAATAGAGTAGAGTGGAATAGAATTAGAATACAGAAGAGAAGAGTAGAGTAGATTAGAGTAGAGCAGAGTAGAGTAGAATAGAATAGAATTAGAATAGCGTAAAGTAGAGTAGAATAGAATGAGAATTAGAATAGAGTAGAGTAGAGTAGAGTAGAATTACAATAGAGTAGACTAGAAAAGAGTAGAGTAGAATAGAATACAGAATAGAGAAGAATAGAATAGAATGGAATGGAATAGAATTAGAATAGAGTAGAATAGAATAGAGTAGAATAGAATAGAATAGAATAGAATAGAATTAGAATTAGAATTAAAATTGGAATTGGAATTGGAATTGGAATTGGAATTGGAATTGGAATTGGAATTGGAATTGGAATTGGAATTGGAATTGGAATTGGAATTGGAATTGGAATTGGAATTGGAATTGGAATTGGAATTGGAATTAGAATAGAATACAGAATAGAGTAGATAAGAGTAGAATCGAATTAGAATAGAGTAGAGTGGAATAGAATTAGAATACAGTAGAGAAGAGTAGAGTAGAGTAGAGCAGAGTAGAGTAGAGTAGAATTACAATAGAGTACATTAGACTAGACTAGATTAGAATACAATACAGAATAGAGAAGAATAGAATAGAATAGAATGGAATGGAATGGAATAGAATTAGAATAGAGTAGTGTAGTTTAGAATAGAATTAGGATAGAGTAGAATAGAATTGAATTGAATTGAATAAAATAGAACCGAATAGAATAGAAGTTAGAATCGAGTAGAGCAGAATAGAATATAGAATAGAGTAGAATAGAATAGAATAGAATTAGAATAGAGTAGAATAGAATAGAATAGAATAGAATAGAATAGAATAGAATAGAATAGAATAGAAATTAGAATAGAGTAGAGCAGAATAGAATACAGAATAGAGTAGAATTAGAATTAGAATTAGAATTAGAATTAGAATTAGAATTAGAATTAGAATTAGAATTAGAATTAGAATTAGAATTAGAATTGGAATTGGAATTGGAATTGGAATTGGAATTGGAATTGGAATTGGAATTGGAATTGGAATTGGAATTGGAATTGGAATTGGAATTGGAATTGGAATTGGAATTGGAATTGGAATTGGAATTAGAATAGAATACAGAATAGAGTAGATAAGAGTAGAATCGAATTAGAATAGAGTAGAGTGGAATAGAATTAGAATACAGAAGAGAAGAGAAGAGTAGAGTAGAGTAGAGCAGAGTAGAGTAGAATAGAATAGAATTAGAATAGCGTAAAGTAGAGTAGAGTAGAATTAGAATTAGAATAGAGTAGAGTAGAGTAGAGTAGAATTAGAATAAAGCAGAGTAGAGTAGAATCGAATTAGAACAGAGTAGAGCAGAGTAGAGCAGAATAGATTAGAGTAGAATAGAATTAGAATAGAGGAGAATAGAATAGATTAGAATAGAATTAGAATAGAATAGAATAGAATAGAATAGAATAGAATAGAAATTAGAATAGAGTAGAGCAGAATAGAATACAGAATAGAGTAGAATCAGAATCAGAATCAGAATCAGAATCAGAATCAGAATCAGAATCAGAATCAGAATCAGAATCAGAATCAGAATCAGAATCAGAATCAGAATCAGAATCAGAATCAGAATCAGAAACAGAAACAGAAACAGAACTAGAACTAGAACTAGAACTAGAACTAGAACTAGAACTAGAACTAGAATTAGAATTAGAATTAGAATTAGAATTAGAATTAGAATAAGAATTAGAATTAGAATTAGAATTAGAATTAGAATTAGAATTAGAATTAGAATTAGAATTAGAATTAGAATTAGAATTAGAATTAGAATTAGAATTAGAATTAGAATTAGAATTAGTATTAGAATTAGAATTAGAATTAGAATAGAATACAGAATAGAGTAGATAAGAGTAGAATTGAATTAGAATAGAGTAGAGTGGAATAGAATTAGAATACAGAAGAGAAGAGTAGAGTAGAATAGCGTGAAGTAGATTAGAGTAGAATTAGAATTAGAATAGAGTAGAGTAGAGTAGAATTACAATAGAGTAGACTAGAGTAGATAAGAGTAGAATAGCATACAGAATAGAGAAGAATAGAATAGAATGGAATGGAATAGAATTAGAATAGAGTAGAGTAGAATAGAATAGAATAGAATAGAATAGAATAGAATAGAATAGAATAGAATAGAATAGAACAGAACAGAATAGAATAGAATAGAATAGAATAGAATAGAATAGGAGTAGATTAGTGTAGAGTAGAGTAGAATAGAATAGAAAAGAATAGAATAGAATTAGAGTAGAGTAGAGTAGAGTAGAGCAGAGTAGAGTAGAATAGAATAGAATTAGAATAGCGTAAAGTAGAGTAGAGTAGAATTAGAATTAGAATAGAGTAGAGTAGAGTAGAGTAGAATTACAATAGGGTAGACTAGAGTAGAGTAGAGTAGAATAGAATACAGAATAGAGAAGAATACAATAGAATGGAATGGAATAGAATTAGAATAGAGTAGAATAGAATAGAATAGAATGGAATGGAATAGAATAGAATAGAATGAAATAGAATAGAATAGAATAGAATAGAATAGAATAGAATAGAATAGAATAGAATGAAATAGAATAGAAATTAGAATAGAGTAGAGCAGAATAGAATACAGAATAGAGTAGAATTAGAATTAGAATTAGAATTAGAATTAGAATTAGAATTAGAATTAGAATTGGAATTGGAATTGGAATTGGAATTGGAATTGGAATTGGAATTGGAATTGGAATTGGAATTGGAATTGGAATTGGAATTGGAATTGGAATTGGAATTGGAATTGGAATTGGAATTGGAATTAGAATTAGAATAGAATACAGAATAGAGTAGCTAAGAGTAGAATAGAATTAGAATAGAGTAGAGTGGAATAGAATTAGAATACAGTAGAGAAGAGTAGAGTAGAGTAGAGCAGAGTAGAGTATAGTAGAATTACAATAGAGTACACTAGACTAGAGTAGATTAGAATACAATACAGAATAGAGAAGAATAGAATAGAATAGAATGGAATGGAATGGAATGGAATGGAATAGAATTAGAATGGAATAGAATAGAATAGAATAGAATAGAATAGAATAGAATAGAATAGAATAGAATAGAATAGAATAGAATAGAATAGAATAGAATAGAATAGAATAGAATAGAATAGGAGTAGATTAGTGTAGAGTAGAGTAGAATAGAATAGAAAAGAATAGAATAGAATTAGAGTAGAGTAGAGTAGAGTAGAGCAGAGTAGAGTAGAATAGAATAGAATTAGAATAGCGTAAAGTAGAGTAGAGTAGAATTAGAATTAGAATAGAGTAGAGTAGAGTAGAATTACAACAGAGTAGACTAGAGTAGAGTAGATTAGAATAGAATACAGAATAGAGAAGAATAGAATAGAATGGAATGGAATAGAATTAGAATAGAGTTGAATAGAATAGAATAGAATAGAATGAAATAGAATAGAATAGAATAAAAATTAGAATAGAGTAGAGCAGAATAGAATACAGAATAGAGTAGAATCAGAATCAGAATCAGAATCAGAATCAGAATCAGAATCAGAATCAGAATCAGAATCAGAATCAGAATCAGAATCAGAATCAGAAACAGAAACAGAAACAGAAACAGAAACAGAAACAGAAACAGAACTAGAACTAGAACTAGAACTAGAACTAGAATTAGAATTAGAATTAGAATTAGAATTAGAATTAGAATTAGAATTAGAATTAGAATTAGAATTAGAATTAGAATTAGAATTAGAATTAGAATTAGTATTAGAATTAGAATTAGAATTAGAATAGAATACAAAATAGAGTAGATAAGAGTAGAATTGAATTAGAATAGAGTAGAGTGGAATAGAATTAGAATACAGAAGAGAAGAGTAGAGTAGAATAGCGTGAATTAGAATACAGAAGAGAAGAGTAGAGTAGAATAGCGTGAAGTAGATTAGAGTAGAATTAGAATTAGAATAGAGTAGAGTAGAGTAGAATTACAACAGAGTAGACTAGAGTAGAGTAGAGTACAATAGCATACAGAATAGAGAAGAATAGAATAGAATGGAATGGAATAGAATTAGAATAGAGTAGAATAGAATAGAATAGAATAGAATAGAATAGAATAGAATAGAATAGAATAGAATAGAATAGAATAGAATGAAATAGAATAGAATAGAACAGAATAGAATAAAATAGAATAGAATAGGAGTAGATTAGTGTAGAGTAGAGTAGAATATAATAGAAAAGAATAGAATAGAATTAGAATAGAGTAGAGTAGAGTAGAGCAGAGTAGAGTAGAATAGAATAGAATTAGAATAGCGTAAAGTAGAGTAGAGTAGAATTAGAATTAGAATAGAGCAGAGTAGAGTAGAGTAGAATTACAATAGGGTAGACTAGAGTAGAGTAGAGTAGAATAGAATACAGAATAGAGAAGAATAGAATAGAATGGAATGGAATAGAATTAGAATATAGTAGAATAGAATAGAATAGAATAGAATGGAATAGAATAGAATAGAATAGAATAGAATAGAATAGAATAGAATAGAATAGAATAGAATAGAATAGAATAGAATAGAATAGAATAGAATAGAATAGAATAGAATAGAATGAAATAGAATAGAAATTAGAATAGAATAGAGCAGAATAGAATACAGAATAGAGTAGAATTAGAATTAGAATTAGAATTAGAATTAGAATTAGAATTAGAATTAGAATTAGAATTAGAATTAGAATTAGAATTAGAATTAGAATTAGAATTAGAATTAGAATTAGAATTAGAATTAGAATTAGAATTAGAATTAGAATTAGAATTAGAATTAGAATTAGAATTAGAATTAGAATTAGAATTAGAATTAGAATTAGAATTAGAATTAGAATTAGAATTAGAATTAGAATTAGAATTAGAATTAGAATTAGAATTAGAATTAGAATTAGAATTAGAATTAGAATTAGAATTAGAATTAGAATTAGAATTAGAATTAGAATAGAATACAGAATAGAGTAGCTAAGAGTAGAATATAATTAGAATAGAGTGGAATAGAATTAGAATACAGTAGAGAAGAGTAGAGTAGAGTAGAGCAGAGTGGAGTATAGTAGAATTACAATAGAGTACACTAGACTAGAGTAGATTAGAATACAATACAGAATAGAGAAGAATAGAATAGAATAGAATAGAATGGAATGGAATGGAATGGAATAGAATTAGAATGGAGTAGAATAGAATAGAATAGAATAGAATAGAATAGAATAGAATAGAATAGAATAGAATAGAATAGAATAGAATAGAATAGAATAGAATAGAATAGAATAGAATAGGAGTAGATTAGTGTAGAGTAGAGTAGAATAGAATAGAAAAGAATAGAATAGAATTAGAGTAGAGTAGAGTAGAGTAGAGCAGAGTAGAGTAGAATAGAATAGAATTAGAATAGCGTAAAGTAGAGTAGAGTAGAATTAGAATTAGAATAGAGTAGAATAGAGTAGAATTACAACAGAGTAGACTAGAGTAGAGTAGATTAGAATAGAATACAGAATAGAGAAGAATAGAATAGAATGGAATGGAATAGAATTAGAATAGAGTAGAATAGAATAGAATAGAATAGAATAGAATGAAATAGAATAGAATAGAATAGAATAGAAATTAGAATAGAGTAGAGCAGAATAGAATACAGAATAGAGTAGAATCAGAATCAGAATCAGAATCAGAATCAGAATCAGAATCAGAATCAGAATCAGAATCAGAATCAGAATCAGAATCAGAAACAGAAACAGAAACAGAAACAGAAACAGAAACAGAAACAGAAACAGAAACAGAATTAGAACTAGAACTAGAACTAGAATTAGAATTAGAATTAGAATTAGAATTAGAATTAGAATTAGAATTAGAATTAGAATAGAATACAGAATAGAGTAGCTAAGAGTAGAATAGAATTAGAATAGAGTAGAGTGGAATAGAATTAGAATACAGTAGAGAAGAGTAGAGTAGAGTAGAGCAGAGTAGAGTAGAGTAGAATTACAATAGAGTACATTAGACTAGAGTAGATTAGAATACAATACAGAATAGAGAAGAATAGAATAGAATAGAATGGAATGGAATGGAATAGAATTAGAATAGAGTAGTGTAGTTTAGAATAGAATTAGGATAGAGTAGAATAGAATTGAATTGAATTGAATAAAATAGAACCGAATAGAATAGAAGTTAGAATCGAGTAGAGCAGAATAGAATATAGAATAGAGTAGAATAGAATAGAATAGAATTAGAATAGAGTAGAATAGAATAGAATAGAATAGAATAGAATAGAATAGAATAGAATAGAATAGAATAGAATAGAATAGAATAGAAATTAGAATAGAGTAGAGCAGAATAGAATACAGAATAGAGTAGAATTAGAATTAGAATTAGAATTAGAATTAGAATTAGAATTAGAATTAGAATTAGAATTAGAATTAGAATTAGAATTAGAATTAGAATTAGAATTAGAATTAGAATTAGAATTAGAATTAGAATTAGAATTAGAATTAGAATTAGAATTAGAATTAGAATTAGAATTAGAATTAGAATTAGAATTAGAATTAGTATTAGAATTAGAATTAGAATTAGAATAGAATACAGAATAGAGTAGATAAGAGTAGAATTGAATTAGAATAGAGTAGAGTGGAATAGAATTAGAATACAGAAGAGAAGAGTAGAGTAGAATAGCGTGAAGTAGATTAGAGTAGAATTAGAATTAGAATAGAGTAGAGTAGAATTACAATAGAGTAGACTAGAGTAGAGTAGAGTAGAATAGCATACAGAATAGAGAAGAATAGAATAGAATGGAATGGAATAGAATTAGAATTAGAATAGAATAGAATAGAATAGAATAGAATAGAATAGAATAGAATAGAATAGAATAGAATAGAACAGAACAGAACAGAATAGAATAGAATAGAATAGAATAGAATAGAATAGAATAGGAGTAGATTAGTGTAGAGTAGAGTAGAATAGAATAGAAAAGAATAGAATAGAATTAGAGTAGAGTAGAGTAGAGTAGAGCAGAGTAGAGTAGAATAGAATAGAATTAGAATAGCGTAAAGTAGAGTAGAGTAGAATTAGAATTAGAATAGAGTAGAGTAGAGTAGAGTAGAATTACAATAGGGTAGACTAGAGTAGAGTAGAGTAGAATAGAATACAGAATAGAGAAGAATAGAATAGAATGGAATGGAATAGAATTAGAATAGAGTAGAATAGAATAGAATAGAATAGAATAGAATGGAATAGAATAGAATAAAATGAAATAGAATAGAATAGAATAGAATAGAATAGAATAGAATGAAATAGAATAGAAATTAGAATAGAGTAGAGCAGAATAGAATACAGAATAGAGTAGAATTAGAATTAGAATTAGAATTAGAATTAGAATTAGAATTAGAATTAGAATTAGAATTGGAATTGGAATTGGAATTGGAATTGGAATTGGAATTGGAATTGGAATTGGAATTGGAATTGGAATTGGAATTGGAATTGGAATTGGAATTGGAATTGGAATTGGAATTGGAATTGGAATTGGAATTAGAATTAGAATTAGAATTAGAATTGAATACAGAATAGAGTAGATAAGAGTAGAATCGAATTAGAATAGAGTAGAGTGGAATAGAATTAGAATAGAGTGGAAAAGAATAGAATAGAATAGAATAGGAGTAGAGTAGAGTAGAGTAGAGTAGAGTAGAGTAGAGTAGAGTAGAGTAGAGTAGAATAGAATAGAATAGAATAGAATAGAATAGAATAGAATAGAATAGAATGGAATGGAATAGAATTAGAATAGAGTAGCGTAGTTTAGAATAGAGTAGCGTAGTTTAGAATAGAATTAGGTTAGAGTAGAATAGAATTGAATTGAATTGAATAAAATAGAACAGAATAGAAGAGAAGTTAGAATCGAGTAGAGCAGAATAGAATACAGAATAGAGTAGAATCAGAATCAGAATCAGAATCAGAATCACAATCAGAAACAGAAACAGAAACAGAAACAGAAACAGAAACAGAAACAGAAACAGAAACAGAAACAGAAACAGAAACAGAAACAGAAACAGAAACAGAAACAGAAACAGAAACAGAAACAGAAACAGAAACAGAAACAGAAACAGAAACAGAAACAGAAACAGAATCAGAATCAGAATCAGAATCAGAATCAGAATCAGAATCAGAATCAGAATCAGAATCAGAATCAGAATCAGAATCAGAATCAGAATCGGAATCGGAATCGGAATCGGAATCGGAATCGGAATCGGAATTGGAATTGGAATTGGAATTGGAATTGGAATTGGAATTGGAATTGGAATTGGAATTGGAATTGGAATTGGAATTGGAATTGGAATTGGAATTAGAATTAGAATAGAATACAGAATAGAGTAGATAATAGTAGAATCGAATTAGAATAGAGTAGAGTGGAATAGAATTAGAATACAGAAGAGAACAGTAGAGTAGAGTAGAGCAGAGTAGAGTAGAATAGAATAGAATTAGAATAGCGTAAAGTAGAGTAGAGTAGAATTAGAATTAGAATAGAGTAGAGTAGAGTAGAATTACAATAGAGTAGACAAGAGTAGAGTAGAGTAGAATAGAATACAGAATAGAGAAGAATAGAATAGAATGGAATGGAATAGAATTAGAATAGAATAGAATAGAATAGAATAGAATAGAATAGAATAGAATAGAATAGAATAGAATAGAATAGAATAGAATAGAATAGAATAGAATGAAATAGAATAGAAATTAGAATAGAGTAGAGCAGAATAGAATACAGAAGAGAGTAGAATTAGAATTAGAATTAGAATTAGAATTAGAATTAGAATTGGAATTAGAATTGGAATTGGAATTGGAATTGGAATTGGAATTGGAATTGGAATTGGAATTGGAATTGGAATTGTAATTGTAATTGTAATTGTAATTGGAATTAGAATTAGAATTAGAATAGAATACAGAATAGAGTAGATAAGAGTAGAATCGAATTAGAATAGAGTAGAGTGGAATAGAATTAGAATAGAGTAGAATAGAATAGAATAGGAGTAGAGTAGAGTAGAGTAGAATAGAATAGAATAGAATAGAATAGAATAGAATAGAATAGAATAGAATAGAATAGAATAGAATGGAATGGAATGGAATAGAATTAGAATAGAGTAGCGTAGTTTAGAATAGAGTAGCGTAGTTTAGAATAGAATTAGGTTAGAGTAGAAACAGAAACAGAAACAGAAACAGAAACAGAAACAGAAACAGAAACAGAAACAGAATTAGAATTAGAATTAGAATTAGAATTAGAATTAGAATTAGAATTAGAATTAGAATTAGAATTAGAATTAGAATTAGAATTAGAATTAGAATTAGAATTAGAATTAGAATTAGAATTAGAATAGAGTAGAATAGAATACAGAATAGAGTAGCTAAGAGTAGAATCGAATTAGAATAGAGTAGAGTGGAATAGAATTAGAATGAAGAAGAGAAGAGTAGAGTAGATTAGAGTAGAGCAGAGTAGAGTAGAATAGAATAGAATTAGAATAGCGTAAAGTAGAGTAGAATAGAATGAGAATTAGTATAGAGTAGAGTAGAATTACAATAGAGTAGACTAGAAAAGAGTAGAGTAGAATAGAATACAGAATAGAGAAGAATAGAGTAGAATGGAATGGAATAGAATTAGAATAGAGTAGAATAGAGTAGAATAGAATAGAATTAGAATTAGAATTAGAATTAGAATTAGAATTAGAATTGGAATTGGAATTGGAATTGGAATTGGAATTGGAATTGGAATTGGAATTGGAATTAGAATTAGAATAGAATACAGAATAGAGTAGATAAGAGTAGAATCGAATTAGAATAGAGTAGAGTGGAATAGAATTAGAATACAGAAGAGAAGAGTAGAGTAGATTAGAGTAGAGCAGAGTAGAGTAGAATAGAATAGAATTAGAATAGCGTAAAGTAGAGTAGAATAGAATGAGAATTAGAATAGAGTAGAGTAGAGTAGAGTAGAATTACAATAGAGTAGACTAGAAAAGAGTAGAGTAGAATAGAATACAGAATAGAGAAGAATAGAATAGAATGGAATGGAATAGAATTAGAATAGAGTAGAATAGAATAGAGTAGAATAGAATAGAATAGAATAGAATAGAATTAGAATTAGAATTAAAATTAGAATTGGAATTGGAATTGGAATTGGAATTGGAATTGGAATTGGAATTGGAATTGGAATTGGAATTGGAATTGGAATTGGAATTGGAATTGGAATTGGAATTAGAATAGAATACAGAATAGAGTAGATAAGAGTAGAATCGAATTAGAATAGAGTAGAGTGGAATAGAATTAGAATACAGTAGAGAAGAGTAGAGTAGAGTAGAGCAGAGTAGAGTAGAGTAGAATTACAATAGAGTACATGAGACTAGACTAGATTAGAATACAATACAGAATAGAGAAGAATAGAATAGAATAGAATGGAATGGAATGGAATAGAATTAGAATAGAGTAGTGTAGTTTAGAATAGAATTAGGATAGAGTAGAATAGAATTGAATTGAATTGAATAAAATAGAACCGAATAGAATAGAAGTTAGAATCGAGTAGAGCAGAATAGAATATAGAATAGAGTAGAATAGAATAGAATAGAATTAGAATAGAGTAGAATAGAATAGAATAGAATAGAATAGAATAGAATAGAATAGAATAGAATAGAATAGAAATTAGAATAGAGTAGAGCAGAATAGAATACAGAATAGAGTAGAATTAGAATTAGAATTAGAATTAGAATTAGAATTAGAATTAGAATTAGAATTAGAATTAGAATTAGAATTAGAATTAGAATTGGAATTGGAATTGGAATTGGAATTGGAATTGGAATTGGAATTGGAATTGGAATTGGAATTGGAATTGGAATTGGAATTGGAATTGGAATTGGAATTGGAATTGGAATTGGAATTAGAATAGAATACAGAATAGAGTAGATAAGAGTAGAATCGAATTAGAATAGAGTAGAGTGGAATAGAATTAGAATACAGAAGAGAAGAGAAGAGTAGAGTAGAGTAGAGCAGAGTAGAGTAGAATAGAATAGAATTAGAATAGCGTAAAGTAGAGTAGAGTAGAATTAGAATTAGAATAGAGTAGAGTAGAGTAGAGTAGAATTAGAATAAAGCAGAGTAGAGTAGAATCGAATTAGAACAGAGTAGAGCAGAGTAGAGCAGAATAGATTAGAGTAGAATAGAATTAGAATAGAGGAGAATAGAATAGATTAGAATAGAATTAGAATAGAATAGAATAGAATAGAATAGAATAGAATAGAATAGAATAGAATAGAATAGAATAGAATAGAAATTAGAATAGAGTAGAGCAGAATAGAATACAGAATAGAGTAGAATCAGAATCAGAATCAGAATCAGAATCAGAATCAGAATCAGAATCAGAATCAGAATCAGAATCAGAATCAGAATCAGAATCAGAATCAGAATCAGAATCAGAATCAGAATCAGAATCAGAATCAGAATCAGAATCAGAAACAGAAACAGAAACAGAACTAGAACTAGAACTAGAACTAGAACTAGAACTAGAACTAGAACTAGAACTAGAATTAGAATTAGAATTAGAATTAGAATTAGAATTAGAATTAGAATAAGAATAAGAATAAGAATTAGAATTAGAATTAGAATTAGAATTAGAATTAGAATTAGAATTAGAATTAGAATTAGAATTAGAATTAGAATTAGAATTAGAATTAGTATTAGAATTAGAATTAGAATTAGAATAGAATACAGAATAGAGTAGATAAGAGTAGAATTGAATTAGAATAGAGTAGAGTGGAATAGAATTAGAATACAGAAGAGAAGAGTAGAGTAGAATAGCGTGAAGTAGATTAGAGTAGAATTAGAATTAGAATAGAGTAGAGTAGAGTAGAATTACAATAGAGTAGACTAGAGTAGATAAGTGTAGAATAGCATACAGAATAGAGAAGAATAGAATAGAATGGAATGGAATAGAATTAGAATAGAGTAGAGTAGAATAGAATAGAATAGAATAGAATAGAATAGAATAGAATAGAACAGAACAGAATAGAATAGAATAGAATAGAATAGAATAGAATAGAATAGGAGTAGATTAGTGTAGAGTAGAGTAGAATAGAATAGAAAAGAATAGAATAGAATTAGAGTAGAGTAGAGTAGAGTAGAGCAGAGTAGAGTAGAATAGAATAGAATTAGAATAGCGTAAAGTAGAGTAGAGTAGAATTAGAATTAGAATAGAGTAGAGTAGAGTAGAGTAGAATTACAATAGGGTAGACTAGAGTAGAGTAGAGTAGAATAGAATACAGAATAGAGAAGAATACAATAGAATGGAATGGAATAGAATTAGAATAGAGTAGAATAGAATAGAATAGAATGGAATGGAATAGAATAGAATAGAATGAAATAGAATAGAATAGAATAGAATAGAATAGAATAGAATAGAATAGAATAGAATAGAATGAAATAGAATAGAAATTAGAATAGAGTAGAGCAGAATAGAATACAGAATAGAGTAGAATTAGAATTAGAATTAGAATTAGAATTAGAATTAGAATTAGAATTAGAATTAGAATTAGAATTGGAATTGGAATTGGAATTGGAATTGGAATTGGAATTGGAATTGGAATTGGAATTGGAATTGGAATTGGAATTGGAATTGGAATTGGAATTGGAATTGGAATTAGAATTAGAATTGAATACAGAATAGAGTAGATAAGAGTAGAATCGAATTAGAATAGAGTAGAGTGGAATAGAATTAGAATAGAGTGGAAAAGAATAGAATAGAATAGAATAGGAGTAGAGTAGAGTAGAGTAGAGTAGAGTAGAATAGAATAGAATAGAATAGAATAGAATAGAATAGAATAGAATAGAATAGAATAGAATAGAATAGAATAGAATAGAATAGAATTAGAATAGAGTAGCGTAGTTTAGAATAGAGTAGCATAGTTTAGAATAGAATTAGGTTAGAGTAGAATAGAATTGAATTGAATTGAATAAAATAGAACAGAATAGAAGAGAAGTTAGAATCGAGTAGAGCAGAATAGAATACAGAATAGAGTAGAATCAGAATCAGAATCAGAATCAGAATCACAATCAGAAACAGAAACAGAAACAGAAACAGAAACAGAAACAGAAACAGAATCAGAATCAGAATCAGAATCAGAATCAGAATCAGAATCAGAATCAGAATCAGAATCAGAATCAGAATCAGAATCAGAATCAGAATCAGAATCAGAATCAGAATCAGAATCAGAATTAGAATTAGAATTAGAATTAGAATAGAGTAGAATAGAATACAGAATAGAGAAGAATAGAATGGAATGGAATGGAATAGAATTAGAATAGAATAGAATAGAATAGAAGGAAATAGAATAGAATAGAATAAAATAGAATAGAATAGAATAGAATAGAAATTAGAATAGAGTAGAGCAGAATAGAATACAGAATAGAGTAGAATCAGAATCAGAATCAGAATCAGAATCAGAATCAGAATCAGAATCAGAATCAGAATCAGAATCAGAATCAGAATCAGAATCAGAATCAGAATCAGAATCAGAATCAGAATTAGAATTAGAATTAGAATAGAATACAGAATAGAGTAGCTAAGAGTAGAATAGAATTAGAATAGAGTAGAGTGGAATAGAATTAGAATACAGTAGAGAAGAGTAGAGTAGAGTAGAGCAGAGTAGAGTATAGTAGAATTACAATAGAGTACACTAGACTAGAGTAGATTAGAATACAATACAGAATAGAGAAGAATAGAATAGAATAGAATGGAATGGAATGGAATGGAATGGAATAGAATTAGAATGGAGTAGAATAGAATAGAATAGAATAGAATAGAATAGAATAGAATAGAATAGAATAGAATAGAATAGAATAGAATAGAATAGAATAGAATAGAATAGAATAGAATAGAATAGAATAGGAGTAGATTAGTGTAGAGTAGAGTAGAATAGAATAGAAAAGAATAGAATAGAATTAGAGTAGAGTAGAGTAGAGTAGAGCAGAGTAGAGTAGAATAGAATAGAATTAGAATAGCGTAAAGTAGAGTAGAGTAGAATTAGAATTAGAATAGAGTAGAGTAGAGTAGAATTACAACAGAGTAGACTAGAGTAGAGTAGATTAGAATAGAATACAGAATAGAGAAGAATAGAATAGAATGGAATGGAATAGAATTAGAATAGAGTAGAATAGAATAGAATAGAATAGAATGAAATAGAATAGAATAGAATAGAAATTAGAATAGAGTAGAGCAGAATAGAATACAGAATAGAGTAGAATCAGAATCAGAATCAGAATCAGAATCAGAATCAGAATCAGAATCAGAATCAGAATCAGAATCAGAATCAGAATCAGAATCAGAATCAGAATCAGAATCAGAAACAGAAACAGAAACAGAAACAGAAACAGAAACAGAAACAGAATTAGAACTAGAACTAGAACTAGAACTAGAATTAGAATTAGAATTAGAATTAGAATTAGAATTAGAATTAGAATTAGAATTAGAATTAGAATTAGAATTAGAATTAGAATTAGAATTAGAATTAGAATTAGAATTAGAATTAGAATTAGAATTAGAATTAGTATTAGAATTAGAATTAGAATAGAATACAAAATAGAGTAGATAAGAGTAGAATTGAATTAGAATAGAGTAGAGTGGAATAGAATTAGAATACAGAAGAGAAGAGTAGAGTAGAATAGCGTGAAGTAGATTAGAGTAGAATTAGAATTAGAATAGAGTAGAGTAGAGTAGAATTACAACAGAGTAGACTAGAGTAGAGTAGAGTAGAATAGCATACAGAATAGAGAAGAATAGAATAGAATGGAATGGAATAGAATTAGAATAGAGTAGAATAGAATAGAATAGAATAGAATAGAATAGAATAGAATAGAATAGAATAGAATAGAATAGAATAGAATAGAATAGAATAGAATAGAATAGAATAGAATAGAATGAAATAGAATAGAATAGAACAGAATAGAATAAAATAGAATAGAATAGGAGTAGATTAGTGTAGAGTAGAGTAGAATATAATAGAAAAGAATAGAATAGAATTAGAGTAGAGTAGAGTAGAGTAGAGCAGAGTAGAGTAGAATAGAATAGAATTAGAATAGCGTAAAGTAGAGTAGAGTAGAATTAGAATTAGAATAGAGCAGAGTAGAGTAGAGTAGAATTACAATAGGGTAGACTAGAGTAGAGTAGAGTAGAATAGAATACAGAATAGAGAAGAATAGAATAGAATGGAATGGAATAGAATTAGAATATAGTAGAATAGAATAGGATAGAATAGAATGGAATAGAATAGAATAGAATAGAATAGAATAGAATAGAATAGAATAGAATAGAATAGAATAGAATGAAATAGAATAGAAATTAGAATAGAATAGAGCAGAATAGAATACAGAATAGAGTAGAATTAGAATTAGAATTAGAATTAGAATTAGAATTAGAATTAGAATTAGAATTAGAATTAGAATTAGAATTAGAATTAGAATTAGAATTAGAATTAGAATTAGAATTAGAATTAGAATTAGAATTAGAATTAGAATTAGAATTAGATTTAGAATTAGAATTAGAATTAGAATTAGAATTAGAATTAGAATTAGAATTAGAATTAGAATTAGAATTAGAATTAGAATTAGAATTAGAATTAGAATTAGAATTAGAATTAGAATTAGAATTAGAATAGAATACAGAATAGAGTAGCTAAGAGTAGAATATAATTAGAATAGAGTGGAATAGAATTAGAATACAGTAGAGAAGAGTAGAGTAGAGTAGAGCAGAGTGGAGTATAGTAGAATTACAATAGAGTACACTAGACTAGAGTAGATTAGAATACAATACAGAATAGAGAAGAATAGAATAGAATAGAATAGAATGGAATGGAATGGAATAGAATTAGAATGGAGTAGAATAGAATAGAATAGAATAGAATAGAATAGAATAGAATAGAATAGAATAGAATAGAATAGAATAGAATAGAATAGAATAGAATAGAATAGAATAGAATAGAATAGAATAGAATAGAATAGAATAGGAGTAGATTAGTGTAGAGTAGAGTAGAATAGAATAGAATAGAAAAGAATAGAATAGAATTAGAGTAGAGTAGAGTAGAGTAGAGCAGAGTAGAGTAGAATAGAATAGAATTAGAATAGCGTAAAGTAGAGTAGAGTAGAATTAGAATTAGAATAGAGTAGAGTAGAGTAGAATTACAACAGAGTAGACTAGAGTAGAGTAGATTAGAATAGAATACAGAATAGAGAAGAATAGAATAGAATGGAATGGAATAGAATTAGAATAGAGTAGAATAGAATAGAATAGAATAGAATGAAATAGAATAGAATAGAATAGAATAGAAATTAGAATAGAGTAGAGCAGAATAGAATACAGAATAGAGTAGAATCAGAATCAGAATCAGAATCAGAATCAGAATCAGAATCAGAATCAGAATCAGAATCAGAATCAGAATCAGAATCAGAATCAGAAACAGAAACAGAAACAGAAACAGAAACAGAAACAGAAACAGAAACAGAAACAGAAACAGAAACAGAAACAGAAACAGAAACAGAAACAGAATTAGAACTAGAACTAGAACTAGAATTAGAATTAGAATTAGAATTAGAATTAGAATTAGAATTAGAATTAGAATTAGAATTAGAATTAGAATTAGAATAGAATACAGAATAGAGTAGATAAGAGTAGAATTGAATTAGAATAGAGTAGAGTGGAATAGAATTAGAATACAGAAGAGAAGAGTAGAGTAGAGTAGAGCAGAGTAGAGTAGAGTAGAATTACAATAGAGTACATTAGACTAGAGTAGATTAGAATACAATACAGAATAGAGAAGAATAGAATAGAATAGAATGGAATGGAATGGAATAGAATTAGAATAGAGTAGTGTAGTTTAGAATAGAATTAGGATAGAGTAGAATAGAATTGAATTGAATTGAATAAAATAGAACCGAATAGAATAGAAGTTAGAATCGAGTAGAGCAGAATAGAATATAGAATAGAGTAGAATAGAATAGAATAGAATTAGAAAAGAGTAGAATAGAATAGAATAGAATAGAATAGAATAGAATAGAATAGAATAGAATAGAATAGAAATTAGAATAGAGTAGAGCAGAATAGAATACAGAATAGAGTAGAATTAGAATTAGAATTAGAATTAGAATTAGAATTAGAATTAGAATTAGAATTAGAATTAGAATTAGAATTAGAATTAGAATTAGAATTAGAATTAGAATTAGAATTAGAATTAGAATTAGAATTAGAATTAGAATTAGAATTAGAATTAGAATTAGAATTAGAATTAGAATTAGAATTAGAATTAGAATTAGAATTAGAATTAGAATTAGAATTAGAATTAGAATTAGAATTAGAATTAGTATTAGAATTAGAATAGAATACAGAATAGAGTAGATAAGAGTAGAATTGAATTAGAATAGAGTAGAGTGGAATAGAATTAGAATACAGAAGAGAAGAGTAGAGTAGAATAGCGTGAAGTAGATTAGAGTAGAATTAGAATTAGAATAGAGTAGAGTAGAGTAGAATTACAATAGAGTAGACTAGAGTAGAGTAGAGTAGAATAGCATACAGAATAGAGAAGAATAGAATAGAATGGAATGGAATAGAATTAGAATAGAGTAGAATAGAATAGAATAGAATAGAATAGAATAGAATAGAATAGAATAGAATAGAATAGAATAGAATAGAATAGAATAGAATAGAACAGAACAGAATAGAATAGAATAGAATAGAATAGAATAGAATAGGAGTAGATTAGTGTAGAGTAGAGTAGAATAGAATAGAAAAGAATAGAATAGAATTAGAGTAGAGTAGAGTAGAGTAGAGCAGAGTAGAGTAGAATAGAATAGAATTAGAATAGCGTAAAGTAGAGTAGAGTAGAATTAGAATTAGAATAGAGTAGAGTAGAGTAGAGTAGAATTACAATAGGGTAGACTAGAGTAGAGTAGAGTAGAATAGAATACAGAATAGAGAAGAATAGAATAGAATGGAATGGAATAGAATTAGAATAGAGTAGAATAGAATAGAATAGAATGGAATAGAATAGAATAAAATGAAATAGAATAGAATAGAATAGAATAGAATAGAATAGAATACAGAATAGAGTAGAATTAGAATTAGAATTAGAATTAGAATTAGAATTGGAATTGGAATTGGAATTGGAATTGGAATTGGAATTGGAATTGGAATTGGAATTGGAATTGGAATTGGAATTGGAATTGGAATTGGAATTGGAATTAGAATTAGAATTAGAATTGAATACAGAATAGAGTAGATAAGAGTAGAATCGAATTAGAATAGAGTAGAGTGGAATAGAATTAGAATAGAGTGGAAAAGAATAGAATAGAATAGAATAGGAGTAGAGTAGAGTAGAGTAGAGTAGAGTAGAGTAGAGTAGAGTAGAGTAGAGTAGAGTAGAGTAGAATAGAATAGAATAGAATAGAATAGAATAGAATAGAATAGAATGGAATGGAATAGAATTAGAATAGAGTAGCGTAGTTTAGAATAGAGTAGCGTAGTTTAGAATAGAATTAGGTTAGAGTAGAATAGAATTGAATTGAATTGAATAAAATAGAACAGAATAGAAGAGAAGTTAGAATCGAGTAGAGCAGAATAGAATACAGAATAGAGTAGAATCAGAATCAGAATCAGAATCAGAATCAGAATCAGAAACAGAAACAGAAACAGAAACAGAAACAGAAACAGAAACAGAAACAGAAACAGAAACAGAAACAGAAACAGAAACAGAAACAGAAACAGAATCAGAATCAGAATCAGAATCAGAATCAGAATCAGAATCAGAATCAGAATCAGAATCAGAATTAGAATTAGAATTAGAATTAGAATTTGAATTAGAATTAGAATTAGAATTAGAATTAGAATAGAGTAGAATAGAATACAGAATAGAGAAGAATAGAATGGAATGGAATGGAATAGAATTAGAATAGAATAGAATAGAATAGAAGGAAATAGAATAGAATAGAATAGAATAAAATAGAATAGAATAGAATAGAATAGAATAGAAATTAGAATAGAGTAGAGCAGAATAGAATACAGAATAGAGTAGAATCAGAATCAGAATCAGAATCAGAATCAGAATCAGAATCAGAATCAGAATCAGAATCAGAATCAGAATCAGAATCAGAATCAGAATCAGAATCAGAATCAGAATTAGAATTAGAATTAGAATTAGAATAGAATACAGAATAGAGTAGCTAAGAGTAGAATAGAATTAGAATAGAGTAGAGTGGAATAGAATTAGAATACAGTAGAGAAGAGTAGAGTAGAGTAGAGCAGAGTAGAGTATAGTAGAATTACAATAGAGTACACTAGACTAGAGTAGATTAGAATACAATACAGAATAGAGAAGAATAGAATAGAATAGAATGGAATGGAATGGAATAGAATTAGAATGGAGTAGAATAGAATAGAATAGAATAGAATAGAATAGAATAGAATAGAATAGAATAGAATAGAATAGAATAGAATAGAATAGAATAGAATAGAATAGAATAGAATAGAATAGAATAGAATAGGAGTAGATTAGTGAAGAGTAGAGTAGAATAGAATAGAAAAGAATAGAATAGAATTAGAGTAGAGTAGAGTAGAGTAGAGTAGAGCAGAGTAGAGTAGAATAGAATAGAATTAGAATAGCGTAAAGTAGAGTAGAGTAGAATTAGAATTAGAATAGAGTAGAGTAGAGTAGAGTAGAATTACAATAGGGTAGACTAGAGTAGAGTAGAGTAGAATAGAATACAGAATAGAGAAGAATAGAATAGAATGGAATGGAATAGAATTAGAATAGAGTAGAATAGAATAGAATAGAATAGAATGGAATAGAATAGAATAAAATGAAATAGAATAGAATAGAATAGAATAGAATAGAATGAAATAGAATAGAAATTAGAATAGAGTAGAGCAGAATAGAATACAGAATAGAGTAGAATTAGAATTAGAATTAGAATTAGAATTAGAATTGGAATTGGAATTGGAATTGGAATTGGAATTGGAATTGGAATTGGAATTGGAATTGGAATTGGAATTGGAATTGGAATTGGAATTGGAATTGGAATTGGAATTAGAATTAGAATTGAATACAGAATAGAGTAGATAAGAGTAGAATCGAATTAGAATAGAGTAGAGTGGAATAGAATTAGAATAGAGTGGAAAAGAATAGAATAGAATAGAATAGGAGTAGAGTAGAGCAGAGTAGAGTAGAGTAGAGTAGAGTAGAGTAGAGTAGAATAGAATAGAATAGAATAGAATAGAATAGAATAGAATAGAATAGAATGGAATAGAATAGAATTAGAATAGAGTAGCGTAGTTTAGAATAGAGTAGCGTAGTTTAGAATAGAATTAGGTTAGAGTAGAATAGAATTGAATTGAATTGAATAAAATAGAACAGAATAGAAGAGAAGTTAGAATCGAGTAGAGCAGAATAGAATACAGAATAGAGTAGAATCAGAATCAGAATCAGAATCAGAATCACAATCAGAAACAGAAACAGAAACAGAAACAGAAACAGAAACAGAAACAGAAACAGAAACAGAAACAGAATCAGAATCAGAATCAGAATCAGAATCAGAATCAGAATCAGAATCAGAATCAGAATCAGAATCAGAATCAGAATCAGAATCAGAATTAGAATTAGAATTAGAATTAGAATTAGAATTAGAATTAGAATTAGAATTAGAACTAGAACTAGAACTAGAACTAGAATTAGAATTAGAATTAGAATTAGAATTAGAATTAGAATTAGAATTAGAATTAGAATTAGAATTAGAATTAGAATTAGAATTAGAATTAGAATTAGAATTAGAATTAGAATTAGAATTAGAATTAGAATTAGTATTAGAATTAGAATTAGAATAGAATACAAAATAGAGTAGATAAGAGTAGAATTGAATTAGAATAGAGTAGAGTGGAATAGAATTAGAATACAGAAGAGAAGAGTAGAGTAGAATAGCGTGAAGTAGATTAGAGTAGAATTAGAATTAGAATAGAGTAGAGTAGAGTAGAATTACAACAGAGTAGACTAGAGTAGAGTAGATTAGAATAGAATACAGAATAGAGAAGAATAGAATAGAATGGAATGGAATAGAATTAGAATAGAGTAGAATAGAATAGAATAGAATGAAATAGAATAGAATAGAATAGAAATTAGAATAGAGTAGAGCAGAATAGAATACAGAATAGAGTAGAATCAGAATCAGAATCAGAATCAGAATCAGAATCAGAATCAGAATCAGAATCAGAATCAGAATCAGAATCAGAATCAGAATCAGAATCAGAATCAGAATCAGAATCAGAATCAGAATCAGAATCAGAATCAGAATCAGAATCAGAATCAGAATCAGAATCAGAATCAGAATCAGAATCAGAAACAGAAACAGAAACAGAAACAGAAACAGAAACAGAAACAGAAACAGAAACAGAAACAGAATTAGAACTAGAACTAGAACTAGAATTAGAATTAGAATTAGAATTAGAATTAGAATTAGAATTAGAATTAGAATTAGAATTAGAATTAGAATTAGAATTAGAATTAGAATTAGAATTAGTATTAGAATTAGAATTAGAATAGAATACAAAATAGAGTAGATAAGAGTAGAATTGAATTAGAATAGAGTAGAGTGGAATAGAATTAGAATACAGAAGAGAAGAGTAGAGTAGAATAGCGTGAAGTAGATTAGAGTAGAATTAGAATTAGAATAGAGTAGAGTAGAGTAGAATTACAACAGAGTAGACTAGAGTAGAGTAGAGTAGAATAGCATACAGAATAGAGAAGAATAGAATAGAATGGAATGGAATAGAATTAGAATAGAATAGAATAGAATAGAATAGAATAGAATAGAATAGAATAGAATAGAATAGAATAGAATAGAATAGAATAGAATAGAATAAAATAGAATAGAATAGGAGTAGATTAGTGTAGAGTAGAGTAGAATATAATAGAAAAGAATAGAATAGAATTAGAGTAGAGTAGAGTAGAGTAGAGCAGAGTAGAGTAGAATAGAATAGAATTAGAATTGCGTAAAGTAGAGTAGAGTAGAATTAGAATTAGAATAGAGCAGAGTAGAGTAGAGTAGAATTACAATAGGGTAGACTAGAGTAGAGTAGAGTAGAATAGAATACAGAATAGAGAAGAATAGAATAGAATGGAATGGAATAGAATTAGAATATAGTAGAATAGAATAGAATAGAATAGAATAGAATGGAATAGAATAGAATAGAATGAAATAGAATAGAATAGAATAGAATAGAATAGAATAGAATAGAATAGAATAGAATAGAATAGAATAGAATAGAATAGAATAGAATAGAATAGAATGAAATAGAATAGAAATTAGAATAGAATAGAGCAGAATAGAATACAGAATAGAGTAGAATTAGAATTAGAATTAGAATTAGAATTAGAATTAGAATTAGAATTAGAATTAGAATTAGAATTAGAATTAGAATTAGAATTAGAATTAGAATTAGAATTAGAATTAGAATTAGAATTAGAATTAGAATTAGAATTAGAATTAGAATTAGAATTAGAATTAGAATTAGAATTAGAATTAGAATTAGAATTAGAATTAGAATTAGAATTAGAATTAGAATTAGAATTAGAATTAGAATTAGAATTAGAATTAGAATTAGAATAGAATACAGAATAGAGTAGCTAAGAGTAGAATATAATTAGAATAGAGTGGAATAGAATTAGAATACAGTAGAGAAGAGTAGAGTAGAGTAGAGCAGAGTGGAGTATAGTAGAATTACAATAGAGTACACTAGACTAGAGTAGATTAGAATACAATACAGAATAGAGAAGAATAGAATAGAATAGAATAGAATGGAATGGAATGGAATAGAATTAGAATGGAATAGAATAGAATAGAATAGAATAGAATAGAATAGAATAGAATAGAATAGAATAGAATAGAATAGAATAGAATAGAATAGAATAGAATAGGAGTAGATTAGTGTAGAGTAGAGTAGAATAGAATAGAAAAGAATAGAATAGAATTAGAGTAGAGTAGAGTAGAGTAGAGCAGAGTAGAGTAGAATAGAATAGAATTAGAATAGCGTAAAGTAGAGTAGAGTAGAATTAGAATTAGAATAGAGTAGAGTAGAGTAGAATTACAACAGAGTAGACTAGAGTAGAGTAGATTAGAATAGAATACAGAATAGAGAAGAATAGAATAGAATGGAATGGAATAGAATTAGAATAGAGTAGAATAGAATAGAATAGAATAGAATGAAATAGAATAGAATAGAATAGAATAGAAATTAGAATAGAGTAGAGCAGAATAGAATACAGAATAGAGTAGAATCAGAATCAGAATCAGAATCAGAATCAGAATCAGAATCAGAATCAGAATCAGAATCAGAATCAGAATCAGAATCAGAATCAGAATCAGAATCAGAATCAGAAACAGAAAAAGAAACAGAAACAGAAACAGAAACAGAAACAGAAACAGAAACAGAAACAGAAACAGAAACAGAAACAGAAACAGAAACAGAAACAGAAACAGAAACAGAAACAGAAACAGAAACAGAAACAGAAACAGAATTAGAATTAGAATTAGAATTAGAATTAGAATTAGAATTAGAATAGAATACAGAATAGAGTAGCTAAGAGTAGAATAGAATTAGAATAGAGTAGAGTGGAATAGAATTAGAATACAGTAGAGAAGAGAAGAGTAGAGTAGAGCAGAGTAGAGTAGAGTAGAATTACAATAGAGTACATTAGACTAGAGTAGATTAGAATACAATACAGAATAGAGAAGAATAGAATAGAATAGAATGGAATGGAATGGAATAGAATTAGAATAGAGTAGTGTAGTTTAGAATAGAATTAGGATAGAGTAGAATAGAATTGAATTGAATTGAATAAAATAGAACCGAATAGAATAGAAGTTAGAATCGAGTAGAGCAGAATAGAATATAGAATAGAGTAGAATAGAATAGAATAGAATTAGAATAGAGTAGAATAGAATAGAATAGAATAGAATAGAATAGAATAGAATAGAATAGAAATTAGAATAGAGTAGAGCAGAATAGAATACAGAATAGAGTAGAATTAGAATTAGAATTAGAATTAGAATTAGAATTGGAATTGGAATTGGAATTGGAATTGGAATTGGAATTGGAATTGGAATTAGAATTAGAATTAGAATTAGAATGAGAATTAGAATTAGAATTAGAATTAGAATTAGAATTAGAATTAGAATTAGAATTAGAATTAGAATTAGAATTAGAATTAGAATTAGAATTAGAATTAGAATTAGAATTAGAATTAGAATTAGAATTAGAATTAGAATTAGAATTAGAATTAGAATTAGAATAGAATACAGAATAGAGTAGCTAAGAGTAGAATATAATTAGAATAGAGTGGAATAGAATTAGAATACAGTAGAGAAGAGTAGAGTAGAGTAGAGCAGAGTGGAGTATAGTAGAATTACAATAGAGTACACTAGACTAGAGTAGATTAGAATACAATACAGAATAGAGAAGAATAGAATAGAATAGAATAGAATGGAATGGAATGGAATAGAATTAGAATGGAGTAGAATAGAATAGAATAGAATAGAATAGAATAGAATAGAATAGAATAGAATAGAATAGAATAGAATAGAATAGAATAGGAGTAGATTAGTGTAGAGTAGAGTAGAATAGAATAGAAAAGAATAGAATAGAATTAGAGTAGAGTAGAGTAGAGTAGAGTAGAGCAGAGTAGAGTAGAGTAGAATAGAATAGAATTAGAATAGCGTAAAGTAGAGTAGAGTAGAATTAGAATTAGAATAGAGTAGAGTAGAGTAGAATTACAACAGAGTAGACTAGAGTAGAGTAGATTAGAATAGAATACAGAATAGAGAAGAATAGAATAGAATGGAATGGAATAGAATTAGAATAGAGTAGAATAGAATAGAATAGAATAGAATAGAATGAAATAGAATAGAATAGAATAGAAATTAGAATAGAGTAGAGCAGAATAGAATACAGAATAGAGTAGAATCAGAATCAGAATCAGAATCAGAATCAGAATCAGAATCAGAATCAGAATCAGAATCAGAATCAGAATCAGAATCAGAATCAGAATCAGAATCAGAAACAGAAACAGAAACAGAAACAGAAACAGAAACAGAAACAGAAACAGAAACAGAAACAGAAACAGAAACAGAAACAGAAACAGAAACAGAAACAGAAACAGAAACAGAAACAGAAACAGAAACAGAAACAGAATTAGAATTAGAATTAGAATTAGAATTAGAATTAGAATTAGAATTAGAATAGAATACAGAATAGAGTAGCTAAGAGTAGAATAGAATTAGAATAGAGTAGAGTGGAATAGAATTAGAATACAGTAGAGAAGAGTAGAGTAGAGTAGAGCAGAGTAGAGTAGAGTAGAATTACAATAGAGTACATTAGACTAGAGTAGATTAGAATACAATACAGAATAGAGAAGAATAGAATAGAATAGAATGGAATGGAATGGAATAGAATTAGAATAGAGTAGTGTAGTTTAGAATAGAATTAGGATAGAGTAGAATAGAATTGAATTGAATTGAATAAAATAGAACCGAATAGAATAGAAGTTAGAATCGAGTAGAGCAGAATAGAATATAGAATAGAGTACAATAGAATAGAATAGAATTAGAATAGAGTAGAATAGAATAGAATAGAATAGAATAGAATAGAATAGAATAGAATAGAATAGAATAGAAATTAGAATAGAGTAGAGCAGAATAGAATACAGAATAGAGTAGAATTAGAATTAGAATTAAAATTAGAATTAGAATTAGAATTAGAATTAGAATTAGAATTAGAATTAGAATTAGAATTGGAATTGGAATTGGAATTGGAATTGGAATTGGAATTGGAATTGGAATTGGAATTAGAATTAGAATTAGAATTAGAATTAGAATTAGAATTAGAATTAGAATTAGAATTAGAATTAGAATTAGAATTAGAATTAGAATTAGTATTAGAATTAGAATTAGAATTAGAATAGAATACAGAATAGAGTAGATAAGAGTAGAATTGAATTAGAATAGAGTAGAGTGGAATAGAATTAGAATACAGAAGAGAAGAGTAGAGTAGAATAGCGTGAAGTAGATTAGAGTAGAATTAGAATTAGAATAGAGTAGAGTAGAGTAGAATTACAATAGAGTAGACTAGAGTAGAGTAGAGTAGAATAGCATACAGAATAGAGAAGAATAGAATAGAATGGAATGGAATAGAATTAGAATAGAGTAGAATAGAATAGAATAGAATAGAATAGAATAGAATAGAATAGAATAGAATAGAATAGAATAGAATAGAATAGAATAGAATAGAATAGAATAGAATAGGAGTAGATTAGTGTAGAGTAGAGTAGAATAGAATAGAAAAGAATAGAATAGAATAGAATAGAATAGGAGTAGATTAGTGTAGAGTAGAGTAGAATAGAATAGAAAAGAATAGAATAGAATTAGAGTAGAGTAGAGTAGAGTAGAGCAGAGTAGAGTAGAATAGAATAGAATTAGAATAGCGTAAAGTAGAGTAGAGTAGAATTAGAATTAGAATAGAGTAGAGTAGAGTAGAGTAGAATTACAATAGGGTAGACTAGAGTAGAGTAGAGTAGAATAGAATACAGAATAGAGAAGAATAGAATAGAATGGAATGGAATAGAATTAGAATAGAGTAGAATAGAATAGAATAGAATAGAATGGAATAGAATAGAATAGAATGAAATAGAATAGAATAGAATAGAATAGAATAGAATAGAATAGAATAGAATAGAATGAAATAGAATAGAAATTAGAATAGAGTAGAGCAGAATAGAATACAGAATAGAGTAGAATTAGAATTAGAATTAGAATTAGAATTAGAATTAGAATTAGAATTAGAATTAGAATTAGAATTAGAATTGGAATTGGAATTGGAATTGGAATTGGAATTGGAATTGGAATTGGAATTGGAATTGGAATTGGAATTGGAATTGGAATTGGAATTAGAATTAGAATTAGAATTGATTACAGAATAGAGTAGATAAGAGTAGAATCGAATTAGAATAGAGTAGAGTGGAATAGAATTAGAAAAGAGTGGAAAAGAATAGAATAGAATAGAATAGGAATAGAGTAGAGTAGAGTAGAGTAGAGTAGAATAGAATAGAATAGAATAGAATAGAATAGAATAGAATAGAATAGAATAGAATAGAATAGAATGGAATAGAATTAGAATCGAGTAGCGTAGTTTAGAATAGAGTAGCGTAGTTTAGAATAGAATTAGGTTAGAGTAGAATAGAATTGAATTGAATTGAATAAAATAGAACAGAATAGAAGAGAAGTTAGAATCGAGTAGAGCAGAATAGAATACAGAATAGAGTAGAATCAGAATCAGAATCAGAATCAGAATCACATTCAGAAACAGAAACAGAAACAGAAACAGAAACAGAAACAGAAACAGAAACAGAATCAGAATCAGAATCAGAATCAGAATCAGAATCAGAATCAGAATCAGAATCAGAATCAGAATCAGAATCAGAATCAGAATCAGAATCAGAATCAGAATCAGAATCAGAATCAGAATCAGAATCAGAATCAGAATCAGAATCAGAATCAGAATCAGAATTAGAATTAGAATTAGAATTAGAATTAGAATTAGAATAGAGTAGAATAGAATACAGAATAGAGAAGAATAGAATGGAATGGAATGGAATGGAATAGAATTAGAATAGAATAGAATAGAATAGAATAGAAGGAAATAGAATAGAATAGAATAGAATAAAATAGAATAGAATAGAATAGAATAGAAATTAGAATAGAGTAGAGCAGAATAGAATACAGAATAGAGTAGAATCAGAATCAGAATCAGAATCAGAATCAGAATCAGAATCAGAATCAGAATCAGAATCAGAATCAGAATCAGAATCAGAATCAGAATCAGAATCAGAATCAGAATTAGAATTAGAATAGAATACAGAATAGAGTAGCTAAGAGTAGAATAGAATTAGAATAGGGTAGAGTGGAATAGAATTAGAATACAGTAGAGAAGAGTAGAGTAGAGTAGTGCAGAGTGGAGTATAGTAGAATTACAATAGAGTACACTAGACTAGAGTAGATTAGAATACAATACAGAATAGAGAAGAATAGAATAGAATAGAATAGAATAGAATAGAATAGAATAGAATAGAATAGAATAGAATAGAATAGAATAGAATAGAATAGAATAGAATAGAATAGAATAGAAATTAGAATAGAGTAGAGCAGAATAGAATACAGAATAGAGTAGAATTAGAATTAGAATTAGAATTAGAATTAGAATTAGAATTAGAATTAGAATTAGAATTAGAATTAGAATTAGAATTAGAATTGGAATTGGAATTGGAATTGGAATTGGAATTGGAATTGGAATTGGAATTGGAATTGGAATTGGAATTGGAATTGGAATTGGAATTGGAATTGGAATTGGAATTGGAATTGGAATTAGAATTAGAATAGAATACAGAATAGAGTAGATAAGAGTAGAATCGAATTAGAATAGAGTAGAGTGGAATAGAATTAGAATACAGAAGAGAAGAATAGAGTAGAGTAGAGCAGAGTAGAGTAGAATAGAATAGAATTAGAATAGCGTAAAGTAGAGTAGAGTAGAATTAGAATTAGAATAGAGTAGAGTAGAGTAGAATTACAATAGAGAAGACTAGAGTAGAGTAGAGTAGAATAGAATACAGAATAGAGAAGAATAGAATAGAATGGAATGGAATAGAATTAGAATAGAATAGAATAGAATAGAATAGAATAGAATAGAATAGAATAGAATAGAATAGAATAGAATAGAATAGAATGAAATAGAATAGAATAGAACAGAATAGAATAGAATGAAATAGAATAGAAATTAGAATAGAGTAGAGCAGAATAGAATACAGAAGAGAGTAGAATTAGAATTAGAATTAGAATTAGAATTAGAATTAGAATTAGAATTAGAATTAGAATTAGAATTGGAATTGGAATTGGAATTGGAATTGGAATTGGAATTGGAATTGGAATTGGAATTGGAATTGGAATTGGAATTGGAATTGGAATTGGAATTAGAATTAGAATTAGAATAGAATACAGAATAGAGTAGATAAGAGTAGAATCGAATTAGAATAGAGTAGAGTGGAATAGAATTAGAATAGAGTAGAATAGAATAGAATAGGAGTAGAGTAGAGTAGAATAGAATAGAATAGAATAGAATAGAATAGAATAGAATAGAATAGAATAGAATAGAATAGAATAGAATAGAATAGAATAGAATAGAATAAAATGGAATGGAATGGAATAGAATTAGAATAGAGTAGCGTAGTTTAGAATAGAGTAGCGTAGTTTAGAATAGAATTAGGTTAGAGTAGAATAGAATTGAATTGTATTGAATAAAATAGAACAGAATAGAAGAGAAGTTAGAATCGAGTAGAGCAGAATAGAATAAAGAATAGAGTAGAATCAGAATCAGAATCAGAATCAGAATCAGAATCAGAATCAGAATCAGAATCAGAATCAGAATCAGAATCAGAATCAGAATCAGAATCAGAATCAGAATCAGAATCAGAATCAGAATCAGAATCAGAATCAGAATCAGAAACAGAAACAGAAACAGAAACAGAAACAGAAACAGAATTAGAATTAGAATTAGAATTAGAATTAGAATTAGAATTAGAATTAGAATAGAGTAGAATAGAATACAGAATAGAGTAGCTAAGAGTAGAATCGAATTAGAATAGAGTAGAGTGGAATAGAATTAGAATGAAGAAGAGAAGAGTAGAGTAGATTAGAGTAGAGCAGAGTAGAGTAGAATAGAATAGAATTAGAATAGCGTAAAGTAGAGTAGAATAGAATGAGAATTAGAATAGAGTAGAGTAGAGTAGAGTAGAATTACAATAGAGTAGACTAGAAAAGAGTAGAGTAGAATAGAATACAGAATAGAGAAGAATAGAGTAGAATGGAATGGAATAGAATTAGAATAGAGTAGAATAGAGTAGAATAGAATAGAATAGAATAGAATTAGAATTAGAATTAGAATTAGAATTAGAATTAGAATTGGAATTGGAATTGGAATTGGAATTGGAATTGGAATTGGAATTGGAATTGGAATTGGAATTGGAATTGGAATAGAATACAGAATAGAGTAGATAAGAGTAGAATCGAATTAGAATAGAGTAGAGTGGAATAGAATTAGAATACAGAAGAGAAAAGTAGAGTAGAGCAGAGTAGAGTAGAATAGAATAGAATTAGAATAGCGTAAAGTAGAGTAGAGTAGAATTAGAATTAGAATAGAGTAGAGTAGAGTAGAGTAGAATTAGAATAAAGCAGAGTAGAGTAGAATCGAATTAGAACAGAGTAGAGCAGAGTAGAGCAGAATAGATTAGAGTAGAATAGAATTAGAATAGAGGAGAATAGAATAGAATAGAATAGAATTAGAATAGAGTAGAATAGAATAGAATAGAATAGAATAGAATAGAATAGAATAGAATAGAATAGAATAGAATAGAATAGAATAGAATAGAATAGAATAGAATAGAATAGAATAGAATAGAAATTAGAATAGAGTAGAGCAGAATAGAATACAGAATAGAGTAGAATCAGAATCAGAATCAGAATCAGAATCAGAAAGAGAAAGAGAAACAGAAACAGAAACAGAGACAGAGACAGAGACAGAGACAGAGACAGAGACAGAATGAGAATTAGAATTAGATTTCGAATTAGATTTCGAATTAGATTTCGAATTAGATTTCGAATTAGAATTAGAATTAGAATTAGAATTAGAATTAGAATTAGAATTAGAATTAGAATTAGAATTAGAATTAGAATTAGAATTAGAATTAGAATTAGAATTAGAATTAGAATTAGAATTAGAATTAGAATTAGAATTAGAATTAGAATTAGAATTAGAATTAGAATTAGAATTAGAATTAGAATTAGAATTAGAATTAGAATTAGAATTAGAATTAGAATTAGAATTAGAAATAGAATTAGAATTAGAATTAGAATTAGAATTAGAATTAGAATTAGAATTAGAATAGAATACAGAATAGAGTAGATAAGAGTAGAATTGAATTAGAATAGAGTAGAGTGGAAAAGAATTAGAATACAGAAGAGAAGAGTAGAGTAGAGTAGAGCAGAGTAGAGTAGAATAGAATAGAATTAGAATAGCGTAAAGTAGAGTAGAGTAGAATCAGAATTAGAGTAGAGTAGAGTAGAGTAGAATTACAATAGAGTAGCCTAGAGTAGAGTAGATTAGAATAGAATACAGAATAGAGAAGAATAGAATGGAATGGAATGGAATAGAATTAGAATAGAATAGAATAGAATAGAATAGAATAGAATAGAATAGAATAGAATAGAATAGAAATTAGAATAGAGTAGAGCAGAATAGAATACAGAATAGAGTAGAATCAGAATCAGAATCAGAATCAGAATCAGAATCAGAATCAGAATCAGAATCAGAATCAGAATCAGAATCAGAATCAGAATCAGAATCAGAATCAGAATCAGAATCAGAATCAGAATCAGAATCAGAATCAGAATCAGAATCAGAAACAGAAACAGAAACAGAAACAGAAACAGAAACAGAAACAGAACTAGAACTAGAACTAGAACTAGAACTAGAATTAGAATTAGAATTAGAATTAGAATTAGAATTAGAATAAGAATTAGAATTAGAATTAGAATTAGAATTAGAATTAGAATTAGAATTAGAATTAGAATTAGAATTAGTATTAGAATTAGAATTAGAATTAGAATAGAATACAGAATAGAGTAGATAAGAGTAGAATTGAATTAGAATAGAGTAGAGTGGAATAGAATTAGAATACAGAAGAGAAGAGTAGAGTAGAATAGCGTGAAGTAGATTAGAGTAGAATTAGAATTAGAATAGAGTAGAGTAGAGTAGAATTACAATAGAGTAGACTAGAGTAGATAAGAGTAGAATAGCATACAGAATAGAGAAGAATAGAATAGAATGGAATGGAATAGAATTAGAATAGAGTAGAGTAGAGTAGAATAGAATAGAATAGAATAGAATAGAATAGAATAGAATAGAATAGAACAGAATACAATAGAATAGAATAGAATAGAATAGAATAGAATAGAATAGAATAGAATAGAATAGAATAGAATAGGAGTAGATTAGTGTAGAGTAGAGTAGAATAGAATAGAAAAGAATAGAATAGAATTAGAGTAGAGTAGAGTAGAGTAGAGCAGAGTAGAGTAGAATAGAATAGAATTAGAATAGCGTAAAGTAGAGTAGAGTAGAATTAGAATTAGAATAGAGTAGAGTAGAGTAGAGTAGAATTACAATAGGGTAGACTAGAGTAGAGTAGAGTAGAATAGAATACAGAATAGAGAAGAATACAATAGAATGGAATGGAATAGAATTAGAATAGAGTAGAATAGAATAGAATAGAATTGAATGGAATAGAATAGAATAGAATGAAATAGAATAGAATAGAATAGAATAGAATAGAATAGAATAGAATAGAATAGAATGAAATAGAATAGAAATTAGAATAGAGTAGAGCAGAATAGAATACAGAATAGAGTAGAATTAGAATTAGAATTAGAATTAGAATTAGAATTAGAATTAGAATTAGAATTAGAATTAGAATTGGAATTGGAATTGGAATTGGAATTGGAATTGGAATTGGAATTGGAATTGGAATTGGAATTGGAATTGGAATTGGAATTGGAATTGGAATTGGAATTGGAATTGGAATTGGAATTGGAATTAGAATTAGAATTGAATACAGAATAGAGTAGATAAGAGTAGAATCGAATTAGAATAGAGTAGAGTGGAATAGAATTAGAATAGAGTGGAAAAGAATAGAATAGAATAGAATAGAATAGAATAGGAGTAGAGTAGAGTAGAGTAGAGTAGAGTAGAGTAGAGTAGAATAGAATAGAATAGAATAGAATAGAATAGAATAGAATAGAATAGAATAGAATAGAATAGAATAGAATAGAATAGAATAGAATGGAATGGAATAGAATTAGAATAGAGTAGCGTAGTTTAGAATAGAGTAGCGTAGTTTAGAATAGAATTAGGTTAGAGTAGAATAGAATTGAATTGAATTGAATAAAATAGAACAGAATAGAAGAGAAGTTAGAATCGAGTAGAGCAGAATAGAATACAGAATAGAGTAGAATCAGAATCAGAATCAGAATCAGAATCAGAAACAGAAACAGAAACAGAATCAGAATCAGAATCAGAATCAGAATCAGAATCAGAATCAGAATCAGAATCAGAATCAGAATCAGAATCAGAATCAGAATCAGAATCAGAATCAGAATCAGAATCAGAATCAGAATCAGAATCAGAATCAGAATCAGAATCAGAATCAGAATTAGAATTAGAATTAGAATTAGAATAGAGTAGAATAGAATACAGAATAGAGAAGAATAGAATGGAATGGAATGGAATAGAATTAGAATAGAATAGAATAGAATAGAAGGAAATAGAATAGAATAGAATAAAATAGAATAGAATAGAATAGAATAGAAATTAGAATAGAGTAGAGCAGAATAGAATACAGAATAGAGTAGAATCAGAATCAGAATCAGAATCAGAATCAGAATCAGAATCAGAATCAGAATCAGAATCAGAATCAGAATCAGAATCAGAATCAGAATCAGAATCAGAATCAGAATCAGAATCAGAATCAGAATCAGAATCAGAATCAGAATCAGAATTAGAATTAGAATTAGAATAGAATACAGAATAGAGTAGCTAAGAGTAGAATAGAATTAGAATAGAGTAGAGTGGAATAGAATTAGAATACAGTAGAGAAGAGTAGAGTAGAGTAGAGCAGAGTAGAGTATAGTAGAATTACAATAGAGTACACTAGACTAGAGTAGATTAGAATACAATACAGAATAGAGAAGAATAGAATAGAATAGAATGGAATGGAATGGAATGGAATAGAATTAGAATGGAGTAGAATAGAATAGAATAGAATAGAATAGAATAGAATAGAATAGAATAGAATAGAATAGAATAGAATAGAATAGAATAGAATAGGAGTAGATTAGTGTAGAGTAGAGTAGAATAGAATAGAAAAGAATAGAATAGAATTAGAGTAGAGTAGAGCAGAGTAGAGTAGAATAGAACAGAATTAGAATAGCGTAAAGTAGAGTAGAGTAGAATTAGAATTAGAATAGAGTAGAGTAGAGTAGAGTAGAATTACAATAGGGTAGACTAGAGTAGAGTAGATTAGAATAGAATACAGAATAGAGAAGAATAGAATAGAATGGAATGGAATAGAATTAGAATAGAGTAGAATAGAATAGAATAGAATAGAATAGAATGAAATAGAATAGAATAGAATAGAAATTAGAATAGAGTAGAGCAGAATAGAATACAGAATAGAGTAGAATCAGAATCAGAATCAGAATCAGAATCAGAATCAGAATCAGAATCAGAATCAGAATCAGAATCAGAATCAGAATCAGAATCAGAATCAGAATCAGAATCAGAAACAGAAACAGAAACAGAAACAGAAACAGAAACAGAAACAGAAACACAATTAGAACTAGAACTAGAACTAGAATTAGAATTAGAATTAGAATTAGAATTAGAATTAGAATTAGAATTAGAATTAGAATAGAGTAGAATAGAATACAGAATAGAGAAGAATAGAATGGAATGGAATGGAATAGAATTAGAATAGAATAGAATAGAATAGAAGGAAATAGAATAGAATAGAATAAAATAGAATAGAATAGAATAGAATAGAAATTAGAATAGAGTAGAGCAGAATAGAATACAGAATAGAGTAGAATCAGAATCAGAATCAGAATCAGAATCAGAATCAGAATCAGAATCAGAATCAGAATCAGAATCAGAATCAGAATCAGAATCAGAATCAGAATCAGAATCAGAATCAGAATCAGAAACAGAAACAGAAACAGAAACAGAAACAGAAACAGAAACAGAAACAGAATTAGAACTAGAACTAGAACTAGAATTAGAATTAGAATTAGAATTAGAATTAGAATTAGAATTAGAATTAGAATTAGAATTAGAATTAGAATTAGAATTAGAATTAGAATTAGAATTAGAATTAGAATTAGAATAGAATACAGAATAGAGTAGCTAAGAGTAGAATATAATTAGAATAGAGTGGAATAGAATTAGAATACAGTAGAGAAGAGTAGAGTAGAGTAGAGCAGAGTGGAGTATAGTAGAATTACAATAGAGTACACTAGACTAGAGTAGATTAGAATACAATACAGAATAGAGAAGAATAGAATAGAATAGAATAGAATGGAATGGAATGGAATAGAATTAGAATGGAATAGAATAGAATAGAATAGAATAGAATAGAATAGAATAGAATAGAATAGAATAGAATAGAATAGAATAGAATAGGAGTAGATTAGTGTAGAGTAGAGTAGAATAGAATAGAAAAGAATAGAATAGAATTAGAGTAGAGTAGAGTAGAGTAGAGCAGAGTAGAGTAGAATAGAATAGAATTAGAATAGCGTAAAGTAGAGTAGAGTAGAATTAGAATTAGAATAGAGTAGAGTAGAGTAGAATTACAACAGAGTAGACTAGAGTAGAGTAGATTAGAATAGAATACAGAATAGAGAAGAATAGAATAGAATGGAATGGAATAGAATTAGAATAGAGTAGAATAGAATAGAATAGAATAGAATAGAATGAAATAGAATAGAATAGAATAGAATAGAAATTAGAATAGAGTATTGCAGAATAGAATACAGAATAGAGTAGAATCAGAATCAGAATCAGAATCAGAATCAGAATCAGAATCAGAATCAGAATCAGAATCAGAATCAGAATCAGAATCAGAATCAGAAACAGAAAAAGAAACAGAAACAGAAAC
Source organism: Hydrophis major (assembly GCA_033807585.1). Taxonomy (NCBI): domain Eukaryota; kingdom Metazoa; phylum Chordata; class Lepidosauria; order Squamata; family Elapidae; genus Hydrophis; species Hydrophis major. Next base: position 105,088 of record JAUCBL010000240.1, on the reverse strand, counting down.
AGAAACAGAAACAGAAACAGAAACAGAAACAGAAACAGAAACAGAAACAGAAACAGAAACAGAAACAGAAACAGAAACAGAATTAGAATTAGAATTAGAATTAGAATTAGAATTAGAATTAGAATTAGAATTAGAATTAGAATTAGAATAGAATACAGAATAGAGTAGCTAAGAGTAGAATAGAATTAGAATAGAGTAGAGTGGAATAGAATTAGAATACAGTAGAGAAGAGTAGAGTAGAGTAGAGCAGAGTAGAGTAGAGTAGAATTACAATAGAGTACATTAGACTAGAGTAGATTAGAATACAATACAGAATAGAGAAGAATAGAATAGAATAGAATGGAATGGAATGGAATAGAATTAGAATAGAGTAGTGTAGTTTAGAATAGAATTAGGATAGAGTAGAATAGAATAGAATTGAATTGAATAAAATAGAACCGAATAGAATAGAAGTTAGAATCGAGTAGAGCAGAATAGAATATAGAATAGAATAGAATAGAATTAGAATAGAGTAGAGTAGAATAGAATAGAATAGAATAGAATAGAATAGAATAGAATAGAATAGAATAGAATAGAAATTAGAATAGAGTAGAGCAGAATAGAATACAGAATAGAGTAGAATTAGAATTAGAATTAGAATTAGAATTAGAATTAGAATTGGAATTGGAATTGGAATTGGAATTGGAATTGGAATTGGAATTGGAATTAGAATTAGAATTAGAATTAGAATTAGAATTAGAATTAGAATTAGAATTAGAATTAGAATTAGAATTAGAATTAGAATTAGAATTAGAATTAGAATTAGAATTAGAATTAGAATTAGAATTAGAATTAGAATTAGAATTAGAATTAGAATTAGAATTAGAATTAGAATTAGAATAGAATACAGAATAGAGTAGCTAAGAGTAGAATATAATTAGAATAGAGTGGAATAGAATTAGAATACAGTAGAGAAGAGTAGAGTAGAGTAGAGCAGAGTGGAGTATAGTAGAATTACAATAGAGTACACTAGACTAGAGTAGATTAGAATACAATACAGAATAGAGAAGAATAGAATAGAATAGAATAGAATGGAATGGAATGGAACAGAATTAGAATGGAGTAGAATAGAATAGAATAGAATAGAATAGAATAGAATAGAATAGAATAGAATAGAATAGAATAGAATAGGAGTAGATTAGTGTAGAGTAGAGTAGAATAGAATAGAAAAGAATAGAATAGAATTAGAGTAGAGTAGAGTAGAGTAGAGCAGAGTAGAGTAGAGTAGAATAGAATAGAATTAGAATAGCGTAAAGTAGAGTAGAGTAGAATTAGAATTAGAATAGAGTAGAGTAGAGTAGAATTACAACAGAGTAGACTAGAGTAGAGTAGATTAGAATAGAATACAGAATAGAGAAGAATAGAATAGAATGGAATGGAATAGAATTAGAATAGAGTAGAATAGAATAGAATAGAATAGAATAGAATGAAATAGAATAGAATAGAATAGAAATTAGAATAGAGTAGAGCAGAATAGAATACAGAATAGAGTAGAATCAGAATCAGAATCAGAATCAGAATCAGAATCAGAATCAGAATCAGAATCAGAATCAGAATCAGAATCAGAATCAGAATCAGAATCAGAATCAGAATCAGAATCAGAATCAGAATCAGAATCAGAATCAGAATCAGAAACAGAAACAGAAACAGAAACAGAAACAGAAACAGAAACAGAAACACTAACAGAAACAGAAACAGAAACAGAAACAGAAACAGAAACAGAAACAGAAACAGAATTAGAATTAGAATTAGAATTAGAATTAGAATTAGAATTAGAATTAGAATTAGAATTAGAATTAGAATTAGAATTAGAATAGAATACAGAATAGAGTAGCTAAGAGTAGAATAGAATTAGAATAGAGTAGAGTGGAATAGAATTAGAATACAGTAGAGAAGAGTAGAGTAGAGTAGAGCAGAGTAGAGTAGAGTAGAATTACAATAGAGTACATTAGACTAGAGTAGATTAGAATACAATACAGAATAGAGAAGAATAGAATAGAATAGAATGGAATGGAATGGAATAGAATTAGAATAGAGTAGTGTAGTTTAGAATAGAATTAGGATAGAGTAGAATAGAATTGAATTGAATTGAATAAAATAGAACCGAATAGAATAGAAGTTAGAATCGAGTAGAGCAGAATAGAATATAGAATAGAGTAGAATAGAATAGAATAGAATAGAATTAGAATAGAGTAGAATAGAATAGAATAGAATAGAATAGAATAGAATAGAATAGAATAGAAATTAGAATAGAGTAGAGCAGAATAGAATACAGAATAGAGTAGAATTAGAATTAGAATTAAAATTAGAATTAGAATTAGAATTAGAATTAGAATTAGAATTAGAATTAGAATTAGAATTAGAATTAGAATTGGAATTGGAATTGGAATTGGAATTGGAATTGGAATTGGAATTGGAATTGGAATTAGAATTAGAATTAGAATTAGAATTAGAATTAGAATTAGAATTAGAATTAGAATTAGAATTAGAATTAGAATTAGAATTAGAATTAGTATTAGAATTAGAATTAGAATTAGAATAGAATACAGAATAGAGTAGATAAGAGTAGAATTGAATTAGAATAGAGTAGAGTGGAATAGAATTAGAATACAGAAGAGAAGAGTAGAGTAGAATAGCGTGAAGTAGATTAGAGTAGAATTAGAATTAGAATAGAGTAGAGTAGAGTAGAATTACAATAGAGTAGACTAGAGTAGAGTAGAGTAGAATAGCATACAGAATAGAGAAGAATAGAATAGAATGGAATGGAATAGAATTAGAATAGAGTAGAATAGAATAGAATAGAATAGAATAGAATAGAATAGAATAGAATAGAATAGAATAGAATAGAATAGAATAGAATAGAATAGGAGTAGATTAGTGTAGAGTAGAGTAGAATAGAATAGAAAAGAATAGAATAGAATAGAATAGAATAGGAGTAGATTAGTGTAGAGTAGAGTAGAATAGAATAGAAAAGAATAGAATAGAATTAGAGTAGAGTAGAGTAGAGTAGAGCAGAGTAGAGTAGAATAGAATAGAATTAGAATAGCGTAAAGTAGAGTAGAGTAGAATTAGAATTAGAATAGAGTAGAGTAGAGTAGAGTAGAATTACAATAGGGTAGACTAGAGTAGAGTAGAGTAGAATAGAATACAGAATAGAGAAGAATAGAATAGAATGGAATGGAATAGAATTAGAATAGAGTAGAATAGAATAGAATAGAATAGAATAGAATAGAATAGAATAGAATGGAATAGAATAGAATAGAATGAAATAGAATAGAATAGAATAGAATAGAATAGAATAGAATAGAATAGAATAGAATAGAATGAAATAGAATAGAAATTAGAATAGAGTAGAGCAGAATAGAATACAGAATAGAGTAGAATTAGAATTAGAATTAGAATTAGAATTAGAATTAGAATTAGAATTAGAATTAGAATTAGAATTGGAATTGGAATTGGAATTGGAATTGGAATTGGAATTGGAATTGGAATTGGAATTGGAATTGGAATTGGAATTGGAATTGGAATTGGAATTAGAATTAGAATTAGAATTGATTACAGAATAGAGTAGATAAGAGTAGAATCGAATTAGAATAGAGTAGAGTGGAATAGAATTAGAATAGAGTGGAAAAGAATAGAATAGAATAGAATAGAATAGGAGTAGAGTAGAGTAGAGTAGAGTAGAGTAGAGTAGAGTAGAATAGAATAGAATAGAATAGAATAGAATAGAATAGAATAGAATAGAATAGAATAGAATAGAATGGAATAGAATTAGAATCGAGTAGCGTAGTTTAGAATAGAGTAGCGTAGTTTAGAATAGAATTAGGTTAGAGTAGAATAGAATTGAATTGAATTGAATAAAATAGAACAGAATAGAAGAGAAGTTAGAATCGAGTAGAGCAGAATAGAATACAGAATAGAGTAGAATCAGAATCAGAATCAGAATCAGAATCACATTCAGAAACAGAAACAGAAACAGAAACAGAAACAGAAACAGAAACAGAAACAGAAACAGAAACAGAATCAGAATCAGAATCAGAATCAGAATCAGAATCAGAATCAGAATCAGAATCAGAATCAGAATCAGAATCAGAATCAGAATCAGAATCAGAATCAGAATTAGAATTAGAATTAGAATTAGAATTAGAATTAGAATTAGAATTAGAATAGAGTAGAATAGAATACAGAATAGAGAAGAATAGAATGGAATGGAATGGAATGGAATAGAATTAGAATAGAATAGAATAGAATAGAAGGAAATAGAATAGAATAGAATAGAATAAAATAGAATAGAATAGAATAGAATAGAAATTAGAATAGAGTAGAGCAGAATAGAATACAGAATAGAGTAGAATCAGAATCAGAATCAGAATCAGAATCAGAATCAGAATCAGAATCAGAATCAGAATCAGAATCAGAATCAGAATCAGAATCAGAATCAGAATCAGAATCAGAATCAGAATCAGAATTAGAATTAGAATAGAATACAGAATAGAGTAGCTAAGAGTAGAATAGAATTAGAATACAGTAGAGAAGAGTAGAGTAGAGTAGAGCAGAGTAGAGTAGAGTAGAATTACAATAGAGTACATTAGACTAGAGTAGATTAGAATACAATACAAAATAGAGAAGAATAGAATAGAATAGAATGGAATGGAATGGAATAGAATTAGAATGGAGTAGAATAGAATAGAATAGAATAGAATAGAATAGAATAGAATAGAATAGAATAGAATAGAATAGAATAGTGTAGAGTAGAGTAGAATAGAATAGAAAAGAATAGAATAGAATTAGAGTAGAGTAGAGTAGAATAGAATAGAAAAGAATAGAATAGAATTAGAGTAGAGTAGAGTAGAGCAGAGTAGAGTAGAATAGAATAGAATTAGAATAGCGTAAAGTAGAGTAGAGTAGAATTAGAATTAGAATAGAGTAGAGTAGAGTAGAATTACAACAGAGTAGACTAGAGTAGAGTAGATTAGAATAGAATACAGAATAGAGAAGAATAGAATAGAATGGAATGGAATAGAATTAGAATAGAGTAGAATAGAATAGAATAGAATAGAATGAAATAGAATAGAATAGAATAGAAATTAGAATAGAGTAGAGCAGAATAGAATACAGAATAGAGTAGAATCAGAATCAGAATCAGAATCAGAATCAGAATCAGAAACAGAATTAGAATTAGAATTAGAATTAGAATGAGAATGAGAATGAGAATGAGAATGAGAATGAGAATTAGAATTAGAATTAGAATTAGAATTAGAATTAGAATTAGAATGAGAATGAGAATGAGAATGAGAATTAGAATTAGAATTAGAATTAGAATTAGAATTAGAATTAGAATTAGAATTAGAATTAGAATTAGAATTATTAGAATTAGAATTAGAATTAGAATTAGAATTAGAATTAGTATTAGAATTAGAATTAGAATAGAATACAGAATAGAGTAGCTAAGAGTAGAATAGAATTAGAATAGAGCAGAGTGGAATAGAATTAGAATACAGTAGAGAAGAGTAGAGTAGAGTAGAATTACAATAGAGTACACTAGACTAGAGTAGATTAGAATACAAAACAGAACAGAGAAGAATAGAATAGAATAGAATAGAATAGAATAGAATAGAATGGAATGGAATAGAATTAGAATAGAGTAGAATTGAATAGAATAGAATAGAATAGAATAGAATAGAATAGAATAGAATAGAATAGAATAGAAATTAGAATAGAGTAGAGCAGAGCAGAATAGAATACAGAATAGAGTAGAATCAGAATCAGAATCAGAATCAGAATCAGAAACAGAAACAGAAACAGAAACAGAAACGGAAACGGAAACGGAATTGGAATTGGAATTGGAATTGGAATTGGAATTGGAATTGGAATTGGAATTGGAATTGGAATTGGAATTGGAATTAGAATTAGAATTAAACTTAGAATAGAATACAGAATAGAGTAGATAAGAGTAGAATCGAATTAGAATAGAGTAGAGTGGAATAGAATTAGAATGAAGAAGAGAAGAGTAGAGTAGAGTAGAGTAGAGCAGAGTAGAGTAGAATAGAATAGAATTAGAATAGAGTAGAGTAGAGTAGAATTACAATAGAGTAGACTAGACAAGAGTAGAGTAGAATAGAATACAGAATAGAGAAGAATAGAATAGAATGGAATGGAATAGAATAGAATTAGAATAGAGTAGAATAGAATAGAATAGAATAGAATAGAATAGAATAGAATAGAATAGAATAGAATAGAATAGAATAGAATAGAATAGAATAGAATAGAATAGAATGATATAGAATAGAATTAGAATAGAGTGGAGTAGAATAGAATAGAATAGAATAGAATAGAATAGAATAGAATAGAATAGAATAGAATAGAATAGAATAGAATAGAATAGAATAGAATAGAATAGAATTAGAATAGAGTAGAGTAGAGTAGAATTAGAATAAAGCAGAGTAGATTAGAATCGAATTAGAACAGAGTAGAGCAGAGTAGAGCAGAGTAGATTAGAGTAGAATAGAATTAGAATCGAGTAGAATAGAATAGAATAGAATAGAATTACAATAGAGTAGAATAGAATAGAATAGAATAGAATAGAATAGAATAGAATAGAATAGAATAGAATAGAATAGAATAGAATAGAATAGAATAGAAATTAGAATAGAGTAGAGCAGAATAGAATACAGAATAGAGTAGATTCAGAATCAGAATCAGAATCAGAAAGAGAAAGAGAAAGAGAAAGAGAAAGAGAAAGAGAAAGAGAAAGAGAAAGAGAAAGAGAAAGAGAAAGAGAAAGAGAAAGAGAAACAGAGACAGAGACAGAGACAGAGACAGAGACAGAGACAGAGACAGAGACAGAATTAGAATTAGAATTAGAATTAGAATTAGAATTAGAATTAGAATTAGAATTAGAATTAGAATTAGAATTAGAATTAGAATTAGAATTAGAATTAGAATTAGAATTAGAATTAGAATTAGAATTAGAATTAGAATTAGAATTAGAATTAGTATTAGAATTAGAATAGAATACAGAATAGAGTAGCTAAGAGTAGAATAGAATTAGAATAGAGGAGAGTGGAATAGAATTAGAATACAGTAGAGAAGAGTAGAGTAGAGTAGAGCAGAGTAGAGTAGAGTAGAATTACAATAGAGTACACAAGACTAGAGTAGATTAGAATACAATACAGAATAGAGAAGAATAGAATAGAATAGAATGGAATGGAATGGAATAGTATTAGAATAGAGTAGAATAGAATAGAATAGGAGTAGAGCAGAGTAGAATAGAATAGAATAGAATAGAATAGAATGGAATAGAATGAGAATAGAGTAGCGTAGTTTAGAATAGAATTAGGATAGAGTAGAATAGAATTGAATTGAATTGAATAAAATAGAACCGAATAGAATAGAAGTTAGAATCCAGTAGAGCAGAATAGAATATAGAATAGAGTAAAATAGAATAGAATAGAATTAGAGTAGAGTAGAGTAGAGTAGAGTAGAATAGAATGGAATGGAATGGAATGGAATGGAATAGAATAGAATAGAATAGAATAGAATAGAATAGAATAGAATAGAATAGAATAGAAATTAGAATAGAGTAGAGCAGAATAGAATACAGAATAAAGTAGAATCAGAAACAGAATTAGAAACAGAATTAGAAACAGAATTAGAATTAGAATTAGAATTAGAATTGGAATTGGAATTGGAATTGGAATTGGAATTGGAATTGGAATTGGAATTGGAATTGGAATTGGAATTGGAATTGGAATTGGAATTGGAATTGGAATTGGAATTGGAATTGGAATTAGAATTAGAATTAGAATAGAATACAGAATAGAATAGCTAAGAGTAGAATAGAATTAGAATAGAGTAGAGTGGAATAGAATTAGAATACAGTAGAGAAGAGTAGAGTAGAGTAGAGCAGAGTAGAGTAGAATAGAATAGAATTAGAATAGCGTAAAGTAGAGTAGAGTAGAATTAGAATTAGAATATAGTAGAGAAGAGTAGAATTACAATAGAGTAGTCTAGAGTAGAGTAGATTAGAATAGAATACAGAATAGAGAAGAATAGAATGGAATGGAATGGAATAGAATTAGAATAGAATAGAATAGAATAGAATAGAATAGAATAGAATAGAATAGAAGGAAATAGAATAGAATAGAATAAAATAGAATAGAATAGAATAGAATAGAAATTAGAATAGAGTAGAGCAGAATAGAATACAGAATAGAGTAGAATCAGAATCAGAATCAGAATCAGAATCAGAATCAGAATCAGAATCAGAATCAGAATCAGAATCAGAATCAGAATAAGAATCAGAATCAGAATCAGAATCAGAATCAGAATTAGAATTAGAATTAGAATTAGAATAGAATACAGAATAGAGTAGCTAAGAGTAGAATAGAATTAGAATAGAGTAGAGTGGAATAGAATTAGAATACAGTAGAGAAGAGTAGAGTAGAGTAGAGCAGAGTAGAGTATAGTAGAATTACAATAGAATACACTAGACTAGAGTAGATTAGAATACAATACAGAATAGAGAAGTATAGAATAGAATAGAATAGAATGGAATGGAATGGAATAGAATTAGAATAGAGTAGAATAGAATAGAATAGAATAGAATAGGAGTAGAGTAGAGTAGAGTAGAATAGAATAGAATAGAATAGAATAGAATAGAATAGAATAGAATAGAATAGAATAGAATAGAATAGAATGGAATGGAATAGAATTAGAATAGAGTAGCGTAGTTTAGGATAGAGTAGCGTAGTTTAGAATAGAATTAGGTTAGAGTAGAATAGAATTGAATTGAATTGAATAAAATAGAACAGAATAGAAGAGAAGTTAGAATCGAGTAGAGCAGAATAGAATACAGAATAGAGTAGAATCAGAATCAGAATCAGAATCAGAATCAGAATCAGAAACAGAAACAGAAACAGAAACAGAAACAGAAACAGAAACAGAAACAGAAACAGAAACAGAAACAGAAACAGAAACAGAAACAGAAACACAAACAGAAACAGAAACAGAAACAGAAACAGAAACAGAAACAGAAACAGAAACAGAAACAGAAACAGAATTAGAATTAGAATTAGAATTAGAATTAGAATTAGAATTAGAATTAGAATTAGAATTAGAATACAGAATAGAGAAGAATAGAATGGAATGGAATGGAATAGAATTAGAATAGAATAGAAGGAAATAGAATAGAATAGAATAGAATAAAATAGAATAGAATAGAATAGAATAGAAATTAGAATAGAGTAGAGCAGAATAGAATACAGAATAGAGTAGAATCAGAATCAGAATCAGAATCAGAATCAGAATCAGAATCAGAATCAGAATCAGAATCAGAATCAGAATCAGAATCAGAATCAGAATCAGAATCAGAATCAGAATCAGAATCAGAATCAGAATCAGAATCAGAATCAGAATTAGAATAGAATACAGAATAGAGTAGCTAAGAGTAGAATCGAATTAGAATAGAGTAGAGTGGAATAGAATTAGAATGAAGAAGAGAAGAGTAGATTAGAGTAGAGCAGAGTAGAGTAGAATAGAATAGAATTAGAATAGCGTAAAGTAGAGTAGAATAGAATGAGAATTAGAATAGAGTAGAGTAGAGTAGAGTAGAATTACAATAGAGTAGACTAGAAAAGAGTAGAGTAGAATAGAATACAGAATAGAGAAGAATAGAATAGAATGGAATGGAATAGAATTAGAATAGAGTAGAATAGAGTAGAATAGAATAGAATTAGAATTAGAATTAGAATTAGAATTGGAATTGGAATTGGAATTGGAATTAGAATTGGAATTGGAATTGGAATTGGAATTGGAATTGGAATTGGAATTGGAATTGGAATTGGAATTGGAATTGGAATTAGAATAGAATACAGAACAGAGTAGATAAGAGTAGAATCGAATTAGAATAGAGTAGAGTGGAATAGAATTAGAATACAGAAGAGAAGAGTAGAGTAGAGTAGAGCAGAGTAGAGTAGAATAGAATAGAATTAGAATAGCGTAAAGTAGAGTAGAGTAGAATTAGAATTAGAATAGAGTAGAGTAGAGTAGAGTAGAATTAGAATAAAGCAGAGTAGAGTAGAATCGAATTAGAACAGAGTAGAGCAGAGTAGAGCAGAATAGATTAGAGTAGAATAGAATTAGAATAGAGGAGAATAGAATAGAATAGAATAGAATTAGAATAGAGTAGAATAGAATAGAATAGAATAGAATAGAATAGAATAGAATAGTGTAGAGTAGAGTAGAATAGAATAGAAAAGAATAGAATAGAATTAGAGTAGAGTAGAGTAGAATAGAATAGAAAAGAATAGAATAGAATTAGAGTAGAGTAGAGTAGAGCAGAGTAGAGTAGAATAGAATAGAATTAGAATAGCGTAAAGTAGAGTAGAGTAGAATTAGAATTAGAATAGAGTAGAGTAGAGTAGAATTACAACAGAGTAGACTAGAGTAGAGTAGATTAGAATAGAATACAGAATAGAGAAGAATAGAATAGAATGGAATGGAATAGAATTAGAATAGAGTAGAATAGAATAGAATAGAATAGAATGAAATAGAATAGAATAGAATAGAAATTAGAATAGAGTAGAGCAGAATAGAATACAGAATAGAGTAGAATCAGAATCAGAATCAGAATCAGAATCAGAAACAGAATTAGAATTAGAATTAGAATGAGAATGAGAATGAGAATGAGAATGAGAATGAGAATGAGAATGAGAATGAGAATGAGAATGAGAATTAGAATTAGAATTAGAATTAGAATTAGAATTAGAATGAGAATGAGAATGAGAATGAGAATGAGAATGAGAATTAGAATTAGAATTAGAATTAGAATTAGAATTAGAATTAGAATTAGAATTAGAATTAGAATTAGAATTAGAATTAGAATTAGAATTAGAATTAGAATTAGAATTAGAATTAGAATTAGTATTAGAATTAGAATTAGAATAGAATACAGAATAGAGTAGCTAAGAGTAGAATAGAATTAGAATAGAGCAGAGTGGAATAGAATTAGAATACAGTAGAGAAGAGTAGAGTAGAGTAGAATTACAATAGAGTACACTAGACTAGAGTAGATTAGAATACAAAACAGAACAGAGAAGAATAGAATAGAATAGAATAGAATAGAATAGAATGGAATGGAATAGAATTAGAATAGAGTAGAATTGAATAGAATAGAATAGAATAGAATAGAATAGAATAGAATAGAATAGAATAGAATAGAATAGAATAGAATAGAAATTAGAATAGAGTAGAGCAGAGCAGAATAGAATACAGAATAGAGTAGAATCAGAATCAGAATCAGAATCAGAATCAGAAACAGAAACAGAAAAAGAAACAGAAACGGAAACGGAAACGGAAACGGAATTGGAATTGGAATTGGAATTGGAATTGGAATTGGAATTGGAATTGGAATTGGAATTGGAATTGGAATTGGAATTAGAATTAGAATTAAACTTAGAATAGAATACAGAATAGAGTAGATAAGAGTAGAATCGAATTAGAATAGAGTAGAGTGGAATAGAATTAGAATGAAGAAGAGAAGAGTAGAGTAGAGTAGAGTAGAGCAGAGTAGAGTAGAATAGAATAGAATTAGAATAGAGTAGAGTAGAGTAGAATTACAATAGAGTAGACTAGACAAGAGTAGAGTAGAATAGAATACAGAATAGAGAAGAATAGAATAGAATGGAATGGAATAGAATAGAATTAGAATAGAGTAGAATAGAATAGAATAGAATAGAATAGAATAGAATAGAATAGAATAGAATAGAATAGAATAGAATAGAATAGAATAGAATGATATAGAATAGAATTAGAATAGAGTGGAGTAGAATAGAATAGAATAGAATAGAATAGAATAGAATAGAATAGAATAGAATAGAATAGAATAGAATAGAATAGAATAGAATAGAATAGAATAGAATTAGAATAGAGTAGAGTAGAGTAGAATTAGAATAAAGCAGAGTAGATTAGAATCGAATTAGAACAGAGTAGAGCAGAGTAGAGCAGAGTAGATTAGAGTAGAATAGAATTAGAATCGAGTAGAATAGAATAGAATAGAATAGAATTACAATAGAGTAGAATAGAATAGAATAGAATAGAATAGAATAGAATAGAATAGAATAGAATAGAATAGAATAGAATAGAATAGAAATTAGAATAGAGTAGAGCAGAATAGAATACAGAATAGAGTAGATTCAGAATCAGAATCAGAATCAGAATCAGAAAGAGAAAGAGAAAGAGAAAGAGAAAGAGAAAGAGAAAGAGAAAGAGAAAGAGAAAGAGAAAGAGAAAGAGAAAGAGAAAGAGAAAGAGAAAGAGAGACAGAGACAGAGACAGAGACAGAGACAGAGACAGAGACAGAGACAGAATTAGAATTAGAATTAGAATTAAAATTAGAATTAGAATTAGAATTAGAATTAGAATTAGAATTAGAATTAGAATTAGAATTAGAATTAGAATTAGAATTAGAATTAGAATTAGAATTAGAATTAGAATTAGAATTAGAATTAGAATTAGAATTAGAATTAGAATTAGAATTAGAATTAGTATTAGAATTAGAATAGAATACAGAATAGAGTAGCTAAGAGTAGAATAGAATTAGAATAGAGGAGAGTGGAATAGAATTAGAATACAGTAGAGAAGAGTAGAGTAGAGTAGAGCAGAGTAGAGTAGAGTAGAATTACAATAGAGTACACAAGACTAGAGTAGATTAGAATACAATACAGAATAGAGAAGAATAGAATAGAATAGAATGGAATGGAATGGAATAGTATTAGAATAGAGTAGAATAGAATAGAATAGGAGTAGAGCAGAGTAGAATAGAATAGAATAGAATAGAATAGAATGGAATAGAATGAGAATAGAGTAGCGTAGTTTAGAATAGAATTAGGATAGAGTAGAATAGAATTGAATTGAATTGAATAAAATAGAACCGAATAGAATAGAAGTTAGAATCCAGTAGAGCAGAATAGAATATAGAATAGAGTAAAATAGAATAGAATAGAATTAGAGTAGAGTAGAGTAGAGTAGAGTAGAATAGAATAGAATGGAATGGAATGGAATGGAATAGAATAGAATAGAATAGAATAGAATAGAATAGAATAGAATAGAATAGAATAGAATAGAATAGAATAGAATAGAATAGAAATTAGAATAGAGTAGAGCAGAATAGAATACAGAATAAAGTAGAATCAGAAACAGAATTAGAAACAGAATTAGAAACAGAATTAGAATTAGAATTAGAATTAGAATTGGAATTGGAATTGGAATTGGAATTGGAATTGGAATTGGAATTGGAATTGGAATTGGAATTGGAATTGGAATTGGAATTGGAATTGGAATTGGAATTGGAATTGGAATTGGAATTGGAATTGGAATTAGAATTAGAATTAGAATAGAATACAGAATAGAATAGCTAAGAGTAGAATAGAATTAGAATAGAGTAGAGTGGAATAGAATTAGAATACAGTAGAGAAGAGTAGAGTAGAGTAGAGCAGAGTAGAGTAGAATAGAATAGAATTAGAATAGCGTAAAGTAGAGTAGAGTAGAATTAGAATTAGAATATAGTAGAGTAGAGTAGAATTACAATAGGGTAGACTAGAGTAGAGTAGAGTAGAATAGAATACAGAATAGAGAAGAATAGAATAGAATGGAATGGAATAGAATTAGAATATAGTAGAATAGAATAGAATAGAATAGAATAGAATGGAATAGAATAGAATAGAATGAAATAGAATAGAATAGAATAGAATAGAATAGAATAGAATAGAATGAAATAGAATAGAAATTAGAATAGAATAGAGCAGAATAGAATACAGAATAGAGTAGAATTAGAATTAGAATTAGAATTAGAATTAGAATTAGAATTAGAATTAGAATTAGAATTAGAATTAGAATTAGAATTAGAATTAGAATTAGAATTAGAATTAGAATTAGAATTAGAATTAGAATTAGAATTAGAATTAGAATTAGAATTAGAATTAGAATTAGAATTAGAATTAGAATTAGAATTAGAATTAGAATTAGAATTAGAATTAGAATTAGAATTAGAATTAGAATTAGAATAGAATACAGAATAGAGTAGCTAAGAGTAGAATATAATTAGAATAGAGTGGAATAGAATTAGAATACAGTAGAGAAGAGTAGAGTAGAGTAGAGCAGAGTGGAGTATAGTAGAATTACAATAGAGTACACTAGACTAGAGTAGATTAGAATACAATACAGAATAGAGAAGAATAGAATAGAATAGAATAGAATGGAATGGAATGGAATAGAATTAGAATGGAGTAGAATAGAATAGAATAGAATAGAATAGAATAGAATAGAATAGAATAGAATAGAATAGAATAGAATAGAATAGAATAGAATAGAATAGAATAGAATAGAATAGAATAGAATAGGAGTAGATTAGTGTAGAGTAGAGTAGAATAGAATAGAAAAGAATAGAATAGAATTAGAGTAGAGTAGAGTAGAGTAGAGTAGAGCAGAGCAGAGTAGAATAGAATAGAATTAGAATAGCGTAAAGTAGAGTAGAGTAGAATTAGAATTAGAATAGAGTAGAGTAGAGTAGAATTACAACAGAGTAGACTAGAGTAGAGTAGATTAGAATAGAATACAGAATAGAGAAGAATAGAATAGAATGGAATGGAATAGAATTAGAATAGAGTAGAATAGAATAGAATAGAATAGAATAGAACAGAACAGAACAGAACAGAACAGAACAGAACAGAATAGAATAGAATAGAATAGAATAGAATAGAATAGAATAGAATAGAATAGAATAGAATAGAAGGAAATAGAATAGAATAGAATAGAATAGAATAAAATAGAATAGAATAGAATAGAATAGAAATTAGAATAGAGTAGAGCAGAATAGAATACAGAATAGAGTAGAATCAGAATCAGAATGAGAATCAGAATCAGAATCAGAATCAGAATCAGAATCAGAATCAGAATCAGAATCAGAATCAGAATCAGAATCAGAATCAGAATCAGAATCAGAATCAGAATCAGAATCAGAAACAGAAACAGAAACAGAAACATAAACAGAAACAGAAACAGAAACAGAAACAGAAACAGAATTCGAATTAGAACTAGAATTAGAATTAGAATTAGAATTAGAATTAGAATTAGAATTAGAATTAGAATTAGAATTAGAATTAGAATTAGAATTAGAATAGAATACAGAATAGAGTAGCTAAGAGTAGAATAGAATTAGAATAGAGTAGAGTGGAATAGAATTAGAATACAGTAGAGAAGAGTAGAGTAGAGTAGAGCAGAGTAGAGTAGAGTAGAATTACAATAGAGTACATTAGACTAGAGTAGATTAGAATACAATACAGAATAGAGAAGAATAGAATAGAATAGAATAGAATGGAATGGAATGGAATAGAATTAGAATAGAGTAGTGTAGTTTAGAATAGAATTAGGATAGAGTAGAATAGAATTGAATTGAATTGAATAAAATAGAACCGAATAGAATAGAAGTTAGAATCGAGTAGAGCAGAATAGAATATAGAATAGAGTAGAATAGAATAGAATAGAATAGAATAGAATTAGAATAGAATAGAATAGAATAGAATAGAATAGAATAGAATAGAATAGAATAGAATAGAATAGAAATTAGAATAGAGTAGAGCAGAATAGAATACAGAATAGAGTAGAATTAGAATTAGAATTAGAATTAGAATTAGAATTAGAATTAGAATTAGAATTAGAATTAGAATTAGAATTAGAATTAGAATTAGAATTAGAATTAGAATTAGAATTAGAATTAGAATTAGAATTAGAATTAGAATTAGAATTAGAATTAGAATTAGAATTAGAATTAGAATTGGAATTGGAATTGGAATTGGAATTGGAATTGGAATTGGAATTGGAATTGGAATTGGAATTGGAATTGGAATTGGAATTGGAATTAGAATAGAATACAGAATAGAGTAGATAAGAGTAGAATCGAATTAGAATAGAGTAGAGTGGAATAGAATTAGAATACAGAAGAGAAGAGAAGAGTAGAGTAGAGTAGAGCAGAGTAGAGTAGAATAGAATAGAATTAGAATAGCGTAAAGTAGAGTAGAGTAGAATTAGAATTAGAATAGAGTAGAGTAGAGTAGAGTAGAATTACAATAGAGTACACTAGACTAGAGTAGATTAGAATACAAAACAGAATAGAGAAGAATAGAATGGAATGGAATAAAATTAGAATAGAGTAGAATAGAATAGAATAGAATAGAATAGAATAGAATAGAATAGAATAGAATAGAATAGAATAGAATAGAAATTAGAATAGAGTAGAGCAGAGCAGAATAGAATACAGAATAGAGTAGAATCAGAATCAGAATCAGAATCAGAAACAGAAACAGAAACAGAAACAGAAACAGAAACAGAAACAGAAACAGAAACAGAAACAGAAACAGAAACAGAAACAGAAACAGAAACAGAATTGGAATTGGAATTGGAATTGGAATTGGAATTGGAATTGGAATTGGAATTAGAATTAGAATTAAAATTAGAATAGAATACAGAATAGAGTAGATAAGAGTAGAATCGAATTAGAATAGAGTAGAGTGGAATAGAATTAGAATGAAGAAGAGAAGAGTAGAGTAGAGTAGAGTAGAGTAGAGCAGAGTAGAGTAGAATAGAATAGAATTAGAATAGCGTAAAGTAGAGTAGAATAGAATGAGAATTAGAATAGAGTAGAGTAGAGTAGAATTAGAATTAGAATAGAGTAGAGTAGAGTAGAGTAGAATAGAATACAGAATAGAGAAGAATAGAATAGAATGGAATGGAATAGAATTAGAATAGAGTAGAATAGAATAGAATAGAATAGAATGGAATAGAATAGAATAGAATGAAATAGAATAGAATAGAATAGAATAGAATAGAATAGAGTAGAATAGAATAGAATAGAATAGAATAGAATAGAATAGAATAGAATAGAATAGAATAGAATAGAATGAAATAGAATAGAAATTAGAATAGAGTAGAGCAGAATAGAATACAGAATAGAGTAGAATTAGAATTAGAATTAGAATTAGAATTAGAATTAGAATTAGAATTAGAATTAGAATTAGAATTAGAATTAGAATTAGAATTAGAATTAGAATTAGAATTAGAATTGGAATTGGAATTGGAATTGGAATTGGAATTGGAATTGGAATTGGAATTGGAATTGGAATTGGAATTGGAATTGGAATTGGAATTGGAATTGGAATTGGAATTGGAATTAGAATTAGAATTGAATACAGAATAGAGTTGATAAGAGTAGAATCGAATTAGAATAGAGTAGAGTGGAATAGAATTAGAATAGAGTGGAAAAGAATAGAATAGAATAGAATAGGAGTAGAGTAGAGTAGAGTAGAGTAGAGTAGAGTAGAGTAGAATAGAATAGAATAGAATAGAATAGAATAGAATAGAATAGAATAGAATGGAATAGAATTAGAATAGAGTAGCGTAGTTTAGAATAGAGTAGCGTAGTTTAGAATAGAATTAGGTTAGAGTAGAATAGAATTGAATTGAATTGAATAAAATAGAACAGAATAGAAGAGAAGTTAGAATCGAGTAGAGCAGAATAGAATACAGAATAGAGTAGAATCAGAATCAGAAACAGAATCAGAAACAGAAACAGAATTAGAATTAGAATTAGAATTAGAATTAGAATTAGAATTAGAATTAGAATTAGAATTAGAATTAGAATTAGAATTAGAATTAGAATTAGAATTAGAATTAGAATTAGAATTAGAATTAGAATTAGAATTAGAATTAGAATTAGAATTAGAATTAGAATTAGAATTAGAATTAGAATTAGAATTAGAATTAGAATTAGAATTAGAATTAAAATTAGAATTAGAATTAGAATTAGAATTAGAATTAGAATTAGAATTAGAATAGAATACAGAATAGAGTAGCTAAGAGTAGAATAGAATTAGAATAGAGCAGAGTGGAATAGAATTAGAATACAGTAGAGAAGAGTAGAGTAGAGTAGAATTACAATAGAGTACACTAGACTAGAGTAGATTAGAATACAATACAGAATAGAGAAGAATAGAATAGAATAGAATGGAATGGAATAGAATTAGAATAGAGTAGAATAGAATAGAATAGAATAGAATAGGAGTAGAGTAGAGTAGAGTAGAGTAGAGTAGAGTAGAGTAGAGTAGAGTAGAATAGAATAGAATAGAATAGAATAGAATAGAATAGAATAGAATTGAATTGAATAGAATTGAATAGAATGGAATGGAATGGAATGGAATAGAATTAGAATAGAGTAGCGTAGTTTAGAATAGAGTAGCGTAGTTTAGAATAGAATTAGGTTAGAGTAGAATAGAATAGAATTGAATTGAATAAAATAGAACAGAATAGAAGAGAAGTTAGAATCGAGTAGAGCAGAATAGAATACAGAATAGAGTAGAATCAGAATCAGAATCAGAATCAGAATCAGAATCAGAATCAGAATCAGAATCAGAATCAGAATCAGAATCAGAATCAGAATCAGAATCAGAATCAGAATCAGAATCAGAATCAGAATCAGAAACAGAAACAGAAACAGAAACAGAAACAGAAACAGAAACAGAAACAGAATTCGAATTAGAACTAGAACTAGAACTAGAATTAGAATTAGAATTAGAATTAGAATTAGAATTAGAATTAGAATTAGAATTAGAATTAGAATTAGAATTAGAATTAGAATTAGAATTAGAATTAGAATTAGAATTAGAATTAGAATAGAATACAGAATAGAGTAGAATCAGAATCAGAATCAGAATCAGAATCAGAATCAGAATCAGAATCAGAATCAGAATCAGAATCAGAATCAGAATCAGAATCAGAAACAGAAACAGAAACAAAAACATAAACATAAACAGAAACAGAAACAGAAACAGAATTAGAATTAGAATTAGAATTAGAATTAGAATTAGAATTAGAATTAGAATTAGAATTAGAATTAGAATTAGAATTAGAATTAGAATTAGAATTAGAATTAGAATTAGAATTAGAATTAGAATTAGAATAGAGAAGAATAGAATGGAATGGAATGGAATAGAATTAGAATAGAATAGAATAGAATAGAATAGAAGGAAATAGAATAGAATAGAATGGAATAAAATAGAATAGAATAGAATAGAATAGAAATTAGAATAGAGTAGAGCAGAATAGAATACAGAATAGAGTAGAATCAGAATCAGAATCAGAATCAGAATCAGAATCAGAATCAGAATCAGAATCAGAATCAGAATCAAAATCAGAATCAGAATCAGAATCAGAATCAGAATCAGAATCAGAATCAGAATCAGAATCAGAATCAGAATCAGAATCAGAATCAGAATCAGAATCAGAATCAGAATCAGAATCAGAATCAGAATCAGAATTAGAATTAGAATTAGAATAGAATACAGAATAGAGTAGCTAAGTGTAGAATAGAATTAGAATAGAGTAGAGTGGAATAGAATTAGAATACAGTAGAGAAGAGTAGAGTAGAGTAGAGCAGAGTAGAGTATAGTAGAATTACAATAGAGTACACTAGACTAGAGTAGATTAGAATACAATACAGAATAGAGAAGAATAGAATAGAATGGAATGGAATGGAATGGAATAGAATTAGAATGGAGTAGAATAGAATAGAATAGAATAGACTAGAATAGAATAGAATAGAATAGAATAGAATGAAATAGAATAGAATAGAATAGAATAGAATAGAATAGAATAGAATAGAATAGAATAGAATAGAATAGAATAGAATAGAATAGAATAGTGTAGAGTAGAGTAGAGCAGAGTAGAGTAGAATAGAATAGAATTAGAATAGCGTAAAGTAGAGTAGAGTATAATTAGAATTAGAATAGAGTAGAGTAGAGTAGAATTACAACAGAGTAGACTAGAGCAGAGTAGATTAGAATAGAATACAGAATAGAGAAGAATAGAATAGAATGGAATGGAATGGAATGGAATAGAATTAGAATGGAGTAGAATAGAATAGAATAGAATAGAATAGAATAGAATAGAATAGAATAGAATAGAATAGAATAGAATAGAATAGAATAGAATAGAATAGAA
>JAUCBL010000240.1:77500-80000 GCA_033807585.1 Hydrophis major | reverse complement strand
GTAGAATAGAATTAGAATAGAGGAGAGTGGAATAGAATTAGAATACAGTAGAGAAGAGTAGAGTAGAGTAGAGCAGAGTAAAGTAGAGTAGAATTACAATAGAGTACACTAGACTAGAGTAGATTAAAATACAATACAGAATAGAGAAGAATAGAATAGAATAGAATGGAATGGAATGGAATAGTATTAGAATAGAGTAGAATAGAATAGAATAGAATAGAATAGAATAGAATAGAATAGAATAGAATAGAATAGAATAGAATAGAATAGAATAGAATAGAATAGAATAGAATAGAATAGAATAGAATAG
Source organism: Hydrophis major (assembly GCA_033807585.1). Taxonomy (NCBI): domain Eukaryota; kingdom Metazoa; phylum Chordata; class Lepidosauria; order Squamata; family Elapidae; genus Hydrophis; species Hydrophis major. The sequence goes on along the minus strand of JAUCBL010000240.1, from coordinate 79,690 downwards.
TGTAGAGTAGAGTAGAGCAGAGTAGAGTAGAATAGAATAGAATTAGAATAGCGTAAAGTAGAGTAGAGTATAATTAGAATTAGAATAGAGTAGAGTAGAGTAGAATTACAACAGAGTAGACTAGAGCAGAGTAGATTAGAATAGAATACAGAATAGAGAAGAATAGAATAGAATGGAATGGAATGGAATGGAATAGAATTAGAATGGAGTAGAATAGAATAGAATAGAATAGAATAGAATAGAATAGAATAGAATAGAATAGAATAGAATAGAATAGAATAGAATAGAATAGGAGTAGATTAGTGTAGAGTAGAGTAGAATAGAATAGAAAAGAATAGAATAGAATTAGAGTAGAGTAGAGTAGAGTAGAGCAGAGTAGAGTAGAATAGAATAGAATTAGAATAGCGTAAAGTAGAGTAGAGTAGAATTAGAATTAGAATAGAATAGAGTAGAGTAGAATTACAACAGAGTAGACTAGAGTAGAGTAGATTAGAATAGAATACAGAATAGAGAAGAATAGAATAGAATGGAATGGAATAGAATTAGAATAGAGTAGAATAGAATAGAATAGAATAGAATAGAATAGAATAGAATGAAATAGAATAGAATAGAATAGAAATTAGAATAGAGTAGAGCAGAATAGAATACAGAATAGAGTAGAATCAGAATCAGAATCAGAATCAGAATCAGAATCAGAATCAGAATCAGAATCAGAATCAGAATCAGAATCAGAATCAGAATCAGAATCAGAAACAGAAACAGAAACAGAAACAGAAACAGAAACAGAATAGAACTAGAACTAGAACTAGAACTAGAACTAGAATTAGAATTAGAATTAGAATTAGAATTAGAATTAGAATTAGTATTAGAATTAGAATTAGAATTAGAATTAGAATTAGAATTAGAATTAGAATTAGAATTAGAATTAGTATTAGAATTAGAATTAGAATAGAATACAAAATAGAGTAGATAAGAGTAGAATTGAATTAGAATAGAGTAGAGTGGAATAGAATTAGAACACAGAAGAGAAGAGTAGAGTAGAATAGCGTGAAGTAGATTAGAGTAGAATTAGAATTAGAATAGAGTAGAATTACAACAGAGTAGACTAGAGTAGAGTAGAGTAGAATAGCATATAGAATAGAGAAGAATAGAATAGAATGGAATGGAATAGAATTAGAATAGAGTAGAATAGAATAGAATAGAATAGAATAGAATAGAATAGAATAGAATAGAATAGAATAGAATAGAATAGAATAGAATAGAATAGAATAGAATAGAATAGAATAGAATAGGAGTAGATTAGTGTAGAGTAGAGTAGAATATAATAGAAAAGAATAGAATAGAATTAGAGTAGAGTAGAGTAGAGCAGAGTAGAGTAGAATAGAATAGAATTAGAATAGCGTAAAGTAGAGTAGAGTAGAATTAGAATTAGAATAGAGTAGAGTAGAGTAGAGTAGAATTACAATAGGGTAGACTAGAGTAGAGTAGAGTAGAATAGAATACAGAATAGAGAAGAATAGAATAGAATGGAATGGAATAGAATTAGAATATAGTAGAATAGAATAGAATAGAATAGAATAGAATAGAATGGAATGGAATAGAATAGAATAGAATGAAATAGAATAGAATAGAATAGAATAGAATAGAATAGAATAGAATAGAATAGAATAGAATAGAATAGAATAGAATAGAATAGAATAGAATAGAATAGAATGAAATAGAATAGAAATTAGAATAGAATAGAGCAGAATAGAATACAGAATAGAGTAGAATTAGAATTAGAATTAGAATTAGAATTAGAATTAGAATTAGAATTAGAATTAGAATTAGAATTAGAATTAGAATTAGAATTAGAATTAGAATTAGAATTAGAATTAGAATTAGAATTAGAATTAGAATTAGAATTAGAATTAGAATTAGAATTAGAATTAGAATTAGAATTAGAATTAGAATTAGAATTAGAATTAGAATTAGAATTAGAATTAGAATTAGAATTAGAATTAGAATTAGAATTAGAATTAGAATTAGAATTAGAATAGAATACAGAATAGAGTAGCTAAGAGTAGAATATAATTAGAATAGAGTGGAATAGAATTAGAATACAGTAGAGAAGAGTAGAGTAGAGTAGAGCAGAGTGGAGTATAGTAGAATTACAATAGAGTACACTAGACTAGAGTAGATTAGAATACA
>JAUCBL010000240.1:50000-70000 GCA_033807585.1 Hydrophis major | reverse complement strand
TTAGAATTAGAATTAGAATTAGAATTAGAATTAGAATTAGAATTAGAATTAGAATTAGAATTAGAATTAGAATTAGTATTAGAATTAGAATTAGAATAGAATACAGAATAGAGTAGATAAAAGTAGAATTGAATTAGAATAGAGTAGAGTGGAATAGAATTAGAATACAGAAGAGAAGAGTAGAGTAGAATAGCGTGAAGTAGATTAGAGTAGAATTAGAATTAGAATAGAGTAGAGTAGAGTAGAATTACAATAGAGTAGACTAGAGTAGAGTAGAGTAGAATAGCATACAGAATAGAGAAGAATAGAATAGAATGGAATGGAATAGAATTAGAATAGAGTAGAATAGAATAGAATAGAATAGAATAGAATAGAATAGAATAGAATAGAATAGAATAGAATAGAACAGAACAGAACAGAACAGAACAGAATAGAATAGAATAGAATAGAATAGAATAGGAGTAGATTAGTGTAGAGTAGAGTAGAATAGAATAGAAAAGAATAGAATAGAATTAGAGTAGAGTAGAGTAGAGTAGAGCAGAGTAGAGTAGAATAGAATAGAATTAGAATAGCGTAAAGTAGAGTAGAGTAGAATTAGAATTAGAATAGAGTAGAGTAGAGTAGAGTAGAATTAGAATTAGAATAGAGTAGAGTAGAGTAGAGTAGAATAGAATACAGAATAGAGAAGAATAGAATAGAATGGAATGGAATAGAATTAGAATAGAGTAGAATAGAATAGAATAGAATAGAATGGAATAGAATAGAATAGAATGAAATAGAATAGAATAGAATAGAATAGAATAGAATAGATAGAATAGAATAGAATAGAATAGAATAGAATAGAATAGAATAGAATAGAATGAAATAGAATAGAAATTAGAATAGAGTAGAGCAGAATAGAATACAGAATAGAGTAGAATTAGAATTAGAATTAGAATTAGAATTAGAATTAGAATTAGAATTAGAATTAGAATTAGAATTAGAATTGGAATTGGAATTGGAATTGGAATTGGAATTGGAATTGGAATTGGAATTGGAATTGGAATTGGAATTGGAATTGGAATTGGAATTAGAATTAGAATTAGAATTGAATACAGAATAGAGTTGATAAGAGTAGAATCGAATTAGAATAGAGTAGAGTGGAATAGAATTAGAATAGAGTGGAAAAGAATAGAATAGAATAGAATAGGAGTAGAGTAGAGTAGAGTAGAGTAGAGTAGAGTAGAGTAGAGTAGAATAGAATAGAATAGAATAGAATAGAATAGAATAGAATAGAATAGAATGGAATAGAATTAGAATAGAGTAGCGTAGTTTAGAATAGAGTAGCGTAGTTTAGAATAGAATTAGGTTAGAGTAGAATAGAATTGAATTGAATTGAATAAAATAGAACAGAATAGAAGAGAAGTTAGAATCGAGTAGAGCAGAATAGAATACAGAATAGAGTAGAATCAGAATCAGAATCAGAATCAGAAACAGAAACAGAAACAGAATTAGAATTAGAATTAGAATTAGAATTAGAATTAGAATTAGAATTAGAATTAGAATTAGAATTAGAATTAGAATTAGAATTAGAATTAGAATTAGAATTAGAATTAGAATTAGAATTAGAATTAGAATTAGAATTAGAATTAGAATTAGAATTAGAATTAGAATTAGAATTAGAATTAGAATTAGAATTAGAATTAGAATTAGAATTAGAATTAGAATTAGAATAGAATACAGAATAGAGTAGCTAAGAGTAGAATAGAATTAGAATAGAGCAGAGTGGAATAGAATTAGAATACAGTAGAGAAGAGTAGAGTAGAGTAGAATTACAATAGAGTACACTAGACTAGAGTAGATTAGAATACAATACAGAATAGAGAAGAATAGAATAGAATAGAATGGAATGGAATAGAATTAGAATAGAGTAGAATAGAATAGAATAGAATAGAATAGAATAGAATAGAATAGAATAGAATAGAATAGGAGTAGAGTAGAGTAGAGTAGAGTAGAATAGAATAGAATAGAATAGAATAGAATAGAATAGAATAGAATAGAATAGAATAGAATAGAATAGAATGGAATGGAATGGAATGGAATGGAATGGAATGGAATGGAATGGAATAGAATTAGAATAGAGTAGCGTAGTTTAGAATAGAGTAGCGTAGTTTAGAATAGAATTAGGTTAGAGTAGAATAGAATTGAATTGAATAAAATAGAACAGAATAGAAGAGAAGTTAGAATCGAGTAGAGCAGAATAGAATACAGAATAGAGTAGAATCAGAATCAGAATCAGAATCAGAATCAGAATCAGAATCAGAATCAGAATCAGAATCAGAATCAGAATCAGAATCAGAATCAGAATCAGAAACAGAAACAGAAACAGAAACAGAAACAGAAACAGAAACAGAAACAGAAACAGAATTTGAATTAGAACTAGAACTAGAACTAGAATTCGAATTCGAATTAGAATTCGAATTCGAATTAGAATTAGAATTAGAATTAGAATTAGAATTAGAATTAGAATTAGAATTAGAATTAGAATTAGAATTAGAATAGAATACAGAATAGAATAGAATCAGAATCAGAATCAGAATCAGAATCAGAATCAGAATCAGAATCAGAATCAGAATCAGAATCAGAATCAGAATCAGAATCAGAATCAGAAACAGAAACAGAAACAGAAACAGAAACAGAAACAGAAACAGAAACAGAAACAGAAACAGAAACAGAAACAGAAACAGAAACAGAATTAGAATTAGAATTAGAATTAGAATTAGAATTAGAATTAGAATTAGAATTAGAATTAGAATTAGAATTAGAATTAGAATTAGAATTAGAATTAGAATTAGAATTAGAATTAGAATTAGAATAGAGAAGAATAGAATGGAATGGAATGGAATAGAATTAGAATAGAATAGAATAGAATAGAAGGAAATAGAATAGAATAGAATAGAATAAAATAGAATAGAATAGAATAGAATAGAAATTAGAATAGAGTAGAGCAGAATAGAATACAGAATAGAGTAGAATCAGAATCAGAATCAGAATCAGAATCAGAATCAGAATCAGAATCAGAATCAGAATCAGAATCAGAATCAGAATCAGAATCAGAATCAGAATCAGAATCAGAATCAGAATCAGAATCAGAATCAGAATCAGAATCAGAATTAGAATTAGAATTAGAATAGAATACAGAATAGAGTAGCTAAGTGTAGAATAGAATTAGAATAGAGTAGAGTGGAATAGAATTAGAATACAGTAGAGAAGAGTAGAGTAGAGTAGAGCAGAGTAGAGTATAGTAGAATTACAATAGAGTACACTAGACTAGAGTAGATTAGAATACAATACAGAATAGAGAAGAATAGAATAGAATGGAATGGAATAGTATTAGAATAGAGTAGAATAGAATAGAATAGAATAGAATGAAATAGAATAGAATAGAATAGAATAGAATAGAATAGAATAGAATAGAATAGAATAGAATAGAATAGGAGTAGATTAGTGTAGAGTAGAGTAGAGCAGAGTAGAGTAGAATAGAATAGAATTAGAATAGCGTAAAGTAGAGTAGAGTATAATTAGAATTAGAATAGAGTAGAGTAGAGTAGAATTACAACAGAGTAGACTAGAGTAGAGTAGATTAGAATAGAATACAGAATAGAGAAGAATAGAATAGAATGGAATGGAATGGAATGGAATAGAATTAGAATGGAGTAGAATAGAATAGAATAGAATAGAATAGAATAGAATAGAATAGAATAGAATAGAATAGAATAGAATAGAATAGAATAGAATAGAATAGAATAGGAGTAGATTTGTGTAGAGTAGAGTAGAATAGAATAGAAAAGAATAGAATAGAATTAGAGTAGAGTAGAGTAGAGTAGAGCAGAGTAGAGTAGAATAGAATAGAATTAGAATAGCGTAAAGTAGAGTAGAGTAGAATTAGAATTAGAATAGAGTAGAGTAGAGTAGAATTACAACAGAGTAGACTAGAGTAGAGTAGATTAGAATAGAATACAGAATAGAGAAGAATAGAATAGAATGGAATGGAATAGAATTAGAATAGAGTAGAATAGAATAGAATAGAATAGAATAGAATGAAATAGAATAGAATAGAATAGAAATTAGAATAGAGTAGAGCAGAATAGAATACAGAATAGAGTAGAATCAGAATCAGAATCAGAATCAGAATCAGAATCAGAATCAGAATCAGAATCAGAATCAGAATCAGAATCAGAATCAGAATCAGAATCAGAATCAGAATCAGAATCAGAATCAGAATCAGAATCAGAATCAGAAACAGAAACAGAAACAGAAACAGAAACAGAAACAGAAACAGAAACAGAAACAGAATAGAACTAGAACTAGAACTAGAACTAGAATTAGAATTAGAATTAGAATTAGAATTAGTATTAGAATTAGAATTAGAATTAGAATTAGAATTAGTATTAGAATTAGAATTAGAATAGAATACAAAATAGAGTAGATAAGAGTAGAATTGAATTAGAATAGAGTAGAGTGGAATAGAATTAGAACACAGAAGAGAAGAGTAGAGTAGAATAGCGTGAAGTAGATTAGAGTAGAATTAGAATTAGAATAGAGTAGAGTAGAATTACAACAGAGTAGACTAGAGTAGAGTAGAGTAGAATAGCATACAGAATAGAGAAGAATAGAATAGAATGGAATGGAATAGAATTAGAATAGAGTAGAATAGAATAGAATAGAATAGAATAGAATAGAATAGAATAGAATAGAATAGAATAGAATAGAATAGAATAGAATAGAATAGAACAGAATAGAATAAAATAGAATAGAATAGGAGTAGATTAGTGTAGAGTAGAGTAGAATATAATAGAAAAGAATAGAATAGAATTAGAGTAGAGTAGAGTAGAGCAGAGTAGAGTAGAATAGAATAGAATTAGAATAGCGTAAAGTAGAGTAGAGTAGAATTAGAATTAGAATAGAGTAGAGTAGAGTAGAGTAGAATTACAATAGGGTAGACTAGAGTAGAGTAGAGTAGAATAGAATACAGAATAGAGAAGAATAGAATAGAATGGAATGGAATAGAATTAGAATATAGTAGAATAGAATAGAATAGAATAGAATAGAATGGAATGGAATAGAATAGAATAGAATGAAATAGAATAGAATAGAATAGAATAGAATAGAATAGAATAGAATAGAATAGAATAGAATGAAATAGAATAGAAATTAGAATAGAACAGAGCAGAATAGAATACAGAATAGAGTAGAATTAGAATTAGAATTAGAATTAGAATTAGAATTAGAATTAGAATTAGAATTAGAATTAGAATTAGAATTAGAATTAGAATTAGAATTAGAATTAGAATTAGAATTAGAATTAGAATTAGAATTAGAATTAGAATTAGAATTAGAATTAGAATTAGAATTAGAATTAGAATTAGAATTAGAATTAGAATTAGAATTAGAATTAGAATTAGAATTAGAATTAGAATAGAATACAGAATAGAGTAGCTAAGAGTAGAATATAATTAGAATAGAGTGGAATAGAATTAGAATACAGTAGAGAAGAGTAGAGTAGAGTAGAGCAGAGTGGAGTATAGTAGAATTACAATAGAGTACACTAGACTAGAGTAGATTAGAATACAATACAGAATAGAGAAGAATAGAATAGAATAGAATAGAATAGAATAGAATGGAATGGAATGGAATAGAATTAGAATAGAATAGAATAGAATAGAATAGAATAGAATAGAATAGAATAGAATAGAATAGAATAGAATAGAATAGAATAGAATAGAATAGAATAGGAGTAGATTAGTGTAGAGTAGAGTAGAATAGAATAGAAAAGAATAGAATAGAATTAGAGTAGAGTAGAGTAGAGTAGAGCAGAGTAGAGTAGAATAGAATAGAATTAGAATAGCGTAAAGTAGAGTAGAGTAGAATTAGAATTAGAATAGAGTAGAGTAGAGTAGAATTACAACAGAGTAGACTAGAGTAGAGTAGATTAGAATAGAATACAGAATAGAGAAGAATAGAATAGAATGGAATGGAATAGAATTAGAATAGAGTAGAATAGAATAGAATAGAATAGAATGAAATAGAATAGAATAGAATAGAAATTAGAATAGAGTAGAGCAGAATAGAATACAGAATAGAGTAGAATCAGAATCAGAATGAGAATCAGAATCAGAATGAGAATCAGAATCAGAATCAGAATCAGAATCAGAATCAGAATCAGAAACAGAAACAGAAACAGAAACAGAAACAGAAACAGAAACAGAAACAGAAACAGAAACAGAAACAGAAACAGAATTCGAATTCGAATTCGAATTAGAACTAGAACTAGAATTAGAATTAGAATTAGAATTAGAATTAGAATTAGAATTAGAATTAGAATTAGAATTAGAATTAGAATTAGAATAGAATACAGAATAGAGTAGCTAAGAGTAGAATAGAATTAGAATAGAGTGGAATAGAATTAGAATACAGTAGAGAAGAGTAGAGTAGAGTAGAGCAGAGTAGAGTAGAGTAGAATTACAATAGAGTACATTAGACTAGAGTAGATTAGAATACAATACAGAATAGAGAAGAATAGAATAGAATAGAATGGAATGGAATGGAATAGAATTAGAATAGAGTAGTGTAGTTTAGAATAGAATTAGGATAGAGTAGAATAGAATAGAATTGAATTGAATAAAATAGAACCGAATAGAATAGAAGTTAGAATCGAGTAGAGCAGAATAGAATATAGAATAGAGTAGAATAGAATAGAATAGAATAGAATTAGAATAGAGTAGAATAGAATAGAATAGAATAGAATAGAATAGAATAGAATAGAATAGAATAGAATAGAATAGAATAGAATAGAATAGAATAGAATTGAAATTAGAATAGAGTAGAGCAGAATAGAATACAGAATAGAGTAGAATTAGAATTAGAATTAGAATTAGAATTAGAATTAGAATTAGAATTAGAATTAGAATTAGAATTAGAATTAGAATTAGAATTAGAATTAGAATTAGAATTAGAATTAGAATTAGAATTAGAATTGGAATTGGAATTGGAATTGGAATTGGAATTGGAATTGGAATTGGAATTGGAATTGGAATTGGAATTGGAATTGGAATTAGAATAGAATACAGAATAGAGTAGATAAGAGTAGAATCGAATTAGAATAGAGTAGAGTGGAATAGAATTAGAATACAGAAGAGAAGAGAAGAGTAGAGTAGAGTAGAGCAGAGTAGAGTAGAATAGAATAGAATTAGAATAGCGTAAAGTAGAGTAGAGTAGAATTAGAATTAGAATAGAGTAGAGTAGAGTAGAGTAGAGTAGAATTACAATAGAGTAGACTAGAGTAGAGTAGAGTAGAATAGAATACAGAATAGAGAAGAATAGAATAGAATGGAATGGAATAGAATTAGAATAGAGTAGAATAGAATAGAATAGAATAGAATAGAATAGAATAGAATAGAATAGAATAGAATAGAATAGAATAGAATAGAATAGAATGGAATGGAATGGAATAGAATTAGAATGGAGTAGAATAGAATAGAATAGAATAGAATAGAATAGAATAGAATAGAATAGAATAGAATAGAATAGAATAGAATGGAATGGAATGGAATAGAATTAGAATGGAGTAGAATAGAATAGAATAGAATAGAATAGAACAGAACAGAACAGAATAGAATAGAATAGAATAGAATAGAATAGAATAGAATAGAATAGAATAGAATAGGAGTAGATTAGTGTAGAGTAGAGTAGAATAGAATAGAAAAGAATAGAATAGAATTAGAGTAGAGTAGAGTAGAGTAGAGCAGAGTAGAGTAGAATAGAATAGAATTAGAATAGCGTAAAGTAGAGTAGAGTAGAATTAGAATTAGAATAGAGTAGAGTAGAGTAGAATTACAACAGAGTAGACTAGAGTAGAGTAGATTAGAATAGAATACAGAATAGAGAAGAATAGAATAGAATGGAATGGAATAGAATTAGAATAGAGTAGAATAGAATAGAGTAGAATAGAATAGAATAGAATAGAATAGAATGAAATAGAATAGAATAGAATAGAAATTAGAATAGAGTAGAGCAGAATAGAATACAGAATAGAGTAGAATCAGAATCAGAATCAGAATCAGAATCAGAATCAGAATCAGAATCAGAATCAGAAACAGAAACAGAAACAGAAACAGAAACAGAAACAGAAACAGAAACAGAAACAGAAACAGAATTCGAATTCGAACTAGAACTAGAACTAGAATTAGAATTAGAATTAGAATTAGAATTAGAATTAGAATTAGAATTAGAATTAGAATTAGAATTAGAATTCGAATTAGAACTAGAACTAGAATTAGAATTAGAATTAGAATTAGAATTAGAATTAGAATTAGAATTAGAATTAGAATTAGAATTAGAATTAGAATTAGAATAGAATACAGAATAGAGTAGAGTGGAATAGAATTAGAATACAGTAGAGAAGAGTAGAGTAGAGTAGAGCAGAGTAGAGTAGAGTAGAATTACAATAGAGTACATTAGACTAGAGTAGATTAGAATACAATACAGAATAGAGAAGAATAGAATAGAATAGAATGGAATGGAATGGAATAGAATTAGAATAGAGTAGTGTAGTTTAGAATAGAATTAGGATAGAGTAGAATAGAATAGAATTGAATTGAATAAAATAGAACCGAATAGAATAGAAGTTAGAATCGAGTAGAGCAGAATAGAATATAGAATAGAGTAGAATAGAATAGAATAGAATAGAATTAGAATAGAGTAGAATAGAATAGAATAGAATAGAATAGAATAGAATAGAATAGAATAGAATAGAATAGAATAGAATAGAATAGAATAGAATTGAAATTAGAATAGAGTAGAGCAGAATAGAATACAGAATAGAGTAGAATTAGAATTAGAATTAGAATTAGAATTAGAATTAGAATTAGAATTAGAATTAGAATTAGAATTAGAATTAGAATTAGAATTAGAATTAGAATTAGAATTAGAATTAGAATTAGAATTAGAATTAGAATTAGAATTGGAATTGGAATTGGAATTGGAATTGGAATTGGAATTGGAATTGGAATTGGAATTGGAATTGGAATTGGAATTAGAATAGAATACAGAATAGAGTAGATAAGAGTAGAATCGAATTAGAATAGAGTAGAGTGGAATAGAATTAGAATACAGAAGAGAAGAGAAGAGTAGAGTAGAGTAGAGCAGAGTAGAGTAGAGTAGAATAGAATAGAATTAGAATAGCGTAAAGTAGAGTAGAGTAGAATTAGAATTAGAATAGAGTAGAGTAGAGTAGAGTAGAATTACAATAGAGTAGACTAGAGTAGAGTAGAGTAGAATAGAATACAGAATAGAGAAGAATAGAATAGAATGGAATGGAATAGAATTAGAATAGAGTAGAATAGAATAGAATAGAATAGAATAGAATAGAATAGAATAGAATAGAATAGAATAGAATAGAATAGAATAGAATAGAATAGAAATTAGAATAGAGTAGAGCAGAGCAGAATAGAATACAGAATAGAGAAGAATAGAATAGAATAGAATGGAATGGAATGGAATAGAATTAGAATAGAGTAGTGTAGTTTAGAATAGAATTAGGATAGAGTAGAATAGAATTGAATTGAATTGAATAAAATAGAACCAAATAGAATAGAAGTTAGAATCGAGTAGAGCAGAATAGAATATAGAATAGAGTAGAATAGAATAGAATAGAATTAGAATAGAGTAGAATAGAATAGAATAGAATAGAATAGAATAGAATAGAATAGAAATTAGAATAGAGTAGAGCAGAATAGAATACAGAATAGAGTAGAATTAGAATTAGAATTAGAATCAGAATCAGAATCAGAATCAGAATCAGAATCAGAATCAGAATCAGAATCAGAATCAGAATCAGAATCAGAATCAGAATCAGAATCAGAATCAGAATCAGAATCAGAATAAGAATCAGAATCAGAATCAGAATCAGAATCAGAATTAGAATTAGAATAGAATACAGAATAGAGTAGCTAAGAGTAGAATAGAATTAGAATAGAGTAGAGTGGAATAGAATTAGAATACAGTAGAGAAGAGTAGAGTAGAGCAGAGTAGAGTATAGTAGAATTACAATAGAATACACTAGACTAGAGTAGATTAGAATACAATACAGAATAGAGAAGTATAGAATAGAATAGAATGGAATGGAATGGAATAGAATTAGAATGGAATAGAATAGAATAGAATAGAATAGAATAGAATAGAATAGAATAGAATAGAATAGAATAGAATAGAATAGAAGTAGATTAGTGTAGAGTAGAGTAGAATAGAATAGAATAGAATAGAATAGAATTAGAGTAGAGTAGAGTAGAGTAGAGCAGAGTAGAGTAGAATAGAATAGAATTAGAATAGCGTAAAGTAGAGTAGAGTAGAATTAGAATTAGAATAGAGTAGAGTAGAGTAGAATTACAACAGAGTAGACTAGAGTAGAGTAGATTAGAATAGAATACAGAATAGAGAAGAATAGAATAGAATGGAATGGAATAGAATTAGAATAGAGTAGAATAGAATAGAATGAAATAGAATAGAATAGAATAGAAATTAGAATAGAGTAGAGCAGAATAGAATACAGAATAGAGTAGAATCAGAATCAGAATCAGAATCAGAATCAGAATCAGAATCAGAAACAGAAACAGAAACAGAAACAGAAACAGAAACAGAAACAGAAACAGAAACAGAAACAGAAACAGAAACAGAATTAGAATTAGAACTAGAACTAGAATTAGAATTAGAATTAGAATTAGAATTAGAATTAGAATTAGAATTAGAATTAGAATTAGAATTAGAATTAGAATTAGAATTAGAATTAGAATTAGAATTAGAATTAGAATTAGAATTAGAATTAGAATTAGAATTAGTATTAGAATTAGAATTAGAATAGAATACAGAATAGAGTAGCTAAGAGTAGAATAGAATTAGAATAGAGCAGAGTGGAATAGAATTAGAATACAGTAGAGAAGAGTAGAGTAGAGTAGAATTACAATAGAGTACACTAGACTAGAGTAGATTAGAATACAATACAGAATAGAGAAGAATAGAATAGAATGGAATGGAATGGAATAGAATTAGAATAGAGTAGAATAGAATAGAATAGAATAGAATAGAATAGAATAGAATAGGAGTAGAGTAGAGTAGAGTAGAGTAGAGTAGAGTAGAATAGAATAGAATAGAATAGAATAGAATAGAATAGAATAGAATAGAATAGAATAGAATGGAATGGAATAGAATTAGAATAGAGTAGCGTAGTTTAGAATAGAGTAGCGTAGTTTAGAATAGAATTAGGTTAGAGTAGAATAGAATAGAATTGAATTGAATAAAATAGAACAGAATAGAAGAGAAGTTAGAATCGAGTAGAGCAGAATAGAATACAGAATAGAGTAGAATCAGAATCAGAATCAGAATCAGAATCAGAATCAGAATCAGAATCAGAATCAGAATCAGAATCAGAATCAGAATCAGAATCAGAATCAGAATCAGAATCAGAATCAGAATCAGAATCACAATCAGAAACAGAAACAGAAACAGAAACAGAAACAGAAACAGAAACAGAAACAGAAACAGAAACAGAAACAGAATTAGAATTAGAATTAGAAGTAGAACTAGAATTAGAATTAGAATTAGAATTAGAATTAGAATTAGAATTAGAATTAGAATTAGAATTAGAATTAGAATTAGAATTAGAATTAGAATTAGAATAGAATACAGAATAGAGTAGAATCAGAATCAGAATCAGAATCAGAATCAGAATCAGAATCAGAAACAGAAACAGAAACAGAAACAGAAACAGAAACAGAAACAGAAACAGAAACAGAAACAGAAACAGAAACAGAAACAGAAACAGAAACAGAAACAGAAACAGAAACAGAAACAGAAACAGAAACAGAAACAGAAACAGAAACAGAAACAGAAACAGAAACAGAAACAGAAACAGAATTAGAATTAGAATTAGAATTAGAATTAGAATTAGAATTAGAATTAGAATTAGAATTAGAATTAGAATTAGAATTAGAATTAGAATAGAGTAGAATAGAATATAGAATAGAGAAGAATAGAATGGAATGGAATGGAATAGAATTAGAATAGAATAGAATAGAATAGAATAGAAGGAAATAGAATAGAATAGAATAGAATAGAATAAAATAGAATAGAATAGAATAGAATAGAAATTAGAATAGAGTAGAGCAGAATAGAATACAGAATAGAGTAGAATCAGAATCAGAATCAGAAACAGAATCAGAAACAGAAACAGAAACAGAAACAGAAACAGAAACAGAAACAGAAACAGAAACAGAAACAGAAACAGAATTAGAATTAGAATTAGAATTAGAATTAGAATTAGAATTAGAATTAGAATTAGAATTAGAATTAGAATTAGAATTAGAATTAGAATTAGAATTAGAATTAGAATTAGAATTAGAATTAGAATTAGAATTAGAATTAGAATTAGAATTAGAATTAGAATTAGAATTAGAATTAGAATTAGAATTAGAATTAGTATTAGAATTAGAATTAGAATAGAATACAGAATAGAGTAGCTAAGAGTAGAATAGAATTAGAATAGAGCAGAGTGGAATAGAATTAGAATACAGAAGAGAAGAGTAGAGTAGAGTAGAGCAGAGTAGAGTAGAATAGAATAGAATTAGAATAGCATAAAGTAGAGTAGAGTAGAATCAGAATTAGAGTAGAGTAGAGTCGAGTAGAATTACAATAGAGTAGCCTAGAGTAGAGTAGATTAGAATAGAATACAGAATAGAGAAGAATAGAATGGAATGGAATGGAATAGAATTAGAATAGAATAGAATAGAATAGAATAGAATAGAATAGAATAGAATAGAATAGAATAGAATAGAATAGAATAGAATAGAATAGAATAGAAATTAGAATAGAGTAGAGCAGAATAGAATACAGAATAGAGTAGAATCAGAATCAGAATCAGAATCAGAATCAGAATCAGAATCAGAATCAGAATCAGAATCAGAATCAGAATCAGAATCAGAATCAGAATCAGAATCAGAATCAGAATCAGAATCAGAATCAGAATCAGAAACAGAAACAGAAACAGAAACAGAAACAGAAACAGAAACAGAAACAGAAACAGAAACAGAATTAGAACTAGAACTAGAACTAGAACTAGAATTAGAATTAGAATTAGAATTAGAATTAGAATTAGAATTAGAATTAGAATTAGAATTAGAATTAGAATTAGAATTAGAATTAGAATTAGAATTAGTATTAGAATTAGAATTAGAATTAGAATAGAATACAGAATAGAGTAGATAAAAGTAGAATTGAATTAGAATAGAGTAGAGTGGAATAGAATTAGAATACAGAAGAGAAGAGTAGAGTAGAATAGCGTAAAGTAGATTAGAGTAGAATTAGAATTAGAATAGAGTAGAGTAGAGTAGAATTACAATAGAGTAGACTAGAGTAGAGTAGAGTAGAATAGCATACAGAATAGAGAAGAATAGAATAGAATGGAATGGAATAGAATTAGAATAGAGTAGAATAGAATAGAATAGAATAGAATAGAATAGAATAGAATAGAATAGAATAGAATAGAATAGAACAGAACAGAACAGAACAGAACAGAATAGAATAGAATAGAATAGAATAGAATAGAATAGAATAGAATAGAATAGAATAGAATAGAATAGATTAGGAGTAGATTAGTGTAGAGTAGAGTAGAATAGAATAGAAAAGAATAGAATAGAATTAGAGTAGAGTAGAGTAGAGTAGAGCAGAGTAGAGTAGAATAGAATAGAATTAGAATAGCGTAAAGTAGAGTAGAGTAGAATTAGAATTAGAATAGAGTAGAGTAGAGTAGAGTAGAATTAGAATTAGAATAGAGTAGAGTAGAGTAGAGTAGAGTAGAATAGAATACAGAATAGAGAAGAATAGAATGGAATAGAATAGAATAGAATGAAATAGAATAGAATAGAATAGAATAGAATAGAATAGAATAGAATAGAATAGAATAGAATAGAATAGAATAGAATAGAAATTAGAACAGAGTAGAGCAGAATAGAATACAGAATAGAGTAGAATTAGAATTAGAATTAGAATTAGAATTAGAATTAGAATTAGAATTAGAATTAGAATTAGAATTAGAATTAGAATTAGAATTAGAATTAGAATTGGAATTGGAATTGGAATTGGAATTGGAATTGGAATTGGAATTGGAATTGGAATTGGAATTGGAATTGGAATTGGAATTGGAATTGGAATTGGAATTGGAATTGGAATTAGAATTAGAATTGAATACAGAATAGAGTTGATAAGAGTAGAATCGAATTAGAATAGAGTAGAGTGGAATAGAATTAGAATAGAGTGGAAAAGAATAGAATAGAATAGAATAGGAGTAGAGTAGAGTAGAGTAGAGTAGAGTAGAGTAGAGTAGAGTAGAATAGAATAGAATAGAATAGAATAGAATAGAATAGAATAGAATGGAATAGAATTAGAATAGAGTAGCGTAGTTTAGAATAGAGTAGCGTAGTTTAGAATAGAATTAGGTTAGAGTAGAATAGAATTGAATTGAATTGAATAAAATAGAACAGAATAGAAGAGAAGTTAGAATCGAGTAGAGCAGAATAGAATACAGAATAGAGTAGAATCAGAATCAGAATCAGAAACAGAAACAGAAACAGAAACAGAAACAGAAACAGAATTAGAATTAGAATTAGAATTAGAATTAGAATTAGAATTAGAATTAGAATTAGAATTAGAATTAGAATTAGAATTAGAATTAGAATTAGAATTAGAATTAGAATTAGAATTAGAATTAGAATTAGAATTAGAATTAGAATTAGAATTAGAATTAGAATTAGAATTAGAATTAGAATTAGAATTAGAATTAGAATTAGAATTAGAATTAGAATTAGAATTAGAATTAGAATTAGAATTAGAATTAGAATTAGAATAGAATACAGAATAGAGTAGCTAAGAGTAGAATAGAATTAGAATAGAGCAGAGTGGAATAGAATTAGAATACAGTAGAGAAGAGTAGAGTAGAGTAGAATTACAATAGAGTACACTAGACTAGAGTAGATTAGAATACAATACAGAATAGAGAAGAATAGAATAGAATAGAATGGAATGGAATAGAATTAGAATAGAGTAGAATAGAATAGAATAGAATAGAATAGAATAGAATAGAATAGAATAGAATAGAATAGAATAGGAGTAGAGTAGAGTAGAGTAGAGTAGAGTAGAATAGAATAGAATAGAATAGAATAGAATAGAATAGAATAGAATAGAATAGAATAGAATAGAATTGAATAGAATGGAATGGAATGGAATGGAATAGAATTAGAATAGAGTAGCGTAGTTTAGAATAGAGTAGCGTAGTTTAGAATAGAATTAGGTTAGAGTAGAATAGAATAGAATTGAATTGAATAAAATAGAACAGAATAGAAGAGAAGTTAGAATCGAGTAGAGCAGAATAGAATACAGAATAGAGTAAAATCAGAATCAGAATCAGAATCAGAATCAGAATCAGAATCAGAATCAGAATCAGAATCAGAATCAGAATCAGAATCAGAATCAGAATCAGAATCAGAATCAGAATCAGAATCAGAATCAGAATCAGAATCAGAATCAGAATCAGAATCAGAAACAGAAACAGAAACAGAAACAGAAACAGAATTCGAATTAGAACTAGAACTAGAACTAGAATTAGAATTAGAATTAGAATTAGAATTAGAATTAGAATTAGAATTAGAATTAGAATTAGAATTAGAATTAGAATTAGAATTAGAATTAGAATTAGAATAGAATACAGAATAGAGTAGAATCAGAATCAGAATCAGAATCAGAATCAGAATCAGAAACAGAAACAGAAACAGAAACAAACACATAAACAGAAACAGAAACAGAAACAGAAACAGAAACAGAAACAGAAACAGAAACAGAATTAGAATTAGAATTAGAATTAGAATTAGAATTAGAATTAGAATTAGAATTAGAATTAGAATTAGAATTAGAATTAGAATTAGAATTAGAATTAGAATTAGAATTAGAATTAGAATTAGAATTAGAATTAGAATTAGAATTAGAATTAGAATTAGAATTAGTATTAGAATTAGAATTAGAAAAGAATACAGAATAGAGTAGCTAAGAGTAGAATAGAATTAGAATAGAGCAGAGTGGAATAGAATTAGAATACAGTAGAGAAGAGTAGAGTAGAGTAGAATTACAATAGAGTACACTAGACTAGAGTAGATTAGAATACAATACAGAATAGAGAAGAATAGAATAGAATAGAATGGAATGGAATGGAATAGAATTAGAATAGAGTAGAATAGAATAGAATAGAATAGAATAGGAGTAGAGTAGAGTAGAGTAGAATAGAATAGAATAGAATAGAATAGAATAGAATAGAATAGAATAGAATAGAATAGAATAGAATAGAATAGAATAGAATGGAATAGAATTAGAATAGAGTAGCGTAGTTTAGAATAGAGTAGCGTAGTTTAGAATAGAATTAGGTTAGAGTAGAATAGAATAGAATTGAATTGAATAAAATAGAACAGAATAAAAGAGAAGTTAGAATCGAGTAGAGCAGAATAGAATACAGAATAGAGTAGAATCAGAATCAGAATCAGAATCAGAATCAGAATCAGAATCAGAATCAGAATCAGAATCAGAATCAGAATCAGAATCACAATCACAATCAGAATCAGAATCAGAAACAGAATCAGAAACAGAAACAGAAACAGAAACAGAAACAGAAACAGAAACAGAAACAGAATTCGAATTAGAATTAGAACTAGAACTAGAATTAGAATTAGAATTAGAATTAGAATTAGAATTAGAATTAGAATTAGAATTAGAATTAGAATTAGAATTAGAATTAGAATTAGAATTAGAATTAGAATTAGAATTAGAATTAGAATTAGAATTAGAATTAGAATTAGAATTAGAATTAGAATTAGAATTAGAATTAGAATAGAATACAGAATAGAGTAGAATCAGAATCAGAATCAGAATCAGAATCAGAATCAGAATCAGAATCAGAATCAGAATCAGAATCAGAATCAGAATCAGAATCAGAATCAGAATCAGAATTAGAATTAGAATTAGAATAGAATACAGAATAGAGTAGCTAAGTGTAGAATAGAATTAGAATAGAGTAGAGTGGAATAGAATTAGAATACAGTAGAGAAGAGTAGAGTAGAGTAGAGCAGAGTAGAGTATAGTAGAATTACAATAGAGTACACTAGACTAGAGTAGATTAGAATACAATACAGAATAGAGAAGAATAGAATAGAATGGAATGGAATAGAATTAGAATAGAGTAGAATAGAATAGAATAGAATAGAATGAAATAGAATAGAATAGAATAGAATAGAATAGAATAGAATAGAATAGAATAGAATAGAATAGAATAGAATAGAATAGGAGTAGATTAGTGTAGAGTAGAGTAGAGCAGAGTAGAGTAGAATAGAATAGAATTAGAATAGCGTAAAGTAGAGTAGAGTATAATTAGAATTAGAATAGAGTAGAGTAGAGTAGAATTACAACAGAGTAGACTAGAGTAGAGTAGATTAGAATAGAATACAGAATAGAGAAGAATAGAATAGAATGGAATGGAATGGAATGGAATGGAATAGAATTAGAATGGAGTAGAATAGAATAGAATAGAATAGAATAGAATAGAATAGAATAGAATAGAATAGAATAGAATAGAATAGAATAGAATAGAATAGAATAGGAGTAGATTAGTGTAGAGTAGAGTAGAATAGAATAGAAAAGAATAGAATAGAATTAGAGTAGAGTAGAGTAGAGTAGAGCAGAGTAGAGTAGAATAGAATAGAATTAGAATAGTGTAAAGTAGAGTAGAGTAGAATTAGAATTAGAATAGAGTAGAGTAGAGTAGAATTACAACAGAGTAGACTAGAGTAGAGTAGATTAGAATAGAATACAGAATAGAGAAGAATAGAATAGAATGGAATGGAATAGAATTAGAATAGAGTAGAATAGAATAGAATAGAATAGAATGAAATAGAATAGAATAGAATAGAAATTAGAATAGAGTAGAGCAGAATAGAATACAGAATAGAGTAGAATCAGAATCAGAATCAGAATCAGAATCAGAATCAGAATCAGAATCAGAATCAGAATCAGAATCAGAATCAGAATCAGAATCAGAATCAGAATCAGAATCAGAATCAGAATCAGAATCAGAATCAGAATCAGAATCAGAATCAGAATCAGAAACAGAAACAGAAACAGAAACAGAAACAGAAACAGAAACAGAAACAGAACTAGAACTAGAACTAGAACTAGAATTAGAATTAGAATTAGAATTAGAATTAGAATTAGAATTAGTATTAGAATTAGAATTAGAATTAGAATTAGAATTAGAATTAGAATTAGAATTAGTATTAGAATTAGAATTAGAATTAGAATTAGAATTAGAATTAGTATTAGAATTAGAATTAGAATAGAATACAGAATAGAGTAGATAAGAGTAGAATCGAATTAGAATAGAGTAGAGTGGAATAGAATTAGAATAGAGTAGAATAGAATAGAATAGGAGTAGAGTAGAGTAGAGTAGAGTAGAATAGAATAGAATAGAATAGAATAGAATAGAATAGAATAGAATAGAATAGAATAGAATGGAATGGAATGGAATGGAATAGAATTAGAATAGAGTAGCGTAGTTTAGAATAGAGTAGCGTAGTTTAGAATAGAATTAGGTTAGAGTAGAATAGAATTGAATTGTATTGAATAAAATAGAACAGAAGAGAAGAGAAGTTAGAATCGAGTAGAGCAGAATAGAATAAAGAATAGAGTAGAATCAGAATCAGAATCAGAATCAGAATCAGAATCAGAATCAGAATCAGAATCAGAATCAGAATCAGAATCAGAATCAGAATCAGAATCAGAATCAGAATCAGAATCAGAATCAGAATTAGAATTAGAATTAGAATAGAATACAGAATAGAGTAGCTAAGTGTAGAATAGAATTAGAATAGAGTAGAGTGGAATAGAATTAGAATACAGTAGAGAAGAGTAGAGTAGAGTAGAGCAGAGTAGAGTATAGTAGAATTACAATAGAGTACACTAGACTAGAGTAGATTAGAATACAATACAGAATAGAGAAGAATAGAATAGAATGGAATGGAATAGAATTAGAATAGAGTAGAATAGAATAGAATAGAATAGAATGAAATAGAATAGAATAGAATAGAATAGAATAGAATAGAATAGAATAGAATAGAATAGAATAGAATAGAATAGAATAGAATAGAATAGAATAGAATAGAATAGGAGTAGAGTAGAGTAGAGTAGAGTAGAGTAGAGTAGAGTAGAATAGAATAGAATAGAATAGAATAGAATAGAATAGAATAGAATAGAATAGAATAGAATAGAATGGAATAGAATTAGAATAGAGTAGCGTAGTTTAGAATAGAGTAGCGTAGTTTAGAATAGAATTAGGTTAGAGTAGAATAGAATTGAATTGAATTGAATAAAATAGAACAGAATAGAAGAGAAGTTAGAATCGAGTAGAGCAGAATAGAATACAGAATAGAGTAGAATCAGAATCAGAATCAGAATCAGAATCAGAAACAGAAACAGAATTAGAATTAGAATTAGAATTAGAATTAGAATTAGAATTAGAATTAGAATTAGAATTAGAATTAGAATTAGAATTAGAATTAGAATTAGAATTAGAATTAGAATTAGAATTAGAATTAGAATTAGAATTAGAATTAGAATTAGAATTAGAATTAGAATTAGAATTAGAATTAGAATTAGAATTAGAATTAGAATTAGAATTAGAATTAGAATAGAATACAGAATAGAGTAGCTAAGAGTAGAATAGAATTAGAATAGAGCAGAGTGGAATAGAATTAGAATACAGTAGAGAAGAGTAGAGTAGAGTAGAATTACAATAGAGTACACTAGACTAGAGTAGATTAGAATACAATACAGAATAGAGAAGAATAGAATAGAATAGAATGGAATGGAATAGAATTAGA
>JAUCBL010000240.1:0-45000 GCA_033807585.1 Hydrophis major | reverse complement strand
CAGAATCAGAATCAGAATCAGAATCAGAATCAGAATCAGAATCAGAAACAGAAACAGAAACAGAAACAGAAACAGAAACAGAAACAGAAACAGAAACAGAACTAGAACTAGAACTAGAACTAGAATTAGAATTAGAATTAGAATTAGAATTAGAATTAGAATTAGAATTAGTATTAGAATTAGAATTAGAATTAGAATTAGAATTAGAATTAGAATTAGAATTAGTATTAGAATTAGAATTAGAATTAGAATTAGAATTAGAATTAGAATTAGTATTAGAATTAGAATTAGAATAGAATACAGAATAGAGTAGATAAGAGTAGAATCGAATTAGAATAGAGTAGAGTGGAATAGAATTAGAATAGAGTAGAATAGAATAGAATAGGAGTAGAGTAGAGTAGAGTAGAGTAGAATAGAATAGAATAGAATAGAATAGAATAGAATAGAATAGAATAGAATAGAATAGAATAGAATAGAATAGAATAGAATAGAATGGAATGGAATGGAATAGAATTAGAATAGAGTAGCGTAGTTTAGAATAGAGTAGCGTAGTTTAGAATAGAATTAGGTTAGAGTAGAATAGAATTGAATTGTATTGAATAAAATAGAACAGAAGAGAAGAGAAGTTAGAATCGAGTAGAGCAGAATAGAATAAAGAATAGAGTAGAATCAGAATCAGAATCAGAATCAGAATCAGAATCAGAATCAGAATCAGAATCAGAATCAGAATCAGAATCAGAATCAGAATCAGAATCAGAATCAGAATCAGAATCAGAATCAGAATCAGAATTAGAATTAGAATTAGAATTAGAATTAGAATTAGAATTAGAATTAGAATTAGAATTAGTATTAGAATTAGAATTAGAATTAGAATAGAATACAGAATAGAGTAGATAAGAGTAGAATTGAATTAGAATAGAGTAGAGTGGAATAGAATTAGAATACAGAAGAGAAGAGTAGAGTAGAATAGCGTGAAGTAGATTAGAGTAGAATTAGAATTAGAATAGAGTAGAGTAGAGTAGAATTACAATAGAGTAGACTAGAGTAGATAAGAGTAGAATAGCATACAGAATAGAGAAGAATAGAATAGAATGGAATGGAATAGAATTAGAATAGAGTAGAGTAGAGTAGAGTAGAGTAGAATAGAATAGAATAGAATAGAATAGAATAGAATAGAATAGAATAGAATAGAATAGAATAGAACAGAACAGAACAGAATAGAATAGAATAGAATAGAATAGAATAGAATAGAATAGGAGTAGATTAGTGTAGAGTAGAGTAGAATAGAATAGAAAAGAATAGAATAGAATTAGAGTAGAGTAGAGTAGAGTAGAGCAGAGTAGAGTAGAATAGAATAGAATTAGAATAGCGTAAAGTAGAGTAGAGTAGAATTAGAATTAGAATAGAGTAGAGTAGAGTAGAGTAGAATTACAATAGGGTAGACTAGAGTAGAGTAGAGTAGAATAGAATACAGAATAGAGAAGAATACAATAGAATGGAATGGAATAGAATTAGAATAGAGTAGAATAGAATAGAATAGAATGGAATGGAATAGAATAGAATAGAATGAAATAGAATAGAATAGAATAGAATAGAATAGAATAGAATGAAATAGAATAGAAATTAGAATAGAGTAGAGCAGAATAGAATACAGAATAGAGTAGAATTAGAATTAGAATTAGAATTAGAATTAGAATTAGAATTAGAATTAGAATTAGAATTGGAATTGGAATTGGAATTGGAATTGGAATTGGAATTGGAATTGGAATTGGAATTGGAATTGGAATTGGAATTGGAATTGGAATTGGAATTGGAATTGGAATTGGAATTGGAATTAGAATTAGAATTGAATACAGAATAGAGTAGATAAGAGTAGAATCGAATTAGAATAGAGTAGAGTGGAATAGAATTAGAATAGAGTGGAAAAGAATAGAATAGAATAGAATAGGAGTAGAGTAGAGTAGAGTAGAGTAGAGTAGAGTAGAGTAGAGTAGAGTAGAATAGAATAGAATAGAATAGAATAGAATAGAATAGAATAGAATAGAATAGAATAGAATGGAATGGAATAGAATTAGAATAGAGTAGCGTAGTTTAGAATAGAGTAGCGTAGTTTAGAATAGAATTAGGTTAGAGTAGAATAGAATTGAATTGAATTGAATAAAATAGAACAGAATAGAAGAGAAGTTAGAATCGAGTAGAGCAGAATAGAATACAGAATAGAGTAGAATCAGAATCAGAATCAGAATCAGAATCACAATCAGAAACAGAAACAGAAACAGAAACAGAAACAGAAACAGAAACAGAAACAGAAACAGAAACAGAAACAGAAACAGAAACAGAAACAGAATCAGAATCAGAATCAGAATCAGAATCAGAATCAGAATCAGAATCAGAATCAGAATCAGAATCAGAATCAGAATCAGAATCAGAATCAGAATCAGAATTAGAATTAGAATTAGAATTAGAATTAGAATAGAGTAGAATAGAATACAGAATAGAGAAGAATAGAATGGAATGGAATGGAATAGAATTAGAATAGAATAGAATAGAATAGAAGGAAATAGAATAGAATAGAATAAAATAGAATAGAATAGAATAGAATAGAAATTAGAATAGAGTAGAGCAGAATAGAATACAGAATAGAGTAGAATCAGAATCAGAATCAGAATCAGAATCAGAATCAGAATCAGAATCAGAATCAGAATCAGAATCAGAATCAGAATCAGAATCAGAATCAGAATCAGAATCAGAATTAGAATTAGAATTAGAATAGAATACAGAATAGAGTAGCTAAGAGTAGAATAGAATTAGAATAGAGTAGAGTGGAATAGAATTAGAATACAGTAGAGAAGAGTAGAGTAGAGTAGAGCAGAGTAGAGTACAGTAGAATTACAATAGAGTACACTAGACTAGAGTAGATTAGAATACAATACAGAATAGAGAAGAATAGAATAGAATAGAATGGAATGGAATGGAATGGAATGGAATGGAATAGAATTAGAATGGAGTAGAATAGAATAGAATAGAATAGAATAGAATAGAATAGAATAGAATAGAATAGAATAGAATAGAATAGAATAGAATAGAATAGAATAGAATAGAATAGAATAGAATAGGAGTAGATTAGTGTAGAGTAGAGTAGAATAGAATAGAAAAGAATAGAATAGAATTAGAGTAGAGTAGAGTAGAGCAGAGCAGAGTAGAGTAGAATAGAATAGAATTAGAATAGCGTAAAGTAGAGTAGAGTAGAATTAGAATTAGAATAGAGTAGAGTAGAGTAGAATTACAACAGAGTAGACTAGAGTAGAGTAGATTAGAATAGAATACAGAATAGAGAAGAATAGAATAGAATGGAATGGAATAGAATTAGAATAGAGTTGAATAGAATAGAATAGAATAGAATGAAATAGAATAGAATAGAATAGAAATTAGAATAGAGTAGAGCAGAATAGAATACAGAATAGAGTAGAATCAGAATCAGAATCAGAATCAGAATCAGAATCAGAATCAGAATCAGAATCAGAATCAGAATCAGAATCAGAATCAGAATCAGAATCAGAATCAGAATCAGAAACAGAAACAGAAACAGAAACAGAAACAGAAACAGAAACAGAAACAGAACTAGAACTAGAACTAGAACTAGAATTAGAATTAGAATTAGAATTAGAATTAGAATTAGAATTAGAATTAGTATTAGAATTAGAATTAGAATTAGAATAGAATACAAAATAGAGTAGATAAGAGTAGAATTGAATTAGAATAGAGTAGAGTGGAATAGAATTAGAATACAGAAGAGAAGAGTAGAGTAGAATAGCGTGAAGTAGATTAGAGTAGAATTAGAATTAGAATAGAGTAGAGTAGAGTAGAATTACAACAGAGTAGACTAGAGTAGAGTAGAGTACAATAGCATACAGAATAGAGAAGAATAGAATAGAATGGAATGGAATAGAATTAGAATAGAGTAGAATAGAATAGAATAGAATAGAATAGAATAGAATAGAATAGAATAGAATAGAATAGAATAGAATGAAATAGAATAGAATAGAACAGAATAGAATAAAATAGAATAGAATAGGAGTAGATTAGTGTAGAGTAGAGTAGAATAGAATAGAAAAGAATAGAATAGAATTAGAGTAGAGTAGAGTAGAGTAGAGCAGAGTAGAGTAGAATAGAATAGAATTAGAATAGCGTAAAGTAGAGTAGAGTAGAATTAGAATTAGAATAGAGTAGAGTAGAGTAGAATTACAACAGAGTAGACTAGAGTAGAGTAGATTAGAATAGAATACAGAATAGAGAAGAATAGAATAGAATGGAATGGAATAGAATTAGAATAGAGTAGAATAGAATAGAATAGAATAGAATAGAATAGAATGAAATAGAATAGAATAGAATAGAATAGAAATTAGAATAGAGTAGAGCAGAATAGAATACAGAATAGAGTAGAATCAGAATCAGAATCAGAATCAGAATCAGAATCAGAATCAGAATCAGAATCAGAATCAGAATCAGAATCAGAATCAGAATCAGAATCAGAAACAGAAACAGAAACAGAAACAGAAACAGAAACAGAATTAGAACTAGAACTAGAACTAGAATTAGAATTAGAATTAGAATTAGAATTAGAATTAGAATTAGAATTAGAATAGAATACAGAATAGAGTAGCTAAGAGTAGAATAGAATTAGAATAGAGCAGAGTGGAATAGAATTAGAATACAGTAGAGAAGAGTAGAGTAGAGTAGAGCAGAGTAGAGTAGAGTAGAATTACAATAGAGTACATTAGACTAGAGTAGATTAGAATACAATACAGAATAGAGAAGAATAGAATAGAATAGAATGGAATGGAATGGAATAGAATTAGAATAGAGTAGTGTAGTTTAGAATAGAATTAGGATAGAGTAGAATAGAATTGAATTGAATTGAATAAAATAGAACCGAATAGAATAGAAGTTAGAATCGAGTAGAGCAGAATAGAATATAGAATAGAGTAGAATAGAATAGAATAGAATTAGAATAGAGTAGAATAGAATAGAATAGAATAGAATAGAATAGAATAGAATAGAATAGAATAGAATAGAATAGAATAGAAATTAGAATAGAGTAGAGCAGAATAGAATACAGAATAGAGTAGAATTAGAATTAGAATTAGAATTAGAATTAGAATTAGAATTAGAATTAGAATTAGAATTAGAATTAGAATTAGAATTAGAATTAGAATTAGAATTAGAATTAGAATTAGAATTAGAATTAGAATTAGAATTAGAATTAGAATTAGAATTAGAATTAGAATTAGAATTAGAATTAGAATTAGTATTAGAATTAGAATTAGAATTAGAATAGAATACAGAATAGAGTAGATAAGAGTAGAATTGAATTAGAATAGAGTAGAGTGGAATAGAATTAGAATACAGAAGAGAAGAGTAGAGTAGAATAGCGTGAAGTAGATTAGAGTAGAATTAGAATTAGAATAGAGTAGAGTAGAGTAGAATTACAATAGAGTAGACTAGAGTAGAGTAGAGTAGAATAGCATACAGAATAGAGAAGAATAGAATAGAATGGAATGGAATAGAATTAGAATAGAGTAGAATAGAATAGAATAGAATAGAATAGAATAGAATAGAATAGAATAGAATAGAATAGAATAGAACAGAACAGAACAGAACAGAATAGAATAGAATAGAATAGAATAGAATAGAATAGGAGTAGATTAGTGTAGAGTAGAGTAGAATAGAATAGAAAAGAATAGAATAGAATTAGAGTAGAGTAGAGTAGAGTAGAGCAGAGTAGAGTAGAATAGAATAGAATTAGAATAGCGTAAAGTAGAGTAGAGTAGAATTAGAATTAGAATAGAGTAGAGTAGAGTAGAGTAGAATTACAATAGGGTAGACTAGAGTAGAGTAGAGTAGAATAGAATACAGAATAGAGAAGAATAGAATAGAATGGAATGGAATAGAATTAGAATAGAGTAGAATAGAATAGAATAGAATAGAATAGAATGGAATAGAATAGAATAAAATGAAATAGAATAGAATAGAATAGAATAGAATAGAATAGAATGAAATAGAATAGAAATTAGAATAGAGTAGAGCAGAATAGAATACAGAATAGAGTAGAATTAGAATTAGAATTAGAATTAGAATTAGAATTAGAATTGGAATTGGAATTGGAATTGGAATTGGAATTGGAATTGGAATTGGAATTGGAATTGGAATTGGAATTGGAATTGGAATTGGAATTAGAATTAGAATTAGAATTAGAATTGAATACAGAATAGAGTAGATAAGAGTAGAATCGAATTAGAATAGAGTAGAGTGGAATAGAATTAGAATAGAGTGGAAAAGAATAGAATAGAATAGAATAGGAGTAGAGTAGAGTAGAGTAGAGTAGAGTAGAGTAGAGTAGAGTAGAGTAGAGTAGAGTAGAGTAGAGTAGAATAGAATAGAATAGAATAGAATAGAATAGAATAGAATAGAATAGAATAGAATAGAATGGAATGGAATAGAATTAGAATAGAGTAGCGTAGTTTAGAATAGAGTAGCGTAGTTTAGAATAGAATTAGGTTAGAGTAGAATAGAATTGAATTGAATTGAATAAAATAGAACAGAATAGAAGAGAAGTTAGAGTCGAGTAGAGCAGAATAGAATACAGAATAGAGTAGAATCAGAATCAGAATCAGAATCAGAATCAGAATCAGAATCAGAATCAGAATCAGAATCGGAATCGGAATCGGAATCGGAATCGGAATCGGAATCGGAATTGGAATTGGAATTGGAATTGGAATTGGAATTGGAATTGGAATTGGAATTGGAATTGGAATTGGAATTGGAATTGGAATTGGAATTGGAATTGGAATTGGAATTGGAATTGGAATTGGAATTGGAATTGGAATTAGAATAGAATACAGAATAGAGTAGATAATAGTAGAATCGAATTAGAATAGAGTAGAGTGGAATAGAATTAGAATACAGAAGAGAACAGTAGAGTAGAGTAGAGCAGAGTAGAGTAGAATAGAATAGAATTAGAATAGCGTAAAGTAGAGTAGAGTAGAATTAGAATTAGAATAGAGTAGAGTAGAGTAGAATTACAATAGAGTAGACAAGAGTAGAGTAGAGTAGAATAGAATACAGAATAGAGAAGAATAGAATAGAATGGAATGGAATAGAATTAGAATAGAATAGAATAGAATAGAATAGAATAGAATAGAATAGAATAGAATAGAATAGAATAGAATAGAATAGAATAGAATAGAATAGAATGAAATAGAATAGAATAGAATAGAATAGAATAGAATGAAATAGAATAGAAATTAGAATAGAGTAGAGCAGAATAGAATACAGAAGAGAGTAGAATTAGAATTAGAATTAGAATTAGAATTAGAATTAGAATTGGAATTAGAATTGGAATTGGAATTGGAATTGGAATTGGAATTGGAATTGGAATTGGAATTGGAATTGGAATTGGAATTGGAATTGTAATTGTAATTGTAATTGTAATTAGAATTAGAATTAGAATAGAATACAGAATAGAGTAGATAAGAGTAGAATCGAATTAGAATAGAGTAGAGTGGAATAGAATTAGAATAGAGTAGAATAGAATAGAATAGGAGTAGAGTAGAGTAGAATAGAATAGAATAGAATAGAATAGAATAGAATAGAATAGAATAGAATAGAATAGAATAGAATAGAATAGAATAGAATGGAATGGAATGGAATAGAATTAGAATAGAGTAGCGTAGTTTAGAATAGAGTAGCGTAGTTTAGAATAGAATTAGGTTAGAGTAGAAACAGAAACAGAAACAGAAACAGAAACAGAAACAGAAACAGAAACAGAATTAGAATTAGAATTAGAATTAGAATTAGAATTAGAATTAGAATTAGAATTAGAATTAGAATTAGAATTAGAATTAGAATTAGAATTAGAATTAGAATTAGAATTAGAATTAGAATAGAGTAGAATAGAATACAGAATAGAGTAGCTAAGAGTAGAATCGAATTAGAATAGAGTAGAGTGGAATAGAATTAGAATGAAGAAGAGAAGAGTAGAGTAGATTAGAGTAGAGCAGAGTAGAGTAGAATAGAATAGAATTAGAATAGCGTAAAGTAGAGTAGAATAGAATGAGAATTAGTATAGAGTAGAGTAGAATTACAATAGAGTAGACTAGAAAAGAGTAGAGTAGAATAGAATACAGAATAGAGAAGAATAGAGTAGAATGGAATGGAATAGAATTAGAATAGAGTAGAATAGAGTAGAATAGAATAGAATTAGAATTAGAATTAGAATTAGAATTAGAATTGGAATTGGAATTGGAATTGGAATTGGAATTGGAATTGGAATTAGAATTAGAATAGAATACAGAATAGAGTAGATAAGAGTAGAATCGAATTAGAATAGAGTAGAGTGGAATAGAATTAGAATACAGAAGAGAAGAGTAGAGTAGATTAGAGTAGAGCAGAGTAGAGTAGAATAGAATAGAATTAGAATAGCGTAAAGTAGAGTAGAATAGAATGAGAATTAGAATAGAGTAGAGTAGAGTAGAGTAGAATTACAATAGAGTAGACTAGAAAAGAGTAGAGTAGAATAGAATACAGAATAGAGAAGAATAGAATAGAATGGAATGGAATAGAATTAGAATAGAGTAGAATAGAATAGAGTAGAATAGAATAGAATAGAATAGAATAGAATTAGAATTAGAATTAAAATTAGAATTGGAATTGGAATTGGAATTGGAATTGGAATTGGAATTGGAATTGGAATTGGAATTGGAATTGGAATTGGAATTGGAATTGGAATTGGAATTGGAATTGGAATTGGAATTAGAATAGAATACAGAATAGAGTAGATAAGAGTAGAATCGAATTAGAATAGAGTAGAGTGGAATAGAATTAGAATACAGTAGAGAAGAGTAGAGTAGAGTAGAGCAGAGTAGAGTAGAGTAGAATTACAATAGAGTACATTAGACTAGACTAGATTAGAATACAATACAGAATAGAGAAGAATAGAATAGAATAGAATGGAATGGAATGGAATAGAATTAGAATAGAGTAGTGTAGTTTAGAATAGAATTAGGATAGAGTAGAATAGAATTGAATTGAATTGAATAAAATAGAACCGAATAGAATAGAAGTTAGAATCGAGTAGAGCAGAATAGAATATAGAATAGAGTAGAATAGAATAGAATAGAATTAGAATAGAGTAGAATAGAATAGAATAGAATAGAATAGAATAGAATAGAATAGAATAGAAATTAGAATAGAGTAGAGCAGAATAGAATACAGAATAGAGTAGAATTAGAATTAGAATTAGAATTAGAATTAGAATTAGAATTAGAATTAGAATTAGAATTAGAATTAGAATTAGAATTGGAATTGGAATTGGAATTGGAATTGGAATTGGAATTGGAATTGGAATTGGAATTGGAATTGGAATTGGAATTGGAATTGGAATTGGAATTGGAATTGGAATTGGAATTGGAATTGGAATTAGAATAGAATACAGAATAGAGTAGATAAGAGTAGAATCGAATTAGAATAGAGTAGAGTGGAATAGAATTAGAATACAGAAGAGAAGAGAAGAGTAGAGTAGAGTAGAGCAGAGTAGAGTAGAATAGAATAGAATTAGAATAGCGTAAAGTAGAGTAGAGTAGAATTAGAATTAGAATAGAGTAGAGTAGAGTAGAGTAGAATTAGAATAAAGCAGAGTAGAGTAGAATCGAATTAGAACAGAGTAGAGCAGAGTAGAGCAGAATAGATTAGAGTAGAATAGAATTAGAATAGAGGAGAATAGAATAGATTAGAATAGAATTAGAATAGAATAGAATAGAATAGAATAGAATAGAAATTAGAATAGAGTAGAGCAGAATAGAATACAGAATAGAGTAGAATCAGAATCAGAATCAGAATCAGAATCAGAATCAGAATCAGAATCAGAATCAGAATCAGAATCAGAATCAGAATCAGAATCAGAATCAGAATCAGAATCAGAATCAGAATCAGAATCAGAATCAGAATCAGAAACAGAAACAGAAACAGAACTAGAACTAGAACTAGAACTAGAACTAGAACTAGAACTAGAACTAGAACTAGAACTAGAATTAGAATTAGAATTAGAATTAGAATTAGAATTAGAATTAGAATAAGAATTAGAATTAGAATTAGAATTAGAATTAGAATTAGAATTAGAATTAGAATTAGAATTAGAATTAGAATTAGAATTAGAATTAGAATTAGAATTAGTATTAGAATTAGAATTAGAATTAGAATAGAATACAGAATAGAGTAGATAAGAGTAGAATTGAATTAGAATAGAGTAGAGTGGAATAGAATTAGAATACAGAAGAGAAGAGTAGAGTAGAATAGCGTGAAGTAGATTAGAGTAGAATTAGAATTAGAATAGAGTAGAGTAGAGTAGAATTACAATAGAGTAGACTAGAGTAGATAAGAGTAGAATAGCATACAGAATAGAGAAGAATAGAATAGAATGGAATGGAATAGAATTAGAATAGAGTAGAGTAGAATAGAATAGAATAGAATAGAATAGAATAGAATAGAATAGAATAGAATAGAACAGAACAGAATAGAATAGAATAGAATAGAATAGAATAGAATAGAATAGAATAGGAGTAGATTAGTGTAGAGTAGAGTAGAATAGAATAGAAAAGAATAGAATAGAATTAGAGTAGAGTAGAGTAGAGTAGAGCAGAGTAGAGTAGAATAGAATAGAATTAGAATAGCGTAAAGTAGAGTAGAGTAGAATTAGAATTAGAATAGAGTAGAGTAGAGTAGAGTAGAATTACAATAGGGTAGACTAGAGTAGAGTAGAGTAGAATAGAATACAGAATAGAGAAGAATACAATAGAATGGAATGGAATAGAATTAGAATAGAGTAGAATAGAATAGAATAGAATGGAATGGAATAGAATAGAATAGAATGAAATAGAATAGAATAGAATAGAATAGAATAGAATAGAATAGAATAGAATAGAATAGAATAGAATGAAATAGAATAGAAATTAGAATAGAGTAGAGCAGAATAGAATACAGAATAGAGTAGAATTAGAATTAGAATTAGAATTAGAATTAGAATTAGAATTAGAATTAGAATTAGAATTAGAATTAGAATTAGAATTGGAATTGGAATTGGAATTGGAATTGGAATTGGAATTGGAATTGGAATTGGAATTGGAATTGGAATTGGAATTGGAATTGGAATTGGAATTGGAATTAGAATTAGAATAGAATACAGAATAGAGTAGCTAAGAGTAGAATAGAATTAGAATAGAGTAGAGTGGAATAGAATTAGAATACAGTAGAGAAGAGTAGAGTAGAGTAGAGCAGAGTAGAGTATAGTAGAATTACAATAGAGTACACTAGACTAGAGTAGATTAGAATACAATACAGAATAGAGAAGAATAGAATAGAATAGAATGGAATGGAATGGAATGGAATGGAATAGAATTAGAATGGAGTAGAATAGAATAGAATAGAATAGAATAGAATAGAATAGAATAGAATAGAATAGAATAGAATAGAATAGAATAGAATAGAATAGAATAGAATAGAATAGGAGTAGATTAGTGTAGAGTAGAGTAGAATAGAATAGAAAAGAATAGAATAGAATTAGAGTAGAGTAGAGTAGAGTAGAGCAGAGTAGAGTAGAATAGAATAGAATTAGAATAGCGTAAAGTAGAGTAGAGTAGAATTAGAATTAGAATAGAGTAGAGTAGAGTAGAATTACAACAGAGTAGACTAGAGTAGAGTAGATTAGAATAGAATAGAGAATAGAGAAGAATAGAATAGAATGGAATGGAATAGAATTAGAATAGAGTTGAATAGAATAGAATAGAATAGAATGAAATAGAATAGAATAGAATAGAAATTAGAATAGAGTAGAGCAGAATAGAATACAGAATAGAGTAGAATCAGAATCAGAATCAGAATCAGAATCAGAATCAGAATCAGAATCAGAATCAGAATCAGAATCAGAATCAGAATCAGAATCAGAAACAGAAACAGAAACAGAAACAGAAACAGAAACAGAACTAGAACTAGAACTAGAACTAGAATTAGAATTAGAATTAGAATTAGAATTAGAATTAGAATTAGAATTAGAATTAGAATTAGAATTAGAATTAGAATTAGAATTAGAATTAGAATTAGAATTAGTATTAGAATTAGAATTAGAATAGAATACAGAATAGAGTAGATAAGAGTAGAATTGAATTAGAATAGAGTAGAGTGGAATAGAATTAGAATACAGAAGAGAAGAGTAGAGTAGAATAGCGTGAAGTAGATTAGAGTAGAATTAGAATTAGAATAGAGTAGAGTAGAGTAGAATTACAACAGAGTAGACTAGAGTAGAGTAGAGTACAATAGCATACAGAATAGAGAAGAATAGAATAGAATGGAATGGAATAGAATTAGAATAGAATAGAATAGAATAGAATAGAATAGAATAGAATAGAATAGAATAGAATAGAATAGAATAGAATAGAATAGAATAGAATAGAATGAAATAGAATAGAATAGAACAGAATAGAATAAAATAGAATAGAATAGGAGTAGATTAGTGTAGAGTAGAGTAGAATATAATAGAAAAGAATAGAATAGAATTAGAATAGAGTAGAGTAGAGTAGAGCAGAGTAGAGTAGAATAGAATAGAATTAGAATAGCGTAAAGTAGAGTAGAGTAGAATTAGAATTAGAATAGAGCAGAGTAGAGTAGAGTAGAATTACAATAGGGTAGACTAGAGTAGAGTAGAGTAGAATAGAATACAGAATAGAGAAGAATAGAATAGAATGGAATGGAATAGAATTAGAATATAGTAGAATAGAATAGAATAGAATAGAATGGAATAGAATAGAATAGAATAGAATAGAATAGAATAGAATAGAATAGAATAGAATAGAATAGAATAGAATAGAATGAAATAGAATAGAAATTAGAATAGAATAGAGCAGAATAGAATACAGAATAGAGTAGAATTAGAATTAGAATTAGAATTAGAATTAGAATTAGAATTAGAATTAGAATTAGAATTAGAATTAGAATTAGAATTAGAATTAGAATTAGAATTAGAATTAGAATTAGAATTAGAATTAGAATTAGAATTAGAATTAGAATTAGAATTAGAATTAGAATTAGAATTAGAATTAGAATTAGAATTAGAATTAGAATTAGAATTAGAATTAGAATTAGAATTAGAATTAGAATTAGAATTAGAATTAGAATTAGAATTAGAATTAGAATTAGAATTAGAATTAGAATTAGAATTAGAATTAGAATAGAATACAGAATAGAGTAGCTAAGAGTAGAATATAATTAGAATAGAGTGGAATAGAATTAGAATACAGTAGAGAAGAGTAGAGTAGAGTAGAGCAGAGTGGAGTATAGTAGAATTACAATAGAGTACACTAGACTAGAGTAGATTAGAATACAATACAGAATAGAGAAGAATAGAATAGAATAGAATAGAATGGAATGGAATGGAATGGAATGGAATAGAATTAGAATGGAGTAGAATAGAATAGAATAGAATAGAATAGAATAGAATAGAATAGAATAGAATAGAATAGAATAGAATAGAATAGAATAGAATAGAATAGAATAGAATAGGAGTAGATTAGTGTAGAGTAGAGTAGAATAGAATAGAAAAGAATAGAATAGAATTAGAGTAGAGTAGAGTAGAGTAGAGCAGAGTAGAGTAGAATAGAATAGAATTAGAATAGCGTAAAGTAGAGTAGAGTAGAATTAGAATTAGAATAGAGTAGAGTAGAGTAGAATTACAACAGAGTAGACTAGAGTAGAGTAGATTAGAATAGAATACAGAATAGAGAAGAATAGAATAGAATGGAATGGAATAGAATTAGAATAGAGTAGAATAGAATAGAATAGAATAGAATAGAATAGAATGAAATAGAATAGAATAGAATAGAATAGAAATTAGAATAGAGTAGAGCAGAATAGAATACAGAATAGAGTAGAATCAGAATCAGAATCAGAATCAGAATCAAAATCAGAATCAGAATCAGAATCAGAATCAGAATCAGAATCAGAATCAGAAACAGAAACAGAAACAGAAACAGAAACAGAAACAGAAACAGAAACAGAAACAGAAACAGAAACAGAATTAGAACTAGAACTAGAACTAGAATTAGAATTAGAATTAGAATTAGAATTAGAATTAGAATTAGAATTAGAATAGAATACAGAATAGAGTAGCTAAGAGTAGAATAGAATTAGAATAGAGTAGAGTGGAATAGAATTAGAATACAGTAGAGAAGAGTAGAGTAGAGTAGAGCAGAGTAGAGTAGAGTAGAATTACAATAGAGTACATTAGACTAGAGTAGATTAGAATACAATACAGAATAGAGAAGAATAGAATAGAATAGAATGGAATGGAATGGAATAGAATTAGAATAGAGTAGTGTAGTTTAGAATAGAATTAGGATAGAGTAGAATAGAATTGAATTGAATTGAATAAAATAGAACCGAATAGAATAGAAGTTAGAATCGAGTAGAGCAGAATAGAATATAGAATAGAGTAGAATAGAATAGAATAGAATTAGAATAGAGTAGAATAGAATAGAATAGAATAGAATAGAATAGAATAGAATAGAATAGAAATTAGAATAGAGTAGAGCAGAATAGAATACAGAATAGAGTAGAATTAGAATTAGAATTAGAATTAGAATTAGAATTAGAATTAGAATTAGAATTAGAATTAGAATTAGAATTAGAATTAGAATTAGAATTAGAATTAGAATTAGAATTAGAATTAGAATTAGAATTAGAATTAGAATTAGAATTAGAATTAGAATTAGAATTAGAATTAGAATTAGAATTAGAATTAGAATTAGAATTAGAATTAGAATTAGAATTAGAATTAGAATTAGTATTAGAATTAGAATTAGAATTAGAATAGAATACAGAATAGAGTAGATAAGAGTAGAATTGAATTAGAATAGAGTAGAGTGGAATAGAATTAGAATACAGAAGAGAAGAGTAGAGTAGAATAGCGTGAAGTAGATTAGAGTAGAATTAGAATTAGAATAGAGTAGAGTAGAGTAGAATTACAATAGAGTAGACTAGAGTAGAGTAGAGTAGCATAGCATACAGAATAGAGAAGAATAGAATAGAATGGAATGGAATAGAATTAGAATAGAGTAGAATAGAATAGAATAGAATAGAATAGAATAGAATAGAATAGAATAGAATAGAATAGAATAGAATAGAATAGAATAGAACAGAACAGAACAGAATAGAATAGAATAGAATAGAATAGAATAGAATAGGAGTAGATTAGTGTAGAGTAGAGTAGAATAGAATAGAAAAGAATAGAATAGAATTAGAGTAGAGTAGAGTAGAGTAGAGCAGAGTAGAGTAGAATAGAATAGAATTAGAATAGCGTAAAGTAGAGTAGAGTAGAATTAGAATTAGAATAGAGTAGAGTAGAGTAGAGTAGAATTACAATAGGGTAGACTAGAGTAGAGTAGAGTAGAATAGAATACAGAATAGAGAAGAATAGAATAGAATGGAATGGAATAGAATTAGAATAGAGTAGAATAGAATAGAATAGAATAGAATAGAATGGAATAGAATAGAATAAAATGAAATAGAATAGAATAGAATAGAATAGAATAGAATAGAATAGAATAGAATAGAATGAAATAGAATAGAAATTAGAATAGAGTAGAGCAGAATAGAATACAGAATAGAGTAGAATTAGAATTAGAATTAGAATTAGAATTAGAATTAGAATTAGAATTGGAATTGGAATTGGAATTGGAATTGGAATTGGAATTGGAATTGGAATTGGAATTGGAATTGGAATTGGAATTGGAATTAGAATTAGAATTAGAATTAGAATTGAATACAGAATAGAGTAGATAAGAGTAGAATCGAATTAGAATAGAGTAGAGTGGAATAGAATTAGAATAGAGTGGAAAAGAATAGAATAGAATAGAATAGGAGTAGAGTAGAGTAGAGTAGAGTAGAGTAGAGTAGAGTAGAGTAGAGTAGAGTAGAATAGAATAGAATAGAATAGAATAGAATAGAATAGAATAGAATGGAATGGAATAGAATTAGAATAGAGTAGCGTAGTTTAGAATAGAGTAGCGTAGTTTAGAATAGAATTAGGTTAGAGTAGAATAGAATTGAATTGAATTGAATAAAATAGAACAGAATAGAAGAGAAGTTAGAATCGAGTAGAGCAGAATAGAATACAGAATAGAGTAGAATCAGAATCAGAATCAGAATCAGAATCACAATCAGAAACAGAAACAGAAACAGAAACAGAAACAGAAACAGAAACAGAAACAGAAACAGAAACAGAAACAGAAACAGAAACAGAAACAGAAACAGAAACAGAAACAGAAACAGAAACAGAAACAGAAACAGAAACAGAAACAGAAACAGAAACAGAAACAGAAACAGAATCAGAATCAGAATCGGAATCGGAATCGGAATCGGAATCGGAATCGGAATCGGAATCGGAATCGGAATCGGAATCGGAATCGGAATCGGAATCGGAATCGGAATCGGAATCGGAATTGGAATTGGAATTGGAATTGGAATTGGAATTGGAATTGGAATTGGAATTGGAATTGGAATTGGAATTGGAATTAGAATTAGAATAGAATACAGAATAGAGTAGATAATAGTAGAATCGAATTAGAATAGAGTAGAGTGGAATAGAATTAGAATACAGAAGAGAACAGTAGAGTAGAGTAGAGCAGAGTAGAGTAGAATAGAATAGAATTAGAATAGCGTAAAGTAGAGTAGAGTAGAATTAGAATTAGAATAGAGTAGAGTAGAGTAGAATTACAATAGAGTAGACAAGAGTAGAGTAGAGTAGAATAGAATACAGAATAGAGAAGAATAGAATAGAATGGAATGGAATAGAATTAGAATAGAATAGAATAGAATAGAATAGAATAGAATAGAATAGAATAGAATAGAATAGAATAGAATAGAATAGAATAGAATAGAATAGAATAGAATGAAATAGAATAGAATAGAATAGAATAGAATAGAATGAAATAGAATAGAAATTAGAATAGAGTAGAGCAGAATAGAATACAGAAGAGAGTAGAATTAGAATTAGAATTAGAATTAGAATTAGAATTAGAATTGGAATTAGAATTGGAATTGGAATTGGAATTGGAATTGGAATTGGAATTGGAATTGGAATTGGAATTGGAATTGGAATTGTAATTGTAATTGTAATTGTAATTGGAATTAGAATTAGAATTAGAATAGAATACAGAATAGAGTAGATAAGAGTAGAATCGAATTAGAATAGAGTAGAGTGGAATAGAATTAGAATAGAGTAGAATAGAATAGAATAGGAGTAGAGTAGAGTAGAATAGAATAGAATAGAATAGAATAGAATAGAATAGAATAGAATAGAATAGAATAGAATAGAATAGAATAGAATAGAATGGAATGGAATGGAATAGAATTAGAATAGAGTAGCGTAGTTTAGAATAGAGTAGCGTAGTTAAGAATAGAATTAGGTTAGAGTAGAAACAGAAACAGAAACAGAAACAGAAACAGAAACAGAAACAGAAACAGAAACAGAATTAGAATTAGAATTAGAATTAGAATTAGAATTAGAATTAGAATTAGAATTAGAATTAGAATTAGAATTAGAATTAGAATTAGAATTAGAATTAGAATTAGAATTAGAATTAGAATAGAGTAGAATAGAATACAGAATAGAGTAGCTAAGAGTAGAATCGAATTAGAATAGAGTAGAGTGGAATAGAATTAGAATGAAGAAGAGAAGAGTAGAGTAGATTAGAGTAGAGCAGAGTAGAGTAGAATAGAATAGAATTAGAATAGCGTAAAGTAGAGTAGAATAGAATGAGAATTAGTATAGAGTAGAGTAGAATTACAATAGAGTAGACTAGAAAAGAGTAGAGTAGAATAGAATACAGAATAGAGAAGAATAGAGTAGAATGGAATGGAATAGAATTAGAATAGAGTAGAATAGAGTAGAATAGAATAGAATTAGAATTAGAATTAGAATTAGAATTAGAATTGGAATTGGAATTGGAATTGGAATTGGAATTGGAATTGGAATTGGAATTGGAATTGGAATTAGAATTAGAATAGAATACAGAATAGAGTAGATAAGAGTAGAATCGAATTAGAATAGAGTAGAGTGGAATAGAATTAGAATACAGAAGAGAAGAGTAGAGTAGATTAGAGTAGAGCAGAGTAGAGTAGAATAGAATAGAATTAGAATAGCGTAAAGTAGAGTAGAATAGAATGAGAATTAGAATAGAGTAGAGTAGAGTAGAGTAGAGTAGAATTACAATAGAGTAGACTAGAAAAGAGTAGAGTAGAATAGAATACAGAATAGAGAAGAATAGAATAGAATGGAATGGAATAGAATTAGAATAGAGTAGAATAGAATAGAGTAGAATAGAATAGAATAGAATAGAATAGAATTAGAATTAGAATTAAAATTAGAATTGGAATTGGAATTGGAATTGGAATTGGAATTGGAATTGGAATTGGAATTGGAATTGGAATTGGAATTGGAATTGGAATTGGAATTGGAATTGGAATTGGAATTGGAATTGGAATTGGAATTAGAATAGAATACAGAATAGAGTAGATAAGAGTAGAATCGAATTAGAATAGAGTAGAGTGGAATAGAATTAGAATACAGTAGAGAAGAGTAGAGTAGAGTAGAGCAGAGTAGAGTAGAGTAGAATTACAATAGAGTACATTAGACTAGACTAGATTAGAATACAATACAGAATAGAGAAGAATAGAATAGAATAGAATGGAATGGAATGGAATAGAATTAGAATAGAGTAGTGTAGTTTAGAATAGAATTAGGATAGAGTAGAATAGAATTGAATTGAATTGAATAAAATAGAACCGAATAGAATAGAAGTTAGAATCGAGTAGAGCAGAATAGAATATAGAATAGAGTAGAATAGAATAGAATAGAATTAGAATAGAGTAGAATAGAATAGAATAGAATAGAATAGAATAGAATAGAATAGAATAGAAATTAGAATAGAGTAGAGCAGAATAGAAAATTAGAATAGAGTAGAGCAGAATAGAATACAGAATAGAGTAGAATTAGAATTAGAATTAGAATTAGAATTAGAATTAGAATTAGAATTAGAATTGGAATTGGAATTGGAATTGGAATTGGAATTGGAATTGGAATTGGAATTGGAATTGGAATTGGAATTGGAATTGGAATTGGAATTGGAATTGGAATTGGAATTAGAATAGAATACAGAATAGAGTAGATAAGAGTAGAATCGAATTAGAATAGAGTAGAGTGGAATAGAATTAGAATACAGAAGAGAAGAGAAGAGTAGAGTAGAGTAGAGCAGAGTAGAGTAGAATAGAATAGAATTAGAATAGCGTAAAGTAGAGTAGAGTAGAATTAGAATTAGAATAGAGTAGAGTAGAGTAGAGTAGAATTAGAATAAAGCAGAGTAGAGTAGAATCGAATTAGAACAGAGTAGAGCAGAGTAGAGCAGAATAGATTAGAGTAGAATAGAATTAGAATAGAGGAGAATAGAATAGATTAGAATAGAATTAGAATAGAATAGAATAGAATAGAATAGAATAGAATAGAATAGAAATTAGAATAGAGTAGAGCAGAATAGAATACAGAATAGAGTAGAATCAGAATCAGAATCAGAATCAGAATCAGAATCAGAATCAGAATCAGAATCAGAATCAGAATCAGAATCAGAATCAGAATCAGAATCAGAATCAGAATCAGAATCAGAATCAGAATCAGAATCAGAATCAGAATCAGAATCAGAAACAGAAACAGAAACAGAAACAGAACTAGAACTAGAACTAGAACTAGAACTAGAACTAGAACTAGAATTAGAATTAGAATTAGAATTAGAATTAGAATTAGAATAAGAATAAGAATTAGAATTAGAATTAGAATTAGAATTAGAATTAGAATTAGAATTAGAATTAGAATTAGAATTAGAATTAGAATTAGAATTAGAATTAGTATTAGAATTAGAATTAGAATTAGAATAGAATACAGAATAGAGTAGATAAGAGTAGAATTGAATTAGAATAGAGTAGAGTGGAATAGAATTAGAATACAGAAGAGAAGAGTAGAGTAGAATAGCGTGAAGTAGATTAGAGTAGAATTAGAATTAGAAT
The DNA here is from genome assembly GCA_033807585.1 of Hydrophis major. Lineage (NCBI taxonomy): Eukaryota > Metazoa > Chordata > Lepidosauria > Squamata > Elapidae > Hydrophis > Hydrophis major. The sequence goes on along the minus strand of JAUCBL010000240.1, from coordinate 24,840 downwards.
AGAGTAGAGTAGAGTAGAATTACAATAGAGTAGACTAGAGTAGATAAGAGTAGAATAGCATACAGAATAGAGAAGAATAGAATAGAATGGAATGGAATAGAATTAGAATAGAGTAGAGTAGAATAGAATAGAATAGAATAGAATAGAATAGAATAGAATAGAATAGAATAGAACAGAACAGAATAGAATAGAATAGAATAGAATAGAATAGAATAGAATAGAATAGAATAGGAGTAGATTAGTGTAGAGTAGAGTAGAATAGAATAGAAAAGAATAGAATAGAATTAGAGTAGAGTAGAGTAGAGTAGAGCAGAGTAGAGTAGAATAGAATAGAATTAGAATAGCGTAAAGTAGAGTAGAGTAGAATTAGAATTAGAATAGAGTAGAGTAGAGTAGAGTAGAATTACAATAGGGTAGACTAGAGTAGAGTAGAGTAGAATAGAATACAGAATAGAGAAGAATACAATAGAATGGAATGGAATAGAATTAGAATAGAGTAGAATAGAATAGAATAGAATGGAATGGAATAGAATAGAATAGAATGAAATAGAATAGAATAGAATAGAATAGAATAGAATAGAATAGAATAGAATAGAATAGAATAGAATAGAATGAAATAGAATAGAAATTAGAATAGAGTAGAGCAGAATAGAATACAGAATAGAGTAGAATTAGAATTAGAATTAGAATTAGAATTAGAATTAGAATTAGAATTAGAATTAGAATTAGAATTAGAATTAGAATTGGAATTGGAATTGGAATTGGAATTGGAATTGGAATTGGAATTGGAATTGGAATTGGAATTGGAATTGGAATTGGAATTGGAATTAGAATTAGAATTGAATACAGAATAGAGTAGATAAGAGTAGAATCGAATTAGAATAGAGTAGAGTGGAATAGAATTAGAATAGAGTGGAAAAGAATAGAATAGAATAGAATAGGAGTAGAGTAGAGTAGAGTAGAGTAGAGTAGAGTAGAGTAGAGTAGAATAGAATAGAATAGAATAGAATAGAATAGAATAGAATAGAATAGAATAGAATAGAATAGAATGGAATGGAATAGAATTAGAATAGAGTAGCGTAGTTTAGAATAGAGTAGCATAGTTTAGAATAGAATTAGGTTAGAGTAGAATAGAATTGAATTGAATTGAATAAAATAGAACAGAATAGAAGAGAAGTTAGAATCGAGTAGAGCAGAATAGAATACAGAATAGAGTAGAATCAGAATCAGAATCAGAATCAGAATCACAATCAGAAACAGAAACAGAAACAGAAACAGAAACAGAAACAGAATCAGAATCAGAATCAGAATCAGAATCAGAATCAGAATCAGAATCAGAATCAGAATCAGAATCAGAATCAGAATCAGAATCAGAATCAGAATCAGAATCAGAATCAGAATCAGAATCAGAATTAGAATTAGAATTAGAATTAGAATAGAGTAGAATAGAATACAGAATAGAGAAGAATAGAATGGAATGGAATGGAATAGAATTAGAATAGAATAGAATAGAATAGAAGGAAATAGAATAGAATAGAATAAAATAGAATAGAATAGAATAGAATAGAATAGAAATTAGAATAGAGTAGAGCAGAATAGAATACAGAATAGAGTAGAATCAGAATCAGAATCAGAATCAGAATCAGAATCAGAATCAGAATCAGAATCAGAATCAGAATCAGAATCAGAATCAGAATCAGAATCAGAATCAGAATCAGAATCAGAATCAGAATCAGAATTAGAATTAGAATTAGAATAGAATACAGAATAGAGTAGCTAAGAGTAGAATAGAATTAGAATAGAGTAGAGTGGAATAGAATTAGAATACAGTAGAGAAGAGTAGAGTAGAGTAGAGCAGAGTAGAGTATAGTAGAATTACAATAGAGTACACTAGACTAGAGTAGATTAGAATACAATACAGAATAGAGAAGAATAGAATAGAATAGAATGGAATGGAATGGAATAGAATTAGAATGGAGTAGAATAGAATAGAATAGAATAGAATAGAATAGAATAGAATAGAATAGAATAGAATAGAATAGAATAGAATAGAATAGAATAGAATAGAATAGAATAGAATAGGAGTAGATTAGTGTAGAGTAGAGTAGAATAGAATAGAAAAGAATAGAATAGAATTAGAGTAGAGTAGAGTAGAGTAGAGTAGAGCAGAGTAGAGTAGAATAGAATAGAATTAGAATAGCGTAAAGTAGAGTAGAGTAGAATTAGAATTAGAATAGAGTAGAGTAGAGTAGAGTAGAATTACAATAGGGTAGACTAGAGTAGAGTAGAGTAGAATAGAATACAGAATAGAGAAGAATAGAATAGAATGGAATGGAATAGAATTAGAATAGAGTAGAATAGAATAGAATAGAATAGAATGGAATAGAATAGAATAAAATGAAATAGAATAGAATAGAATAGAATAGAATAGAATGAAATAGAATAGAAATTAGAATAGAGTAGAGCAGAATAGAATACAGAATAGAGTAGAATTAGAATTAGAATTAGAATTAGAATTAGAATTGGAATTGGAATTGGAATTGGAATTGGAATTGGAATTGGAATTGGAATTGGAATTGGAATTGGAATTGGAATTGGAATTGGAATTAGAATTAGAATTGAATACAGAATAGAGTAGATAAGAGTAGAATCGAATTAGAATAGAGTAGAGTGGAATAGAATTAGAATAGAGTGGAAAAGAATAGAATAGAATAGAATAGGAGTAGAGTAGAGCAGAGCAGAGTAGAGTAGAGTAGAGTAGAGTAGAGTAGAATAGAATAGAATAGAATAGAATAGAATAGAATAGAATAGAATAGAATAGAATAGAATAGAATGGAATAGAATAGAATTAGAATAGCGTAGCGTAGTTTAGAATAGAGTAGCGTAGTTTAGAATAGAATTAGGTTAGAGTAGAATAGAATTGAATTGAATTGAATAAAATAGAACAGAATAGAAGAGAAGTTAGAATCGAGTAGAGCAGAATAGAATACAGAATAGAGTAGAATCAGAATCAGAATCAGAATCAGAATCACAATCAGAAACAGAAACAGAAACAGAAACAGAAACAGAAACAGAAACAGAAACAGAAACAGAATCAGAATCAGAATCAGAATCAGAATCAGAATCAGAATCAGAATCAGAATCAGAATCAGAATCAGAATCAGAATCAGAATCAGAATCAGAATTAGAATTAGAATTAGAATTAGAATTAGAATTAGAATTTGAATTTGAATTAGAATTAGAATTAGAATAGAGTAGAATAGAATACAGAATAGAGAAGAATAGAATGGAATGGAATGGAATAGAATTAGAATAGAATAGAATAGAATAGAAGGAAATAGAATAGAATAGAATAGAATAAAATAGAATAGAATAGAATAGAATAGAAATTAGAATAGAGTAGAGCAGAATAGAATACAGAATAGAGTAGAATCAGAATCAGAATCAGAATCAGAATCAGAATCAGAATCAGAATCAGAATCAGAATCAGAATCAGAATCAGAATCAGAATCAGAATCAGAATCAGAATCAGAATCAGAATCAGAATTAGAATTAGAATTAGAATAGAATACAGAATAGAGTAGCTAAGAGTAGAATAGAATTAGAATAGAGTAGAGTGGAATAGAATTAGAATACAGTAGAGAAGAGTAGAGTAGAGTAGAGCAGAGTAGAGTATAGTAGAATTACAATAGAGTACACTAGACTAGAGTAGATTAGAATACAATACAGAATAGAGAAGAATAGAATAGAATAGAATGGAATGGAATGGAATAGAATTAGAATGGAGTAGAATAGAATAGAATAGAATAGAATAGAATAGAATAGAATAGAATAGAATAGAATAGAATAGAATAGAATAGAATAGAATAGAATAGAATAGGAGTAGATTAGTGTAGAGTAGAGTAGAATAGAATAGAAAAGAATAGAATAGAATTAGAGTAGAGTAGAGTAGAGTAGAGCAGAGTAGAGTAGAATAGAATAGAATTAGAATAGCGTAAAGTAGAGTAGAGTAGAATTAGAATTAGAATAGAGTAGAGTAGAGTAGAATTACAACAGAGTAGACTAGAGTAGAGTAGATTAGAATAGAATACAGAATAGAGAAGAATAGAATAGAATGGAATGGAATAGAATTAGAATAGAGTAGAATAGAATAGAATAGAATAGAATAGAATAGAATAGAATGAAATAGAATAGAATAGAATAGAAATTAGAATAGAGTAGAGCAGAATAGAATACAGAATAGAGTAGAATCAGAATCAGAATCAGAATCAGAATCAGAATCAGAATCAGAATCAGAATCAGAATCAGAATCAGAATCAGAATCAGAATCAGAATCAGAATCAGAATCAGAATCAGAATCAGAATCAGAATCAGAATCAGAAACAGAAACAGAAACAGAAACAGAAACAGAAACAGAAACAGAAACAGAATTAGAACTAGAACTAGAACTAGAATTAGAATTAGAATTAGAATTAGAATTAGAATTAGAATTAGAATTAGAATTAGAATTAGAATTAGAATTAGAATTAGAATTAGTATTAGAATTAGAATTAGAATAGAATACAAAATAGAGTAGATAAGAGTAGAATTGAATTAGAATAGAGTAGAGTGGAATAGAATTAGAATACAGAAGAGAAGAGTAGAGTAGAATAGCGTGAAGTAGATTAGAGTAGAATTAGAATTAGAATAGAGTAGAGTAGAGTAGAATTACAAGAGAGTAGACTAGAGTAGAGTAGAGTAGAATAGCATACAGAATAGAGAAGAATAGAATAGAATGGAATGGAATAGAATTAGAATAGAATAGAATAGAATAGAATAGAATAGAATAGAATAGAATAGAATAGAATAGAATAGAATAGAATAGAATAGAATAGGAGTAGATTAGTGTAGAGTAGAGTAGAATATAATAGAAAAGAATAGAATAGAATTTGAGTAGAGTAGAGTAGAGTAGAGCAGAGTAGAGTAGAATAGAATAGAATTAGAATAGCGTAAAGTAGAGTAGAGTAGAATTAGAATTAGAATAGAGCAGAGTAGAGTAGAGTAGAATTACAATAGGGTAGACTAGAGTAGAGTAGAGTAGAATAGAATACAGAATAGAGAAGAATAGAATAGAATGGAATGGAATAGAATTAGAATATAGTAGAATAGAATAGAATAGAATAGAATGGAATAGAATAGAATAGAATGAAATAGAATAGAATAGAATAGAATAGAATAGAATAGAATAGAATAGAATAGAATAGAATAGAATAGAATAGAATAGAATAGAATAGAAATTAGAATAGAATAGAGCAGAATAGAATACAGAATAGAGTAGAATTAGAATTAGAATTAGAATTAGAATTAGAATTAGAATTAGAATTAGAATTAGAATTAGAATTAGAATTAGAATTAGAATAGAATACAGAATAGAGTAGCTAAGAGTAGAATATAATTAGAATAGAGTGGAATAGAATTAGAATACAGTAGAGAAGAGTAGAGTAGAGTAGAGCAGAGTGGAGTATAGTAGAATTACAATAGAGTACACTAGAGTAGATTAGAATACAATACAGAATAGAGAAGAATAGAATAGAATAGAATAGAATAGAATGGAATGGAATGGAATAGAATTAGAATGGAGTAGAATAGAATAGAATAGAATAGAATAGAATAGAATAGAATGGGAATAGAATAGAATAGAATAGAATAGAATAGAATAGAATAGGAGTAGATTAGTGTAGAGTAGAGTAGAATAGAATATAAAAGAATAGAATAGAATTAGAGTAGAGTAGAGTAGAGTAGAGTAGAATTAGAATTAGAATAGAGTAGAGTAGAGTAGAGTAGAATTACAACAGAGTACACTAGAGTAGAGTAGATTAGAATAGAATAGAGAATAGAGAAGAATAGAATAGAATGGAATGGAATAGAATTAGAATAGAGTAGAATAGAATAGAATAGAATAGAATAGAATGAAATAGAATAGAATAGAATAGAAATTAGAATAGAGTAGAGCAGAATAGAATACAGAATAGAGTAGAATCAGAATCAGAATCAGAATCAGAATCAGAATCAGAATCAGAATCAGAATCAGAATCAGAAACAGAAACAGAAACAGAAACAGAAACAGAAACAGAAACAGAATTAGAACTAGAACTAGAACTAGAACTAGAATTAGAATTAGAATTAGAATTAGAATTAGAATTAGAATTAGAATTAGAATAGAATACAGAATAGAGTAGCTAAGAGTAGAATAGAATTAGAATAGAGTAGAGTGGAATAGAATTAGAATACAGTAGAGAAGAGTAGAGTAGAGCAGAGCAGAGTAGAGTAGAGTAGAATTACAATAGAGTACATTAGACTAGAGTAGATTAGAATACAATACAGAATAGAGAAGAATAGAATAGAATAGAATAGAATAGAATGGAATGGAATGGAATAGAATTAGAATAGAGTAGCGTAGTTTAGAATAGAATTAGGATAGAGTAGAATAGAATTGAATTGAATTGAATAAAATAGAACCGAATAGAATAGAAGTTAGAATCGAGTAGAGCAGGATAGAATATAGAATAGAGTAGAATAGAATAGAATAGAATTAGAATAGAGTAGAATAGAATAGAATAGAATAGAATAGAATAGAATAGAATAGAATAGAATAGAATAGAAATTAGAATAGAGTAGAGCAGAATAGAATACAGAATAGAGTAGAATTAGAATTAGAATTAGAATTAGAATTAGAATTAGAATTAGAATTAGAATTAGAATTGGAATTAGAATTAGAATTAGAATTAGAATTAGAATTGGAATTGGAATTGGAATTGGAATTGGAATTGGAATTGGAATTGGAATTGGAATTGGAATTGGAATTGGAATTGGAATTAGAATTAGAATTAGAATTAGAATTAGAATTAGAATTAGAATTAGAATTAGAATTAGAATAGAATACAGAATAGAGTAGATAAGAGTAGAATTGAATTAGAATAGAGTAGAGTGGAATAGAATTAGAATACAGAAGAGAAGAGTAGAGTAGAATAGCGTGAAGTAGATTAGAGTAGAATTAGAATTAGAATAGAGTAGAGTAGAGTAGAATTACAATAGAGTAGACTAGAGTAGAGTAGAGTAGAATAGCATACAGAATAGAGAAGAATAGAATGGAATGGAATAGAATTAGAATAGAGTAGAATAGAATAGAATAGAATAGAATAGAATAGAATAGAATAGAATAGAATAGAATAGAATAGAATAGAATAGAATAGAATAGAACAGAACACAATAGAATAGAATAGAATAGAATAGAATAGAATAGAATAGAATAGAATAGAATAGAATAGAATGGAATGGAATAGAATTAGAATAGAGTAGCGTAGTTTAGAATAGAGTAGCGTAGTTTAGAATAGAATTAGGTTAGAGTAGAATAGAATTGAATTGTATTGAATAAAATAGAACAGAATAGAAGAGAAGTTAGAATCGAGTAGAGCAGAATAGAATAAAGAATAGAGTAGAATCAGAATCAGAATCAGAATCAGAATCAGAATCAGAATCAGAATCAGAATCAGAATCAGAATCAGAATCAGAATCAGAATCAGAATCAGAATCAGAATCAGAATCAGAATCAGAAACAGAAACAGAAACAGAAACAGAAACAGAAACAGAAACAGAAACAGAAACAGAAACAGAAACAGAATTAGAATTAGAATTAGAATTAGAATTAGAATTAGAATTAGAATTAGAATTAGAATAGAGTAGAATAGAATACAGAATAGAGTAGCTAAGAGTAGAATCGAATTAGAATAGAGTAGAGTGGAATAGAATTAGAATGAAGAAGAGAAGAGTAGAGTAGATTAGAGTAGAGCAGAGTAGAGTAGAATAGAATAGAATTAGAATAGCGTAAAGTAGAGTAGAATAGAATGAGAATTAGAATAGAGTAGAGTAGAGTAGAGTAGAATTACAATAGAGTAGACTAGAAAAGAGTAGAGTAGAATAGAATACAGAATAGAGAAGAATAGAGTAGAATGGAATGGAATAGAATTAGAATAGAGTAGAATAGAGTAGAATAGAATAGAATTAGAATTAGAATTAGAATTAGAATTGGAATTGGAATTGGAATTGGAATTGGAATTGGAATTGGAATTGGAATTGGAATTGGAATTAGAATTAGAATAGAATACAGAATAGAGTAGATAAGAGTAGAATCGAATTAGAATAGAGTAGAGTGGAATAGAATTAGAATACAGAAGAGAAGAGTAGAGTAGATTAGAGTAGAGCAGAGTAGAGTAGAATAGAATAGAATTAGAATAGCGTAAAGTAGAGTAGAATAGAATGAGAATTAGAATAGAGTAGAGTAGAGTAGAGTAGAATTACAATAGAGTAGACTAGAAAAGAGTAGAGTAGAATAGAATACAGAATAGAGAAGAATAGAATAGAATGGAATGGAATAGAATTAGAATAGAGTAGAATAGAATAGAGTAGAATAGAATAGAATAGAATAGAATTAGAATTAGAATTAGAATTAAAATTAGAATTGGAATTGGAATTGGAATTGGAATTGGAATTGGAATTGGAATTGGAATTGGAATTGGAATTGGAATTGGAATTGGAATTAGAATAGAATACAGAATAGAGTAGATAAGAGTAGAATCGAATTAGAATAGAGTAGAGTGGAATAGAATTAGAATACAGTAGAGAAGAGTAGAGTAGAGTAGAGCAGAGTAGAGTAGAGTAGAATTACAATAGAGTACATTAGACTAGACTAGATTAGAATACAATACAGAATAGAGAAGAATAGAATAGAATAGAATGGAATGGAATGGAATAGAATTAGAATAGAGTAGTGTAGTTTAGAATAGAATTAGGATAGAGTAGAATAGAATTGAATTGAATTGAATAAAATAGAACCGAATAGAATAGAAGTTAGAATCGAGTAGAGCAGAATAGAATATAGAATAGAGTAGAATAGAATAGAATAGAATTAGAATAGAGTAGAATAGAATAGAATAGAATAGAATAGAATAGAATAGAATAGAATAGAATAGAATAGAAATTAGAATAGAGTAGAGCAGAATAGAATACAGAATAGAGTAGAATTAGAATTAGAATTAGAATTAGAATTAGAATTAGAATTAGAATTGGAATTGGAATTGGAATTGGAATTGGAATTGGAATTGGAATTGGAATTGGAATTGGAATTGGAATTGGAATTGGAATTGGAATTGGAATTGGAATTGGAATTAGAATAGAATACAGAATAGAGTAGATAAGAGTAGAATCGAATTAGAATAGAGTAGAGTGGAATAGAATTAGAATACAGAAGAGAAGAGAAGAGTAGAGTAGAGTAGAGCAGAGTAGAGTAGAATAGAATAGAATTAGAATAGCGTAAAGTAGAGTAGAGTAGAATTAGAATTAGAATAGAGTAGAGTAGAGTAGAGTAGAGTAGAATTACAATAGAGTAGACTAGAGTAGAGTAGAGTAGAATAGAATACAGAATAGAGAAGAATAGAATAGAATGGAATGGAATAGAATTAGAATAGAGTAGAATAGAATAGAATAGAATAGAATAGAATAGAATAGAATAGAATAGAATAGAATAGAATAGAATAGAGTTGAGCAGAATAGAATACAGAATAGAGTAGAATCAGAATCAGAATCAGAAAGAGAAAGAGAAAGAGAAAGAGAAACAGAAACAGAAACAGAAACAGAAACAGAAACAGAAACAGAAACAGAAACAGAGACAGAGACAGAGACAGAGACAGAGACAGAGACAGAGACAGAATTAGAATTAGAATTAGAATTAGAATTAGAATTAGAATTAGAATTAGATTTAGAATTAGAATTAGAATTAGAATTAGAATTAGAATTAGAATTAGAATTAGAATTAGAATTAGAATTAGAATTAGAATTAGAATTAGAATTTGAATTAGAATTAGAATTAGAATTAGAATTAGAATTAGAATTAGAATAGAATACAGAATAGAGTAGATAAGAGTAGAATCGAATTAGAATAGAGTAGAGTGGAATAGAATTAGAATACAGAAGAGAAGAGTAGAGTAGAGTAGAGCAGAGTAGAGTAGAATAGAATAGAATTAGAATAGCGTAAAGTAGAGTAGAGTAGAGTAGAGTAGAATTAGAATTATAGTAGTGTAGAGTAGAGTAGAATTACAATAGAGTAGCCTAGAGTAGAGTAGATTAGAATAGAATACAGAATAGAGAAGAATGGAATGGAATGGAATGGAATAGAATAGAATAGAATAGAATAGAATAGAATAGAATAGAATAGAATAGAATAGAATAGAATAGAATAGAATAGAAATTAGAATAGAGTAGAGCAGAATAGAATACAGAATAGAGTAGAATCAGAATCAGAATCAGAATCAGAATCAGAATCAGAATCAGAATCAGAATCAGAATCAGAATCAGAATCAGAATCAGAAACAGAAACAGAAACAGAACCAGAACCAGAACCAGAACCAGAACTAGAATTAGAATTAGAATTAGAATTAGAATTAGAATTAGAATTAGAATTAGAATTACAATTAGAATTAGTATTAGAATTAGAATTAGAATTAGAATTAGAATTAGAATTAGAATTAGAATTAGAATTAGAATAGAATACAGAATAGAGTAGATAAGAGTAGAATCGAATTAGAATAGAGTAGAGTGGAATAGAATTAGAATACAGAAGAGAAGAGTAGAGTAGAGTAGAGCAGAGTAGAGTAGAATAGAATAGAATTAGAATAGCGTAAAGTAGAGTAGAGTAGAGTAGAGTAGAATTAGAATTATAGTAGAGTAGAGTAGAGTAGAATTACAATAGAGTAGCCTAGAGTAGAGTAGATTAGAATAGAATACAGAATAGAGAAGAATAGAATGGAATGGAATGGAATAGAATTAGAATAGAATAGAATAGAATAGAATAGAATAGAATAGAATAGAATAGAATAGAATAGAAATTAGAATAGAGTAGAGCAGAATAGAATACAGAATAGAGTAGAATCAGAATCAGAATCAGAATCAGAATCAGAATCAGAATCAGAATCAGAATCAGAATCAGAATCAGAATCAGAATCAGAATCAGAATCAGAATCAGAATCAGAATCAGAATCAGAATCAGAATTAGAATTAGAATAGAATACAGAATAGAGTAGCTAAGAGTAGAATAGAATTAGAATAGAGTAGAGTGGAATAGAATTAGAATACAGTAGAGAAGAGTAGAGTAGAGTAGAGCAGAGTAGAGTATAGTAGAATTACAATAGAGTACACTAGAATTAGAATTAGAATTAGAATTAGAATTAGAATTAGAATTAGAATTAGAATTAGAATTAGAATTAGAATTAGAATTAGAATTAGAATTAGAATTAGAATTAGAATTAGAATTAGAATTAGAATTAGAATTAGAATTAGAATTAGAATTAGAATTAGAATTAGAATTAGAATTAGAATTAGAATTAGAATTAGAATTAGAATTAGAATTAGAATTAGAATTAGAATTAGAATTAGAATTAGAATTAGAATTAGAATTAGAATAGAATACAGAATAGAGTAGCTAAGAGTGGAATAGAATTAGAATAGAGGAGAGTGGAATAGAATTAGAATACAGTAGAGAAGAGTAGAGTAGAGTAGAGCAGAGTAAATTAGAGTAGAATTACAATAGAGTACACTAGACTAGAGTAGATTAGAATACAATACAGAATAGAGAAGAATAGAATAGAATAGAATGGAATGGAATGGAATAGTATTAGAATAGAGTAGAATAGAATAGAATAGAATAGAATAGAATAGAATAGAATAGAATAGAATAGAATAGAATAGAATAGGAGTAGAGTAGAGTAGAATAGAATAGAATAGAATAGAATGGAATGGAATAGAATTAGAATAGAGTAGCGTAGTTTAGAATAGAATTAGGATAGAGTAGAATAGAATTGAATTGAATTGAATAAAATAGAACCGAATAGAATAGAATTGAGAATCCAGTAGAGCAGAATAGAATATAGAATAGAGTAAAATAGAATAGAATAGAATTAGAATAGAGTAGAGTAGAGTAGAGTAGAATAGAATAGAATAGAGAAGAATAGAATAGAATAGAATAGAATAGAATAGAATAGAATAGAATAGAATAGAATAGAATAGAATAGAATTAGAATAGAGTAGAATAGAATAGAATAGAATAGAATAGAATAGAGTGGAGTAGAATAGAATAGAATAGAATAGAATAGAATAGAATAGAATAGAATAGAATAGAATAGAATAGAATAGAATAGAATAGAATAGAATAGAATTAGAATAGAATTAGAATAGAGTAGAGTAGAGTAGAGTAGAATTAGAATAAAGTAGAGTAGAGTAGAATCGAATTAGAACAGAGTAGAGCAGAGTAGATTAGAGTAGAATAGAATTAGAATAGAGGAGAGGAGAGTAGAATAGAGTAGAATAGAATAGAATAGAATAGAATAGAATAGAATAGAATAGAATTAGAATAGAGTAGAGCAGAATAGAATACAGAATAGAGTAGAATCAGAATCAGAATCAGAATCAGAATCAGAATCAGAATCAGAATCAGAATCAGAATCAGAATCAGAATCAGAATCAGAATCAGAATCAGAATCAGAATCAGAATCAGAATCAGAATTAGAATTAGAATTAGAATTAGAATTAGAATTAGAATTAGAATTAGAATTAGAATAGAATACAGAATAGAGTAGCTAAGAGTGGAATAGAATTAGAATAGAGGAGAGTGGAATAGAATTAGAATACAGTAGAGAAGAGTAGAGTAGAGTAGAGCAGAGTAAAGTAGAGTAGAATTACAATAGAGTACACTAGACTAGAGTAGATTAGAATACAATACAGAATAGAGAAGAATAGAATAGAATAGAATGGAATGGAATGGAATAGTATTAGAATAGAGTAGAATAGAATAGAATAGAATAGAATAGGAGTAGAGTAGAGTAGAATAGAATAGAATAGAATAGAATAGAATGGAATGGAATAGAATTAGAATAGAGTAGAGTAGAGTAGAATTACAATAGAGTAGACTAGAGTAGAGTAGAGTAGAATAGCATACAGAATAGAGAAGAATAGAATAGAATGGAATGGAATAGAATTAGAATAGAGTAGAATAGAATAGAATAGAATAGAATAGAATAGAATAGAATAGAATAGAATAGAATAGAATAGAATAGAATAGAATAGAACAGAACAGAACAGAATAGAACAGAATAGAACAGAACAGAACAGAACAGAACAGAACAGAATAGAATAGAATAGAATAGAATAGAATAGAATAGAATAGAATAGAATAGAATAGAATAGAATAGAATAGAATAGGAGTAGATTAGTGTAGAGTAGAGTAGAATAGAATAGAAAAGAATAGAATAGAATTAGAGTAGAGTAGAGTAGAGCAGAGTAGAGTAGAATAGAATAGAATAGAATTAGAATAGCATAAAGTAGAGTAGAGTAGAATTAGAATTAGAATAGAGTAGAGTAGAGTAGAATTACAATAGGGTAGACTAGAGTAGAGTAGAGTAGAATAGAATACAGAATAGGGAAGAATAGAATAGAATGGAATGGAATAGAATTAGAATAGAGTAGAATAGAATAGAATAGAATAGAATAGAATAGAATAGAATAGAATGGAATAGAATAGAATAGAATGAAATAGAATAGAATAGAATAGAATAGAATGAAATAGAATAGAAATTAGAAGAGAGTAGAGCAGAATATAATGCAGAATAGAGTAGAATTAGAATTAGAATTAGAATTAGAATTAGAATTAGAATTAGAATTAGAATTGGAATTGGAATTGGAATTGGAATTGGAATTGGAATTGGAATTGGAATTGGAATTGGAATTGGAATTGGAATTGGAATTGGAATTGGAATTGGAATTGGAATTGGAATTGGAATTATAATTAGAATTGAATACAGAATAGAGTAGATAAGAGTAGAATCGAATTAGAATAGAGTAGAGTGGAATAGAATTAGAATAGAGTGGAAAAGAATAGAATAGAATAGGAGTAGAGTAGAGTAGAGTAGAGTAGAGTAGAGTAGAGTAGAATAGAATAGAATAGAATAGAATAGAATAGAATAGAATAGAATAGAATAGAATAGAATAGAATAGAATAGAATAGAATGGAATAGAATAGAATTAGAATAGAGTAGCGTAGTTTAGAATAGAATTAGGTTAGAGTAGAATAGAATTGAATTGAATTGAATAAAATAGAACAGAATAGAAGAGAAGTTAGAATCGAGTAGAGCAGAATAGAATACAGAATAGAGTAGAATCAGAATCAGAATCAGAATCAGAATCAGAATCAGAAACAGAAACAGAAACAGAAACAGAAACAGAAACAGAATCAGAAACAGAAACAGAAACAGAAACAGAAACAGAAACAGAAACAGAAACAGAAACAGAATTAGAATTAGAATTAGAATTAGAATTAGAATTAGAATTAGAATTAGAATTAGAATTAGAATTAGAATTAGAATTAGAATTAGAATTAGAATTAGAATTAGAATTAGAATGAGAATTAGAATTAGAATTAGAATTAGAATTAGAATAGAATACAGAATAGAGAAGAATAGAATGGAATGGAATGGAATAGAATTAGAATAGAATAGAATAGAATAGAATAGAAGGAAATAGAATAGAATAGAATAGAATAAAATAGAATAGAATAGAATAGAATAGAAATTAGAATAGAGTAGAGCAGAATAGAATACAGAATAGAGTAGAATCAGAATCAGAATCAGAATCAGAATCAGAATCAGAATCAGAATCAGAATCAGAATCAGAATCAGAATCAGAATCAGAATCAGAATCAGAATCAGAATTAGAATTAGAATTAGAATAGAATACAGAATAGAGTAGCTAAGAGTAGAATAGAATTAGAATAGAGTAGAGTGGAATAGAATTAGAATACAGTAGAGAAGAGTAGAGTAGAGTAGAGCAGAGTAGAGTATAGTAGAATTACAATAGAGTACACTAGACTAGAGTTGATTAGAATACAATACAGAATAGAGAAGAATAGAATAGAATAGAATGGAATGGAATGGAATAGTATTAGAATAGAGTAGAATAGAATAGAATAGAATAGAATAGAATAGAATAGAATAGAATAGAATAGAATAGAGTAGAATAGAATAGAAAAGAATAGAATAGAATTAGAGTAGAGTAGAGTAGAATAGAATAGAAAAGAATAGAATAGAATTAGAGTAGAGTAGAGTAGAGCAGAGTAGAGTAGAGTAGAGTAGAATAGAATAGAATTAGAATAGCGTAAAGTAGAGTAGAGTAGAATTAGAATTAGAATAGAGTAGAGTAGAGTAGAATTACAACAGAGTAGACTAGAGTAGAGTAGATTAGAATAGAATACAGAATAGAGAAGAATAGAATAGAATGGAATGGAATAGAATTAGAATAGAGTAGAATAGAATAGAATAGAATAGAATGAAATAGAATAGAATAGAATAGAAATTAGAATAGAGTAGAGCAGAATAGAATACAGAATAGAGTAGAATCAGAATCAGAATCAGAATCAGAATCAGAAACAGAATTAGAATTAGAATTAGAATTAGAATGAGAATGAGAATGAGAATGAGAATGAGAATTAGAATTAGAATTAGAATTAGAATTAGAATTAGAATTAGAATGAGAATGAGAATGAGAATGAGAATGAGAATTAGAATTAGAATTAGAATTAGTATTAGAATTAGAATTAGAATTAGAATTAGAATTAGAATTAGAATTAGAATTAGAATTAGAATTAGAATTAGAATTAGAATTAGAATTAGAATTAGTATTAGAATTAGAATTAGAATAGAATACAGAATAGAGTAGCTAAGAGTAGAATAGAATTAGAATAGAGCAGAGTGGAATAGAATTAGAATACAGCAGAGAAGAGTAGAGTAGAGTAGAATTACAATAGAGTACACTAGACTAGAGTAGATTAGAATACAAAACAGAACAGAGAAGAATAGAATAGAATAGAATAGAATAGAATAGAATAGAATAGAATGGAATGGAATAGAATTAGAATAGAGTAGAATTGAATAGAATAGAATAGAATAGAATAGAATAGAATAGAATAGAATAGAATAGAATAGAATAGAATAGAATAGAATAGAATAGAATAGAATTAGAATAGAGTAGCGTAGTTTAGAATAGAGTAGCGTAGTTTAGAATAGAATTAGGTTAGAGTAGAATAGAATTGAATTGAATTGAATAAAATAGAACAGAATAGAAGAGAAGTTAGAATCGAGTAGAGCAGAATAGAATACAGAATAGAGTAGAATCAGAATCAGAATCAGAATCAGAATCAGAAACAGAAACAGAAACAGAAACAGAAACAGAAACAGAAACAGAAACAGAAACAGAAACAGAAACAGAAACAGAAACAGAAACAGAAACAGAAACAGAAACAGAAACAGAAACAGAATTAGAATTAGAATTAGAATTAGAATTAGAATTAGAATTAGAATTAGAATTAGAATTAGAATTAGAATTAGAATTAGAATTAGAATTAGAATTAGAATTAGAATAGAATACAGAATAGAGAAGAATAGAATGGAATGGAATGGAATAGAATTAGAATAGAATAGAATAGAATAGAATAGAAGGAAATAGAATAGAATAGAATAGAATAAAATAGAATAGAATAGAATAGAATAGAAATTAGAATAGAGTAGAGCAGAATAGAATACAGAATAGAGTAGAATCAGAATCAGAATCAGAATCAGAATCAGAATCAGAATCAGAATCAGAATCAGAATCAGAATCAGAATCAGAATCAGAATCAGAATCAGAATCAGAATCAGAATCAGAATCAGAATCAGAATCAGAATCAGAATCAGAATCAGAATCAGAATTAGAATTAGAATTAGAATAGAATACAGAATAGAGTAGCTAAGAGTAGAATAGAATTAGAATAGAGTAGAGTGGAATAGAATTAGAATACAGTAGAGAAGAGTAGAGAAGAGTAGAGCAGAGTAGAGTATAGTAGAATTACAATAGAGTACACTAGACTAGAGTAGATTAGAATACAATACAAAATAGAGAAGAATAGAATAGAATAGAATGGAATGGAATGGAATAGAATTAGAATGGAGTAGAATAGAATAGAATAGAATAGAATAGAATAGAATAGAATAGAATAGAATAGAATAGTGTAGAGTAGAGTAGAATAGAATAGAAAAGAATAGAATAGAATTAGAGTAGAGTAGAGTAGAATAGAATAGAAAAGAATAGAATAGAATTAGAGTAGAGTAGAGTAGAGCAGAGTAGAGTAGAATAGAATAGAATTAGAATAGCGTAAAGTAGAGTAGAGTAGAATTAGAATTAGAATAGAGTAGAGTAGAGTAGAATTACAACAGAGTAGACTAGAGTAGAGTAGATTAGAATAGAATACAGAATAGAGAAGAATAGAATAGAATGGAATGGAATAGAATTAGAATAGAGTAGAATAGAATAGAATAGAATAGAATGAAATAGAATAGAATAGAATAGAAATTAGAATAGAGTAGAGCAGAATAGAATACAGAATAGAGTAGAATCAGAATCAGAATCAGAATCAGAATCAGAATCAGAAACAGAATTAGAATTAGAATTAGAATTAGAATGAGAATGAGAATGAGAATGAGAATGAGAATGAGAATGAGAATTAGAATTAGAATTAGAATTAGAATTAGAATTAGAATTAGAATGAGAATGAGAATGAGAATGAGAATTAGAATTAGAATTAGAATTAGAATTAGAATTAGAATTAGAATTAGAATTAGAATTAGAATTAGAATTAGAATTAGAATTAGAATTAGAATTAGAATTAGAATTAGAATTAGAATTAGAATTAGAATTAGTATTAGAATTAGAATTAGAATAGAATACAGAATAGAGTAGCTAAGAGTAGAATAGAATTAGAATAGAGCAGAGTGGAATAGAATTAGAATACAGTAGAGAAGAGTAGAGTAGAGTAGAATTACAATAGAGTACACTAGACTAGAGTAGATTAGAATACAAAACAGAACAGAGAAGAATAGAATAGAATAGAATAGAATAGAATAGAATGGAATGGAATAGAATTAGAATAGAGTAGAATTGAATAGAATAGAATAGAATAGAATAGAATAGAATAGAATAGAATAGAATAGAATAGAATAGAATAGAATAGAATAGAAATTAGAATAGAGTAGAGCAGAGCAGAATAGAATACAGAATAGAGTAGAATCAGAATCAGAATCAGAATCAGAATCAGAAACAGAAACAGAAACAGAAACAGAAACGGAAACGGAAACGGAAACGGAATTGGAATTGGAATTGGAATTGGAATTGGAATTGGAATTGGAATTGGAATTGGAATTGGAATTGGAATTGGAATTGGAATTGGAATTAGAATTAGAATTAAACTTAGAATAGAATACAGAATAGAGTAGATAAGAGTAGAATCGAATTAGAATAGAGTAGAGTGGAATAGAATTAGAATGAAGAAGAGAAGAGTAGAGTAGAGTAGAGTAGAGCAGAGTAGAGTAGAATAGAATAGAATTAGAATAGAGTAGAGTAGAGTAGAATTACAATAGAGTAGACTAGACAAGAGTAGAGTAGAATAGAATACAGAATAGAGAAGAATAGAATAGAATGGAATGGAATAGAATAGAATTAGAATAGAGTAGAATAGAATAGAATAGAATAGAATAGAATAGAATAGAATAGAATAGAATAGAATAGAATAGAATAGAATGATATAGAATAGAATTAGAATAGAGTGGAGTAGAATAGAATAGAATAGAATAGAATAGAATAGAATAGAATAGAATAGAATAGAATAGAATAGAATAGAATAGAATAGAATAGAATAGAATAGAATAGAATAGAATAGAATAGAATTAGAATAGAGTAGAGTAGAGTAGAATTAGAATAAAGCAGAGTAGATTAGAATCGAATTAGAACAGAGTAGAGCAGAGTAGAGCAGAGTAGATTAGAGTAGAATAGAATTAGAATCGAGTAGAATAGAATAGAATAGAATAGAATTACAATAGAGTAGAATAGAATAGAATAGAATAGAATAGAATAGAATAGAATAGAATAGAATAGAATAGAATAGAATAGAATAGAATAGAATAGAATAGAAATTAGAATAGAGTAGAGCAGAATAGAATACAGAATAGAGTAGATTCAGAATCAGAATCAGAATCAGAATCAGAAAGAGAAAGAGAAAGAGAAAGAGAAAGAGAAAGAGAAAGAGAAAGAGAAAGAGAAAGAGAAAGAGAAAGAGAAAGAGAAAGAGAAAGAGAAAGAGAGACAGAGACAGAGACAGAGACAGAGACAGAGACAGAGACAGAGACAGAATTAGAATTAGAATTAGAATTAGAATTAGAATTAGAATTAGAATTAGAATTAGAATTAGAATTAGAATTAGAATTAGAATTAGAATTAGAATTAGAATTAGAATTAGAATTAGAATTAGAATTAGAATTAGAATTAGAATTAGAATTAGTATTAGAATTAGAATAGAATACAGAATAGAGTAGCTAAGAGTAGAATAGAATTAGAATAGGAGGAGAGTGGAATAGAATTAGAATACAGTAGAGAAGAGTAGAGTAGAGTAGAGCAGAGTAGAGTAGAGTAGAATTACAATAGAGTACACAAGACTAGAGTAGATTAGAATACAATACAGAATAGAGAAGAATAGAATAGAATAGAATGGAATGGAATGGAATAGTATTAGAATAGAGTAGAATAGAATAGAATAGGAGTAGAGCAGAGTAGAATAGAATAGAATAGAATAGAATAGAATGGAATAGAATGAGAATAGAGTAGCGTAGTTTAGAATAGAATTAGGATAGAGTAGAATAGAATTGAATTGAATTGAATAAAATAGAACCGAATAGAATAGAAGTTAGAATCCCAGTAGAGCAGAATAGAATATAGAATAGAGTAAAATAGAATAGAATAGAATTAGAGTAGAGTAGAGTAGAGTAGAGTAGAATAGAATAGAATGGAATGGAATGGAATGGAATAGAATAGAATAGAATAGAATAGAATAGAATAGAATAGAATAGAATAGAATAGAATAGAAATTAGAATAGAGTAGAGCAGAATAGAATACAGAATAAAGTAGAATCAGAAACAGAATTAGAAACAGAATTAGAAACAGAATTAGAATTAGAATTAGAATTAGAATTGGAATTGGAATTGGAATTGGAATTGGAATTGGAATTGGAATTGGAATTGGAATTGGAATTGGAATTGGAATTGGAATTGGAATTGGAATTGGAATTGGAATTGGAATTGGAATTAGAATTAGAATTAGAATAGAATACAGAATAGAATAGCTAAGAGTAGAATAGAATTAGAATAGAGTAGAGTGGAATAGAATTAGAATACAGTAGAGAAGAGTAGAGTAGAGTAGAGCAGAGTAGAGTAGAATAGAATAGAATTAGAATAGCGTAAAGTAGAGTAGAGTAGAATTAGAATTAGAATATAGTAGAGTAGAGTAGAATTACAATAGGGTAGACTAGAGTAGAGTAGAGTAGAATAGAATACAGAATAGAGAAGAATAGAATAGAATGGAATGGAATAGAATTAGAATATAGTAGAATAGAATAGAATAGAATAGAATAGAATGGAATAGAATAGAATAGAATGAAATAGAATAGAATAGAATAGATAGAATAGAATAGAATAGAATAGAATAGAATGAAATAGAATAGAAATTAGAATAGAATAGAGCAGAATAGAATACAGAATAGAGTAGAATTAGAATTAGAATTAGAATTAGAATTAGAATTAGAATTAGAATTAGAATTAGAATTAGAATTAGAATTAGAATTAGAATTAGAATTAGAATTAGAATTAGAATTAGAATTAGAATTAGAATTAGAATTAGAATTAGAATTAGAATTAGAATTAGAATTAGAATTAGAATTAGAATTAGAATTAGAATTAGAATTAGAATTAGAATTAGAATTAGAATTAGAATTAGAATTAGAATTAGAATTAGAATTAGAATTAGATTAGAATTAGAATTAGAATTAGAATTAGAATTAGAATAGAATACAGAATAGAGTAGCTAAGAGTAGAATATAATTAGAATAGAGTGGAATAGAATTAGAATACAGTAGAGAAGAGTAGAGTAGAGTAGAGCAGAGTGGAGTATAGTAGAATTACAATAGAGTACACTAGACTAGAGTAGATTAGAATACAATACAGAATAGAGAAGAATAGAATAGAATAGAATAGAATGGAATGGAATGGAATAGAATTAGAATGGAGTAGAATAGAATAGAATAGAATAGAATAGAATAGAATAGAATAGAATAGAATAGAATAGAATAGAATAGAATAGAATAGAATAGAATAGAATAGAATAGAATAGAATAGAATAGGAGTAGATTAGTGTAGAGTAGAGTAGAATAGAATAGAAAAGAATAGAATAGAATTAGAGTAGAGTAGAGTAGAGTAGAGTAGAGCAGAGCAGAGTAGAATAGAATAGAATTAGAATAGCGTAAAGTAGAGTAGAGTAGAATTAGAATTAGAATAGAGTAGAGTAGAGTAGAATTACAACAGAGTAGACTAGAGTAGAGTAGATTAGAATAGAATACAGAATAGAGAAGAATAGAATAGAATGGAATGGAATAGAATTAGAATAGAGTAGAATAGAATAGAATAGAATAGAATAGAACAGAACAGAACAGAACAGAACAGAACAGAACAGAACAGAATAGAATAGAATAGAATAGAATAGAATAGAATAGAATAGAATAGAATAGAATAGAAGGAAATAGAATAGAATAGAATAGAATAGAATAAAATAGAATAGAATAGAATAGAATAGAAATTAGAATAGAGTAGAGCAGAATAGAATACAGAATAGAGTAGAATCAGAATCAGAATGAGAATCAGAATCAGAATCAGAATCAGAATCAGAATCAGAATCAGAATCAGAATCAGAATCAGAATCAGAATCAGAATCAGAATCAGAATCAGAATCAGAAACAGAAACAGAAACATAAACATAAACAGAAACAGAAACAGAAACAGAAACAGAAACAGAATTCGAATTAGAACTAGAATTAGAATTAGAATTAGAATTAGAATTAGAATTAGAATTAGAATTAGAATTAGAATTAGAATTAGAATTAGAATTAGAATTAGAAATTAGAATTAGAATTAGAATTAGAATTAGAATTAGAATTAGAATTAGAATTAGAATTAGAATTAGAATAGAGTAGAATAGAATACAGAATAGAGTAGCTAAGAGTAGAATCGAATTAGAATAGAGTAGAGTGGAATAGAATTAGAATACAGTAGAGAAGAGTAGAGTAGAGTAGAGCAGAGTAGAGTAGAGTAGAATTACAATAGAGTACATTAGACTAGAGTAGATTAGAATACAATACAGAATAGAGAAGAATAGAATAGAATAGAATGGAATGGAATGGAATAGAATTAGAATAGAGTAGTGTAGTTTAGAATAGAATTAGGATAGAGTAGAATAGAATTGAATTGAATTGAATAAAATAGAACCGAATAGAATAGAAGTTAGAATCGAGTAGAGCAGAATAGAATATAGAATAGAGTAGAATAGAATAGAATAGAATAGAATAGAATTAGAATAGAATAGAATAGAATAGAATAGAATAGAATAGAATAGAATAGAATAGAATAGAATAGAAATTAGAATAGAGTAGAGCAGAATAGAATACAGAATAGAGTAGAATTAGAATTAGAATTAGAATTAGAATTAGAATTAGAATTAGAATTAGAATTAGAATTAGAATTAGAATTAGAATTAGAATTAGAATTAGAATTAGAATTAGAATTAGAATTAGAATTAGAATTAGAATTAGAATTAGAATTAGAATTAGAATTAGAATTGGAATTGGAATTGGAATTGGAATTGGAATTGGAATTGGAATTGGAATTGGAATTGGAATTGGAATTGGAATTGGAATTGGAATTGGAATTGGAATTGGAATTGGAATTAGAATAGAATACAGAATAGAGTAGATAAGAGTAGAATCGAATTAGAATAGAGTAGAGTGGAATAGAATTAGAATACAGAAGAGAAGAGAAGAGTAGAGTAGAGTAGAGCAGAGTAGAGTAGAATAGAATAGAATTAGAATAGCGTAAAGTAGAGTAGAGTAGAATTAGAATTAGAATAGAGTAGAGTAGAGTAGAGTAGAATTACAATAGAGTACACTAGACTAGAGTAGATTAGAATACAAAACAGAATAGAGAAGAATAGAATGGAATGGAATAAAATTAGAATAGAGTAGAATAGAATAGAATAGAATAGAATAGAATAGAATAGAATAGAATAGAATAGAATAGAATAGAATAGAAATTAGAATAGAGTAGAGCAGAGCAGAATAGAATACAGAATAGAGTAGAATCAGAATCAGAATCAGAATCAGAAACAGAAACAGAAACAGAAACAGAAACAGAACAGAAACAGAAACAGAAACAGAAACAGAAACAGAAACAGAAACAGAAACAGAAACAGAAACAGAAACAGAAACAGAAACAGAAACAGAATTGGAATTGGAATTGGAATTGGAATTGGAATTGGAATTGGAATTGGAATTAGAATTAGAATTAAAATTAGAATAGAATACAGAATAGAGTAGATAAGAGTAGAATCGAATTAGAATAGAGTAGAGTGGAATAGAATTAGAATGAAGAAGAGAAGAGTAGAGTAGAGTAGAGTAGAGTAGAGCAGAGTAGAGTAGAATAGAATAGAATTAGAATAGCGTAAAGTAGAGTAGAATAGAATGAGAATTAGAATAGAGTAGAGTAGAGTAGAATTAGAATTAGAATAGAGTAGAGTAGAGTAGAGTAGAATAGAATACAGAATAGAGAAGAATAGAATAGAATGGAATGGAATAGAATTAGAATAGAGTAGAATAGAATAGAATAGAATAGAATGGAATAGAATAGAATAGAATGAAATAGAATAGAATAGAATAGAATAGAATAGAATAGAATAGAGTAGAATAGAATAGAATAGAATAGAATAGAATAGAATAGAATAGAATAGAATAGAATAGAATAGAATGAAATAGAATAGAAATTAGAATAGAGTAGAGCAGAATAGAATACAGAATAGAGTAGAATTAGAATTAGAATTAGAATTAGAATTAGAATTAGAATTAGAATTAGAATTAGAATTAGAATTAGAATTAGAATTAGAATTAGAATTAGAATTAGAATTAGAATTAGAATTGGAATTGGAATTGGAATTGGAATTGGAATTGGAATTGGAATTGGAATTGGAATTGGAATTGGAATTGGAATTGGAATGGAATTGGAATTGGAATTGGAATTAGAATTAGAATTGAATACAGAATAGAGTTGATAAGAGTAGAATCGAATTAGAATAGAGTAGAGTGGAATAGAATTAGAATAGAGTGGAAAAGATAGAATAGAATAGAATAGGAGTAGAGTAGAGTAGAGTAGAGTAGAGTAGAGTAGAGTAGAATAGAATAGAATAGAATAGAATAGAATAGAATAGAATAGAATAGAATAGAATAGAATAGAATAGAATAGAATGGAATAGAATTAGAATAGAGTAGCGTAGTTTAGAATAGAGTAGCGTAGTTTAGAATAGAATTAGGTTAGAGTAGAATAGAATTGAATTGAATTGAATAAAATAGAACAGAATAGAAGAGAAGTTAGAATCGAGTAGAGCAGAATAGAATACAGAATAGAGTAGAATCAGAATCAGAAACAGAAACAGAATCAGAAACAGAAACAGAATTAGAATTAGAATTAGAATTAGAATTAGAATTAGAATTAGAATTAGAATTAGAATTAGAATTAGAATTAGAATTAGAATTAGAATTAGAATTAGAATTAGAATTAGAATTAGAATTAGAATTAGAATTAGAATTA
>JAUCBL010000024.1:2036081-2211081 GCA_033807585.1 Hydrophis major | reverse complement strand
TGGGAGTTGAAGTCCACCCCTCTTAAATCACGCTGGCTGGTGGTTTCTGGGCCTCGAAGTCTACCCCTCTTAAATCACACTGGCTGGGAGATTCTCGGAGTGGAAGTCCGCCCCTCTTAAATCACGCTGGCTGGGAAATTCTTGGAGTCGAAGTCCACCCCTCTTAAATTACACTGGCTGGGAAATTCTGGGAGTGGAAGTCCACATCTTTTTTTTTTTTTTAAAGATTTTATTAATTTTCTACAAACAAGACAAACAAAACATTAAAACATCAACTCTCATGTGTACATCCAGTGTGTCAGTTGGTTCATCAGCTTTGTGCATTCATTTTGTAGTCTCAATTACAATTATGTTACATAACAACTCATATTGTCAATCCAAACTTATATATCCTAATATCACTAAATAAAAATAAAAAAAATTTTTGACTATAGTTTTAATCATTCATGCTTTATGAGATAACAATACTTTAACCAGTTTATTCTGTAACAAATCATATAATCATACCAAATCAATCCTAAAAAACCCTTTATAAATATAGCATCAAATAACAAAGTAATAACAAAATAGCAAAATAAAGATATTCCTTTCTGTCTAGCATTCTAAATATTCTATGATCATATCTTATCATCTAGCCATTGATAAAAAAAGATCCCAAATTTCATAAAATTGTTTATCCTCTTGCTCTCTAATTTCAAATGTCAATCTACTCATCTCAGCACATTCCAATATTTTCTTAATAATTTCTTCCTGTAATGGTATTTTCTCATTCTTCCAATTTTTAGCAAATACAATCCTAGCCGCTGTTAATACATTTACAATCAGGTACTTCAAATCTTTACTATATATATCAGGTAAAATTCCCAATAAGAAGATCTCTGGTTTCAAGTCTATGTGTTTCTTTGTCAATTTTTCCAACCACATGCGAATTTTAGTCCAATATTTTCTAGCGTCCTCACAAGTCCACCACATATGGTAATACGAGCCGGGTATCTGATGACATTTCCAGCATTTTTCAGATTTGTTCTTAAACATTCTTGCTATTCTTGTCGGGGGAAAGTGCCACCTGTAAAACATCTGATACAAGTTTTCTTTATATGCTGTTGACATTGTCATTTTATAATTTTGAGACCACAATTTTTGCCATTTCTCTAAATCAATCCCATATCCAAAATTCTTCCCCCAAGCAATCATAGTTTCTTTAACTTGTTCTTCCTCTAATTTAATTCCCAGTAAATAACCAAAAAATTTTTTAACCACCATCTCATCGGTACCCATCAAGATCTTATCTAGATCAGTCTGTTTATCATAAAATCCCTCTGTTTTAGAATCTTCATCATACCTTGAATGTATTTGCGCATATGAAAACCAATTCATCTTTATACCTTGTTCCTCTAAATTTTGTATCGATTTAAGTTCACCCTTTTCATCCAATAGTCCACCTCTTAAATCATGGTGGCTGGGGCATTTGGGCGTGGCAGTCCACCTGACTAAAATCACAGTGGCTTGGGGCTTCTGGGGGTGGAAGTCCACTCCTCTTAAATCACACTGGCTGAGGGATTCTAGGAGTTGAAGTCCAGCCCTCTTAAATCACACTGGATGGGGGATTCTGGGCATGGAATGCCACCTCTCTTAAATCACGCTGCCTCGCGGATTCTTAGAGTGGAAGTCCACCCCTCTTAAATCACGCTGGCCACTGGTTTCTGGGCCTCGAAGTCTACCCCTCTTAAATCACACTGGCTGGGAAATTCTGGGAGTGGAAATCCTCCTTTTAAATCATGGTGGCTGTGGCATTTGGGCGTGGGAGTCCACCCGACTAAAATCACAGTGGCTTGGGGCTTCTGGGTGTGGAAGTCCAGCCCTCTTAAATCACACTGGATGGGGGATTCTGGGCATGGAATTCCACCTCTTTTAAATCATGCTACATTGGGGATTCTGGGAGAGGAAATCCACCCATCTTAAATCACACTGTATTATGTACTTGGACATGGGTTGGAGTAAATGGAGACAGCCTTTGAATGTGAACTTTCAGCTCTTTATTGCATAGTGACTTCTCGAAACAACAACAGTGAACTCTGCCTTATATAGGCAACCCTTGTGAGAATTGTCCAATAGCGAGCTATGAACGCTAGCTCTTTAAACCAATAATAATCCTCTGTTAAGGGCCAATCGGATTCCTAAGAACTAACCAATCCGATCTGGCCACCTAACAGCCAATCAGAAGTGCAGGGCCAAAACCCTGCACTTTACCTCAAGCTCATACTTTATTAACTATGGTGCATACACAACACCCCTTCCCCCTGGCTTCTTAATTACGGTGCAGTTATATAGTCCTTTAAATAGGACGGTTGTCTTTTAAGTCTTTCGGATTTTCGTTGGACTGGTTGATTGCAATCCTGTTGAGGTAGATTGTTGTTTGGCAGTGTCTCTGCTTCTTGCTCAGGTGCGATTTCTTGCGGTGCAAACAATTCTCCTTCCTGCTCCATTTCCTGAGTTTCACTTGATTCGTCGCTCCCTTCGAGCAGGTTCCCTGGAACGTCATCTTCTTCTGTACCTCCCCCCCCTCGGTTTGGTCATGGGGGAGTTGTTGACTGGCCGTTGTGAGTTGTGACCGTAATTGGTCGATATGCCGTTTCCATAGTCTATTGTCACAGCATTTCACTACATAGGATTTGGGGCCGGTCACTCGCACTACCGTTGCCTCTATCCATAACGGATCGCCTGATAAGTTTCGTGCGTAAACACAGTCTCCTACCTGGAAAGTGCGATAGCGGCCACTGGATCCTATTGGCTTTTCTGGTTCGTAAGCAGGGTGTAACCAGTCGAGGTGGGAACGGAGTCTTCGTCCCATCAGTAGTTCCGCGGGAGTTCTGCCGGTGACGCTATGCGGAGTTATGTGTTGCAAAAGGAGAATTTGGTTGACTTTGTCATCGATATTGTCATAGTCCATTTATTGCAAAGTCTTTTTAACAAATTGGACCATGCATTCCACTCGGCCATTGGTCGCAGGGTGCGCAGGCGAGGTGAGCGCATGGCAGATGCCGCGGTCAGCGAGGTACTGCTCGAACATCAATGCCGTGAACTGTGGCCCGTTATCAGACACCAGGACGTCAGGCAATCTGTGGGTTGCAAAGAGTCTATTTAGGATCTTAATCACTGCCTCAGAAGTTGTGGCCGTCATACGATGAATTTCTAACCAATTGGAGTATGCATCGACTGTCAGCAGGAAGGTATAGCCCTTGGTTGGCCCCACAAAATCCAGGTGGATTCTGGACCAGGGTCCACGTGGCGTCTCCCATTCAGTAGGCATGGCTTTTGTTGGGGCGTTGCTGACTTGTTGGCAATTGGAACATGCTTTAATCCACTGCTCAATTTGCCGGTCCATGCCCGGCCACCATGCGTAGCTTCGTGCAAGCGCCTTCATTTGCACTATTCCGGGGTGGCCCTCATGCAGAATTCACAGCAGCGTCTTCCGGAGTCGTTCTGGGACAACGACTCTATCGCCCCAGATGATACAGCCTTTTTGGGAAAAAAGTTCAGTCTGTCACAATTTAAATGGCGCGAAGTCATCTGGTACTTGGTCCAATGGCCATCCGCGTTCTACCCAGCCTAGGACTTGAGCTAGGGTGTGGTCTCGTTTGGTTTCTCTCGCGATGTCTCGGGCGGTCATCGGCGACGAGTTGAGTGTTTTGATCTGCAACATGGTTGCCGTTGGTGCCGAATCGTCGAGAGTCTCTGGAAGCGGTGCTCTGCTTAATGCGTCGGCGTGGGGAATGGCTTTCCCCGGGCGATATTGCAGGCGATAATTATAAGCAGCTAGGAATTCTGACCATCGGGTCATTCTAGGGGATAATATGTGGGGGGTTGGCTTGTCCCTGGCTATTATCCCGAGCAAAGGTTTGTGGTCAGTTAAAATGGTAAATGTCCTTCCATACACATATTCATGAAATTTCTTTACAGCTGAAATGATTGCGAGAGCTTCTTTATCAATTTGTCCATAGTTCCGCTCTGCTTGTGAAAGAGTCTTCGAAAAGTATGCAACAGGGGCTTCGTTCCCATTAGGCAGTACATGACTCAAAATGGCGCCCACCCCGAAGGGCGATGCATCGCAGGTTATCACTAATGGTAAAGTCTCGTTATACTGCATAAGTACAGAGTCAGATGTGAGCAGTTTTTTAACATTCCGGAACGCTTGTTCTTCCCGGTAACCCCATACCCACAATGCTTTTTTATCTAATAACCGGTGTAACGGTTCAGCAACAGTCGCCTTGTGCAGTAAAAATACATTATAGAAATTAATGAGGCCTAAGAATGCCTGGAGATCGGCCTTGTTTCATGGCATGGGAGCGTTTTTTATCGCCTTTAATTTACTTTTGGTAGGATGAATGCCCTGGCTATCAATTCGATAACCTAGAATCTCAACACTGTCAGTATATAAGTGACATTTATTTTTTTTCACCTTAAGGCCTGCCTCTTGTAATTTTTTAAGAACACATTTCAAACGATCCTGCAAGATTTTTTTGGTAGGGGCTGCAATTAATACGTCATCAAAATACAGAACCACACCCTTGATTCCCTGTAACAACCTTTCCATGAGGCTTTGGAATATCCCCGGGGCTACACTAACCCCAAATTGCAATCGGGTACATTTAAAGGCACCTCTGTGCGTTACAATTGTTTGGGCTTGGGCCGTCTTTTCATCCACTGGTAGTTGTTGATAAGCTTGAGCTAAATCTAATTTAGCGAAAACCTTTCCGCCCCCCAAGGAATGGAGGAGGTGCTGCACCACCGGAACTGGATCCGCATTCTGCTGTAGGGCGTGGTTTAAAGTGGCCCGGTAGTCCCCACAAATTTGGATTGACCCGTCTGGCTTAATGGGTGTTAAAATAGGGGTTTCCCATGGAGAGTGATCGATGGGCTTCAACACCCCTTGAGCAATTAGCTTGTCGATTTGTTCGTCGATCTTTGCTTTAAGAGCGAATGGAACTTGACGGGGCTTCAAGCGAATAGGGACTACTTTTTGATCTAGACTAAATGAGATTGGGGTCCCTTTATACTCACCTAAACGGTCCGCGAAGACGTCGCTGAACTCAGAAATAAGGTCTTCCTCCCACTCACAACCACTGACTTGTTTTACACCGGCCACTTCGATGCCGAGTGGCGCGAACCATTGGAGGCCTAATAGACCAGGCCTATCTCTATCGATGATCGTTAGAGGTAAGTACGCTGTATGCTTTTTGAAGGAGACTCGGACTCGGCAGGACCCGACAACGGGGATTCGATTTCCTTGGTAGTCCTTGAGGATAAGGCGTTGAAATTGGAGGTCTTGGCATTGGATTGTGGGGATAAGTTGCTTGAGTGTCTTCCAAGACACCATCAAGAGGGACGATCCCGAGTCGACCTCCATGTGGCAAGGCTGGTTCTCGATGGCTACCGTGACTCGAATTTTCTTAGTGTCCAAAACTGAGGCGTGACCTATAGTGATAGTATGGTGAGCCTCTTCTTTTTGCAAAGCTCGATTTCTGTAGGAGTGGTTTACTGGCTCTCACCTTACAGGACGGTTTCCTGTCGATTGGTGATAGTTGGCCCCTTTTGAGGCCTGGCTGGGTCCTGGTAAGCTGTGGCAGACCCGGCTGATGTGGCCTCGTTTCCCGCACTCATGGCAGAGTGCGTCGCGAAATTTGCATTCGGCCCTGGCATGGTTTGCTCCACAGCCAGCGCAAGGGCGTAAGGGCTTAGGGCGAGGATCCCGGTCGGACCGCAGTTGATGGACCCCTTCTTCATCGCTGTCTGACGACGAAGAGAGGTCCTCGTGGTGCGTTGTTGCAAGCTGCTCTTCTGAGTTGTGTAAGATTTCGCCGGTCTATGGTGTTGCCGGAGTGCGGCTTCGCCGTAATTGTGCAGCCGACTTTTTGGTTGCCTCCGCAGCCGTGGCTTCGGTAATGGTGTCAGCAATGCTGATATCGCCTTTCGCCATCAGCTTGCTTTGCACGCCTAGTGCATCTAATCCCAGAATTACTCGATCTCTTAGTGCTTCTTCTAAATCGGCGAACCCGCAGAGGCCCCCTAAATTTCGGAGGTCCGCCACGAAATCGGCCACGCTCTCTCCTTTTCATTGGTTTCTCTGATAAAACTCGTGGCGTCTCACGAGTGTAGGCACGGTTGGCGCGTAATGGTCTCTCAGGATGGGTTCGAGGTCGTCCCAGCTCATGGCTTTCACTTCTCGAGGTTTGGCGAGTGCTTTAGCCATCTTAAATACAGCTGGGCCGCAATGTGTCAGGAACAGTGCCCGCTTCTTCACTGGTGTGGCGTCCTTCAAATTATTCATCTCAAGAAACATTTGGAAGCGATCCATGTAGGATTCCCAATCCTCTTGGTTCGGATCGAACGGAGTGGGTGGTACGATGCCGCCGGACATGGTTCCGTTGCTGGCGTCGTCTTATCACGTACTCGGTATTGCTTCCTGGCTTCTTGGGTTCAGACGTCTCCACATCCCACCTTCGTTGCCAGTATTATGTACTTGGACATGGGTTGGAGTAAATGGAGACAGCCTTTGAATGTGAACTTTCAGCTCTTTATTGCACAGTGACTTCTCGAAACAACAACAGTGAACTCTGCCTTATATAGGCAACCCTTGTGAGAATTGTCCAATAGCGAGCTATGAACGCTAGCTCTTTAAACCAATAATAATCCTCTGTTAAGGGCCAATCAGATTCCTAAGAACTAACCAATCCGATCTGGCCGCCTAACAGCCAATCAGAAGTGCAGGGCCAGAACCCTTCACTTTACCTCAAGCTCATACTTTATTAACTGTGGAACATACACAACACACTGGCTGGGAGATTCGGGGAGTGGAAGTCCACCCCTCTTAAATCACACTGGCTGGGGCATACTGGGAGTGGAAGTCCACCTCTTATATCATGATGGCTGGGGGCTTCTGGTTGTGGAAGTCCTCCTATCTTAAATCATCCTGGTTGGGGAATTGTGGGAGTGGAAGTCCACCTCTCTTAAATCACAATGTTTGGGGGAATCTGGGCGTTGAAGTCCACCCCTCTAAAATCACACTGGCTGAGGGATTCTTGGAGTTGCAGTCCACCACTCTTAAATCACACTGCCTGGAGAATTCTGGGAATAGAAGTCCACTCCTCTTAAATCACAGTAGCTGGGGGATTCTGAGATTGGAAATCCACCCATCTTGAATCATGCTGGCTTGGAAATTCTGAGATCAGAAATCCACCCCTCTTAAATAACACTGACTGATTGGTTCTGGGAGTGGAAGTTCATCCTTCTGAAATCACCTTGGCTGGGGGATTCTGGTTGTGAAAATCCACCCGATTAAAATCACACTGGCTGGGGGATTCTTGGAATTGGAGTCCACCTGTCTTAAATCACACTAGCTGGGGGATTCTGGGATTGGAAATTCACCCATCTTAAATCACGGTGGCTGGGAAATTCTTGGAATCGAAGTCCACCCCTCTTAAATCACATTGGCTGGGGGATTCTGGGAGTGGAGGTCCAACACTCTGAAATCACGCTGGCTGGGGGACTCTGGGAGTGGAAGTCCACCCCTCCTAAATCATGCTGGCTGGGGGATTCTGGGAACTGGAGTCCACCCATCTCAAGTGACGCTAGTTATAGAATTCTGGGAGTGGAAGACACCCAACTAAAATCAAACTGGCTGGGAAATTCTGGAAGTGGACGTCCACCTGTTAAATCATGCTGACTGGGTGATTCTGGGAGTGCAAATCCATCCCTCTTAAATCACGCTGGCTTGGGGATTCTGGTCCTTGACTTCCACCCATCTTAATTCACACTGACTGGGAAATTATCGGAGTGGAAGTCCACCCCTCCTAAATCATGTTGGCAGGGGGATTCTGGGAGTGGAAGTCCACCTCTCTTAAATCACACTGGCTGGGAAATTCTGGGAGTGGAAGTCCACCCTGCTGAAATCTTGCTGCCTTGTAGATTCTCGTTGTGGAAGTCCACCCCGCTTAAATCGTGAAATTCTCGGAGTCGAAGTCCACCCCTCTTAAATCACACTGGCTGGGGTATGCTGTGAGTTGGAGTCCACCCCTCTTAAATCACTCTGCCTGGAGAATTCTGGGAATATTAGTCCACTCAACAAAAAAGATGCTGGCTTGGGGATTCTGGGAGTGGAAGTCCACCTCTCTTAAATCAGACTGGCTAGGAAATTCTGGGAGTGGCAGTCCAACTCTTAAATCACGTTGGCTGGGGGATTCTTGGAGTGGAAGTCCACCCCTCTTAAATCACACTGGCTGGGGGATTCTGGGCCTCGAAGTCCACCCCCTTTAAATCACACTGGCTGGGAAATTCTCGGAGTGGAAGTCCGCCCCTCTTAAATCACACTGCCTGGGGGATTCTAGTTGTGGATGTCCACCCTTCTGAAATCACACAGTCAGGGGGATACTTGGAGTGGAAGTCCACCTCTCTAAAATCACACTGGCTGGGGGATTCTGGGATTGGAAATCCACAAAACCTTGAATCATGCTGCCTGGGAAATTCTGAGAGTGGAACTCCACCCATCTTAAATCATACCGGCTGGAGGATTATGGGGCTGGAAGTCCACCTCTCTTAAATCACGCTGGCTGGGGGATTCTGGGAGTGGAAATTCACCCCTCTTAAATCATGCAGGCTGGGGGATTCTGGGAGTGGAAGTCCACCCATTTTAAATCAAACTGGCTGGAGGATTATGGGGCTGGAAGTCCACCTCTCTTAAATCACGCTGGCTGGGGGATTCTGGGAGTGGCAATTCACCCCTCTTAAATCATGCAGACTGGGGGATTCTGGGAGTGGAAGTCCACCCATTTTAAATCAAACTGGCTGGAGGATTATGGGGGTGGAAGTCCACCTCTCTTAAATCATGCTGGCTGGGGGGTTCTGGGAGTTGAAGTCCACCCCTCTTAAACCATGCTGGCTGGGGGTTACTCGGAATGGAAGTCCACCCCTCTTAAATCATACTGGCTGTGAATTGTGGGAGTGGAAATCCACCCCTCTTAAATCCCACTGGATGGAGGATTCTGGGAGTGGAAGTCCACCCCTCTTAAATCACAGTGGCTGGGAGATTCTGGGAGTGGAAGTCCACCATTCTGTCGTGTCCTCGGAATGATGTCAGGAGTCGGTGACTTCAAATCATGCTCTTTTATTCATGTAGGAACCGAACTGGCGCTATAGAAAAAGTTCGCGGCTTTTATTCGTTTAGCCGCGGCGGCCGCGGCCAATGGCACCGCTTTGAATTTCCCGCGATTCGAATAGACCAATCGCAGGAGATTCTTAGCGAGCCAATCGGCACGGCTCGCTTAACCAATCAGAGTGCCCCGCACTTTGGCCAATCAAAGCGCGGGGATCTCAAGAATGCTAATGAGGGGACAGAACACCCCTCCCCTCTTGGTTTAGTCCTTACGTCGCGTAGTCCCGTAGGTAGGCGGGGCTCCATCTTAGCCTACTGGACCTGCGCAGCTCAGTCGTAGGTTGGATCCCGGCTGGTTCGGTCGGGGTCTCTGCTTCTCCGGATGCCGTCGTGGGAACCGGCTGGTCAGTCGGGCCGGGCCACTCTCCGTAGCTCCCTCCTGGGCCTCCTGGGTTGGTTGAGCTGCGGGTTTCGCCGCTCCCGCTCGGTCTCCCCAGGTCGGTCGAGCTGGCCTGGCTGTCTCTTCCTGGCGAGGGGTCGTGCTGGCTGCTTTCCGGTAAGTATGGTTGGTTTATTCTTCTTTGGTTTTGGTCCCCTGGGTATTCCCTCCCCCTTGGTTTGTGTTGTGGGGGTTGGTTTTGCCTGCTTGTGCGTCGGTGGTTTCTTGGGTGGTTGTCCTCGACCTTAATTGGTCGATGTGGCGTTTCCATGCTCGTCCGTCTGTTGTTTGTAGCCGGTACGAGTGTGGGCCTGTTATTTGTGTGATGACGGCCGGTACCCATAACGGGTCTCCCGTCAGGTTTCTTGCGTATACGGGGTCGCCTGGTGCGAAAGTTCAGTGTTTGCTGGTTGAGTCTGGGGGCTTCTCCGGGTTATACGTGGGGTGTAATCTGTCGAGTGGGGACCTTAATTTCCTCCCCATTAATAGTTCGGCTGGGCTCTTATTCGTTGTGGCATTTGGGGTTATGTGTTGGGTGAAGAGTAATTTATTTATTTTATCCTGGATCTCCCCGTGGTCTATTTTCTGGATGGTTTTCTTAGTGAATTGCACCATCCGTTCCGCCCTACCGTTCGCCGCCAGAAGTGCCGGTGCTGTCAGCGCGTGTCGGATGCCCCTTTCCGCTAGGAATTTTTCGAATTCTAGTGAGGTGAATTGGGGCCCGTTGTCGGAAACGACCACATCTGGGAGGCCGTGCGTTGCAAAGAGTTTGCCGAGTTCCTTGATCACGGCCTCCGTGGTTGTTGTTTTCATGTTGCTTACCTCCAGCCAGTTGGAGTAAGCGTCTCCTGTTATAAGGAAGGTGTGTCCTTTTGTGGGCCCGGCGAAGTCTATGTGGATCCTAGACCAAGGTCCCCTTGGGGTTTCCCACTCTAGGACGGGTGCTGTGGGTGGGCTTGGCCAAGTTTCCTGGCATCGTTGGCACCTTGCTACCCAGGTCTCAATTTGTTTGTCCATCCCTGGCCACCAAGCGAAACTTCTGGCCAGGGCTTTAGTCCTAACAATGCCAGGGTGCCCCTTGTGTAATAGTTCCAGAACCTTCCCTTGTATTTTTTCTGGAATGACCACCCTATACCCCCATAGTATGCACCCTTTTAATAACGAGAGTTTCGTTTGCCAGTTTCGGAATGTCTTGACGGACTTGTCGTTGTCCCTTTCCGGCCACCCTTTCTCTACCCAATGCAACACCCGCGTCAGATGTTTGTCTTTATTAGTCTCTCGGGCAATGTCTGACGCGGTTATTGGTAGGTTGGGTAGAGTCTCTATACTGAGGGTGGTCGTCGTGAGTGCTGGGTCGGTGTCAGGTTCCGGTAGCGGTGAGCGGCTTAAGGCGTCTGCATGGGAGATTGTCTTACCCAGTCTGTGTATGAGTCCGTTGTTGCAGGCCACCAGGAACTCGGACCACCTTGTCATTCGGGGAGACAGAATGTTCGGGGTGGCCCGGTTCCCTGCAAGGATTCCCAGCAGCGGCTTGTGGTCGGTTATGATGGTGAATGTCAGGCCGTAGAGATACTCGTGGAATCTTTTTACTGCAGCAACGATAGCCAGAGCCTCTTTGTCCAGCTGGCTGTAGTTCCGCTCCGGTTTGGTGAGGGTCCTTGAAAAGAACGCGATGGGTGCTTCTTTTCCGTCGGGAAGGGTATGGCTGAGGACAGCGCCGACGCCGAAGGGTGATGCGTCACATGTGACGGCCAGAGGTAGGGTCTTGTTGTACTGTATAAGGACGGCGTCCGAAGTGAGGAGGTCCTTTGTTCTCTGGAAGGCGGCTTGCTCGCGTTTCCCCCAAGTCCAAGTCGCCGCCTTGTCCAGGAGCCTATGCAAAGGCTCCGCCACCGTCGCCTTTTGGGGCAGGAAAACATTGTGAAAGTTAAGTAGCCCCAGGAATGCCTGTAGTTCCCTCTTCGACTTGGGTGTGGGGGCTTCTTTGATGGCCTTGATTTTTTGGTTTGTGGGGTGAATGCCGTGACGGTCTAGGAGATATCCTAGGAATTCAACCCGTTCCGTGTATAATTGGCATTTCTCCCTCTTTACCTTGAGCCCGGTCTCTTTGAATTTGGTTAGGACCTCCCTTAGGCGACCCTCTAGTTTGGCTTGGTTGGTTGCCGACACTAAGACGTCATCGAAGTAAGGTACCACCCCCTTGATGCCTTGTAATAGTCTTTCCATTAGGCTTTGGAATATTCCCGGTGCCACGCTGACTCCGAATTGGAGCCGGTTGCATTTAAATGCTCCCCGGTGGGTGACTATGGTTTGCGCTTCTGCCGTTTCCTCGTCGACTGGCAACTGTTGGTATGCCTGGGCGAGGTCGAGTTTGGCGAAAACCTTGCCCCCTCCCAGTGAATGCAGTAAGTGTTGCACTACTGGGATGGGGTAGGCGCTTTGTTGCAACGCACCATTTAGGGTGGCCTTATAGTCCCCACAGATCCTCACCGACCCATCGGGCTTGATCGGGGTGACTATGGGGGTCTCCCACCGGGCGTGGTCTATTGGTTGTAGGACCCCTTGCTTGACGAGCTTGTCAATTTGCTCGTCTATCTTGGGTTTAAGTGCGAATGGCACCCGCCTTGGTTTCAGGCGTTTTGGGGGGACGTTTGGGTCTAGGCTGAATGATATAAGGGGCCCTCGGTACTTGCCTAGGTTTCCGTCAAAAACCTCTTGGAATTCCCGGGCCAATTGTTGCTCCCAGCTGTCGTTGGTGACGTGGTCGATTCCCGTGACTGCGATGCCGAGCGGGGCGAACCATTGCAGTCCCAGTAGGCTTGGGCGGTCGCGATTGACGATTGTCAGGGGAAGCCTTTCGGTGCGCCCTTTGTATGTTACGTTGAACTGTCTGGTTCCGACTACCGGGATGCGGTTTCCCTGGTAGTCCTTTACGATTAGTCTCTGGCTGTCTAGGCCTTTCCTTTGGATAGTAGGCACCAAGCGCTTTATTTCTTGCCATGCTATCATGGAGAGGTAGGACCCGGAGTCCACCTCCATTTTGCATGGCTCGCCCTCAATGCCTACCTCCACGTAGACCTTCCAGGCGTCATTGGTTGTGGCGTGGCCAATGGTGACCGTCTGATGGGTCTCCTCTCTTCGCCGGGTCTCGCCGCCTCATAGGGATCGTCCGTTCCGGTCCCATCTGTTGTCAGAGGGGCGATCTCTGGTCCGGGGTGGTGTGCTCTCTCTCCTCCGTTCGCTCTGGTCCCATCGGGGCGGGCTGCGGTTCTTTTTGAGGCAGCAGACGTGGGCGATGTGTCCCTTCTTGTCACAATGCCAGCAGATTGACTTGAAAAACCGGCATTTGGACCTGGGGTGGTCACCTCCACAACCGGCACAGTTGGTCCTCGACTTACGACCCCGCTGGTTCCGTGGGTCGCGACCTGCCTGGAGGCGATGAATTTCCTCCTCATCATCGGAAGTGCCCGATGCTGAGTGGAAATCGCCCTGGTGGGTGGTCGTCTCGGGTTGGGCCTCGGCCGACCTTGGAGGGTGGTTGTTCCCGCTGCGGTCCCCAGCATTCGGTCGGCGCATGCGGTCGGCAGATGTTCCGGTCGCTTCGGCAGCTACGGCTGCGGTGAGGGTGTCTGCAAGGCTGATGTTGCCCTTGGCCATCAGCCGGCTCTGGAGGACGGGGTCCCACAGGCCGAGCATGATTCGGTCTCGCAGGGCGTCGTTCAGGTTGTCGAATTCGCACAGCCCCCCTAGGCGCCGTAGTTCAGCGACGAAGTTGCTGAAACTCTCACCCGACCGTTGGTCCCAACGGTAGAACTCGTTGCGTCGGATTAGGATGGGCTCCTCTGGAGCGTAGTGCCGCTGAAGTATTGGCTCGAGGACGTCCCAGTCCATCGCGGTCGCGTCGGCGGGTTTGGCAAGTGCCTTGGCCATCTTAAATACCTCGGTCCCGCAGTGGGTCAGGAAGACGGCGCGCTTCATGGGGCCGGTGGCGTCCTTCAGGTCGCTGCACTCGAGGAACATGCGGAATCGGTCGGAGTACGATTCCCAGTCCTCGCTGGCGGGGTTGAAGGGTGCGGGGGGTGCGATTTTCGCCATCGTGGAGATTCGTCTGGCTTCCGTCGGACACGTGGTTCGGTTCAGGATCTGGATCCCACCCTCGTCGCCAGTGTCGTGTCCTCGGAATGATGCCAGGAGTCGGTGACTTTAAATCATGCTCTTTTATTCATGTAGGAACCGAACTGGCGCTATAGAAAAAGTTCGCGGCTTTTATTCGTTTAGCCGCGGCGGCCGCGGCCAATGGCACCACTTTGAATCTCCCGCGATTCGAATAGACCAATTGCGGGAGATTCTTAGCGAGCCAATCGGCGCAGCTTGCTTAACCAATCAGAGTGTCCCGCGTTTTGGCCAGTCAAAGCG
The DNA here is from genome assembly GCA_033807585.1 of Hydrophis major. Lineage (NCBI taxonomy): Eukaryota > Metazoa > Chordata > Lepidosauria > Squamata > Elapidae > Hydrophis > Hydrophis major. The sequence continues at coordinate 2,197,078 of JAUCBL010000024.1, read as the reverse complement.
CGGGGATCTCAAGAATGCTAATGAGGGGACAGAACACACTCATAAATCATACTGGCTGGAGGATTATAGGGGTGGAAGTCCACCTCTCTTAAATCATGCTGGCTGGGGGATTCTGGGAATGGAAGTCCACCTCTCTTAAATCACACTGGCTAGGAAATTCTGGGAGTGGCAGTCCAACTCTTAAATCACGTTGGCTGGGGGATTCTTGGAGTGGAAGTCCACCCCTCTTAAATCACACTGGCTGGGGAATTCTGGGCCTCGAAGTCCACCCCCCTTAAATCACACTGGCTGGGAATTCTCAGAGTGGAAGTCCGCCCCTCTTAAATCACCCTGCCTGGGGGATTCTAGTTGTGGATGTCCACCCTTCTGAAATCACACAGTCAGGGGGATACTTGGAGTGGAAGTCCTCCTATCTTAAATAATGCTGGATGGGGGATTCTGGGAGTGGCAATTCACCCCTCTTAAATCATGCAGACTGGGGGATTCTGGGAGTGGAAGTCCACCCATCTTAAATCACACTAGATGGGGGATTCTGGGAGTGGAAGTCCACCCATTTTAAATCAAACTGGCTGGAGGATTATGGGGGTGGAAGTCCACCTCTCTTAAATCATGCTGGCTGGGGGGTTCTGGGAGTTGAAGTCCACCCCTCTTAAACCATGCTGGCTGGGGGTTACTCGGAATGGAAGTCCACCCCTCTTAAATCATACCGGCTGTGAATTGTGGGAGTGGAAATCCACCCCTCTTAAATCCCACTGGATGGAGGATTCTGGGAGTGGAAGCTCACCCCTCTTAAATCACATTGGCTGGGAGATTCTGGGAGTGGAAGTCCACCAATCATAAATCATATTGGCTGGGGGATTCTGGGAATGGAAGTCCACCCCTCTTAAATCACGCTTGCTGGGGGATTTGGGAGTTGGAGTCCAACCGCCTTAGATCACACGGCCTGGAGCAATCTGGGAATTTGAATCCACCCATCTTAAATTACACTGGTTAGAGAATTCTGGAAATGGAAGCCACCCAACTTAAATCACACTGGCTGGGGCATTCTGGGAGTGGAAGACCACCCATCTTAAATCACAATGACTGGAGGAATCTGGACGTTGAAGTCCACCCCTCCAAAATCACGCTGGCTCGGGGATTCTGATCCTCAATGTCCACCCCTCTGAAATCACGCTGGCAGGGGGATTCTTGGAGTGGAAATCCACCTCTCTGAAATCATGCAGGCTGGGGAATTCTTGGAGTGGAAGTCCACCCCTCTTAAATAACAGTGGCTGGAGGATTCTGGGAGTAGAAGTCCACCCCTCTTAAATCACACTGGCTGGGGGATTCTGGGATTGGAAATCCACAAAACCTTGAATCATGCTGCCTGGGAAATTCTGAGAGTGGAACTCCACCGATCTTAAATCATACCGGCTGGAGGATTATGGGGCTGGAAGTCCACCTCTCTTAAATCACGCTGGCTGGGGGATTCTGGGAGTGGAAATTCACCCCTCTTAAATCATGCAGGCTGGGGGATTCTGGGAGTGGAAGTCCACCCCTTTTAAATCAAACTGGTTTGGAAATTGTGGGAGTGGAAGTCCACCTCTCTTATATCACGCTGGCTGGGGGATTCTGGGAGTGGATGTGGCACCCCTCTTAAATCACAGTAGCTGGGGGATTCTAGGAGTTGAAGTCCACCCCTCTTAAATCACACTGGCTGGGTATTTCTCTCGGTGGAAGTCCATCTCTCTTAAATCACGTTGGCTGGGGGATTCTTGGAGTGGAAGTTCACCCTTCTTAAATCACTCTGGCTGGGAAATTCTGGGAATGGAAATCCACCTCTTAAATCATGCTGGCTGGGGGATTCTGGTTGTGGAAGTCCTCCTCTGTTAAATCGTGCTGGCTGGGGCATTGTGGGACTGGAAGTCCACCTCTCTTAAATCATACTGGCTGGGGGGATTCTGGGAGTGTCAGTCTACCTCTCTTAAATCACAATGGTTGGGGGAATCTGGGCGTTGACGTCCACCCTGTTAGGGATAACATTGTTTACCCTAACTGGTTTAGGTAAAATAATAAATATGTTATCATAGTTTATTAGTTAAAGTGTCTGCAACTTTAACTGTAGGAATGTAATTAAGGGAGTGGTTGTGAAAGCACCATAAAAGAAGCAAGGAATGTCAGCTTGCTCTCTCTGGCTTGATGATCCCTAATTACTGGATAGACTGAAGACTGCGTTTTTCCCCTACTGGAAAAGGAGAGAAAAAGGACTGATTTGTAAGTGAACTGACATAGGATATTCAACACGGACTTTGCTAATTGAATATCCTTGAATGGACTGACTGATATGATACATGACTAATGGACTGTTATTTTGACTATGCTATAAACTCTCAATGGAATAAACTATCTTTTGATAGCACAAGCGTATCTGTTATTTTTTACTGTATATTAACAAACATACAAACATATCTCACTCATTTATCTGTGTGCCTATCTGACTAACGCTGCACATTCTGTTTAGCTTGTCTCCCTAACCCTGGTTGGGGAACCCAGGCTTAACACTGGTCATGGGCCCAGAGGCTGCAAAGTCAGTTTAACTAGGATAAAACAGATTAATGCAAAAAGTGAGAATTTGTGTTGTTATACATTACAGTAAACAGACAGCTGTGTTTTATTAATTATAGTTTCATATCCATATAAGAAAACATGGCACAAGTCAATCTACAAAGTTTGTCCCTTATATCCAAGCTGGATGGAGCAAACTATGTATCATGGTCTATGAAATGTAGTCTACTTCTACGAAGAGAAGGTCTGTGGAACATAATTGAAAATCCACCAAACGTAGAAGAATGGGATCCAGAGATTGAGGAAGATAGACCAAAAATAGAAGAATTTATGCATAAAAATGAACAAGCTATTTGCATAATAGGATTAACATTAACTGACCAGCAACTTGTTCATATCCACGGAGAGCAAACGGCTGTTGGGTGTTGGCAGAAGCTGAAGAGGATTTATGTTCGAGATAACGTTGGTGCTCACATAAATCTAACACAGAAGCTTTTCAGGACGCATCTTCAGACGAATGGTGATATGCTGAGTTATTTGAATTCTATAAAAAGCATTTTTCAAGAACTGCACGAGAAAGAGCTTATTTTCTCTGAACTACAACAAGTCTACATAATTCTATCTTCACTAGACGTAAGTTATGATAACTACGTCACTTCCCTTGAAGTTTTGCCTAAGGAAAGTCTAACTTTAACTGATATAACTGGCAGATTGATTGAAGAGGCAAGAAGAAGACTTGAAAGAGATGAGTTAAGGAGGGAGCAACCTCAAATAGAAGATATTGAATCTCCTACTGCATACGCAATTAAAAAGTGTTTTAATTGTGGAGGAAGAGGACATTTGGCAAGATTTTGTAAAAAAGCAAAGCGCCAGAATGCTGGCCAGAATACTAAAAGTAACCAAAAAATAATAATAATTTAGAGTTAGCCATGTATATTAACGGAGCTGTAAAAAATAATTTATGGGTGGTTGACAGTGGAGCATCCCACTGTATAACAAATGATAACAAAAATTTTATTAAAATGTCCCAGAGTACACAGCAGATATCGTTAGCCAATGGCTGGAAACTGAAAGGTAAATTATATGTGTTAAATGATAATGGTTTAGAGGTGGCTAACACGGTTTATGATAATAAGAAACCTCATGATGAATGTATTCACTTGTTACACTGACGGAAAGGGCATTTAAATTTTAAAATGCTTGAGACAACTGTTCAACTATCTAAAGGAATAAGTTTAAAACCTTGTAATAAGTATTTGCAATGTTATGCTTGCAATCAAAGCAGGGTCATACCGGCTTATAGAGTTGATGGATTTACTACCAAAGAGCCTTTAGAAGTAGTATTTGCTGATTTAATAGGTCCGAAAAAACCAAGTGTAGGAGGAGCTCGATACATATTAAGTATAATGGACCATTATTCTAGATATGGGTTTTGCTATTTAATGAAGAGCAAAACTGAAACGTATCTAAATCTCTTTAATTGGATATAATTTGCAGAAAGGAAACCTAAAAAGAAATTAGTAACTCTTATAACAGATAATGGTGTGGAATTTACAAATAATAAATTCCAGAATAGACTTAGAATGTTAGGTATTCAACATAAAAAGTCTGCACCATATAGGCCACAACATAATGCCTTTATAGAGGCGAGGCCAAACACTACAATCAATGGCATGTACTATGTTGTCTGATTCAGGATTACCTGACAATTTATGAGGAGAAGCAATAATGTGTGGTAATCATATATTAAATAATGTTGTTAATTCAACAACAGGTTGTGAATTATCATTCACACAGTGGCATGGTACAAAACCTGATTTAAGTTACATGCACACATTTGGAGCACCAGCATGGGTGCATATCCCTTCACAACTCAGACACAAAGGACAACATACAGCTAAAAGATTATTTTTTGTAGGATATGAATCTAATCACAGATCTGATAGATTCTGGGAACCAGGTACATCTAGAGTTTACACCAGTGCTAATGCTAAATTCCTAGAATATGTAGGATGGAATAGATTAGAGCAAGATTTAAATAATGAAGTAATTATTGAACCCTACAAAAGGCAAAAAGATCAGACTAGTTATAAGAAGAGTCCAATAAAAGAAGAAGTCCACGAAGAGCAAATAGGACCAGAACAAGAGGAAACAGTTAATCAGGAAGAGTTAGATAATCAAGAACAGTTAATAAAGGAAAGTCCACCTGTAAGTCCTGTAATATCTAGACGTACTACACATGTAACTAGACCACCTGATAGGTATCTGTTATGTATGTAAATAGTTTAAATAAAAGCAAGCTTGGGGTAAAGTGCAGGGTTCTGGCCCTGCACTTCTGATTGGGCATTAAGCGGCTTGATCAGATTGGTTGGGTTCAGAGAATCCGATTGGCCCTAAACGAAGGACTGTTATTGGTTCTGGAGCTAGCGTCTTACAGCTCCCTATTGGTTATTTCACATTAAGGTCACCTATATAAGGCAGAGTTGTTGTTGTTCACCCTCTTAAGTCACTATGTAATAAAGAGCTGAAAGTTCACCAAGATTGTCTCCAGTCATTTCACCCATGCCTGAAACCATATCACTGGCGACGAGGGTGGGATTTGGAGACATCTGATCTTAAGGAACCAGGAAGAAAAACAGAGCATGTGCCAAGACGACGCCACCAACGGAAACCATGTCCAGCGGCATCGTACCACCCGCTCCGTTCGATCCGAACCTAGAGGATTGGGAATCCTACATGGATCGCTTCCAAATGTTCCTTGAAACAAACAACCTGAAGGACGCCACACCAGCCAAGAAGCGGGCGCTGTTCCTGACGTACTGCGGCCCGGCTGTCTTTAAAATGGCAAAGGCACTTGCGAAACCTCGAGAAGTGAAAGCAATGAGCTGGGACGACCTCGAACCTCTCCTGAGAGACCATTACGCGCCAACCGTACCTACACTCATGAGACGCCATGAATTCTATCAAAGAAGCCAGCGAAAAGGAGAGAGTGTGGCTGACTTCGTGGCAGACCTCCGACACTTGGGAGGCCTCTGCTGGTTCACAAACTTAGATGAAGCACTGAGAGACCGCTTAATTCTGGGATTAGATGCGCTAGGCGTGCAAAGCAAGCTGATGGCGAAAGGCAACATCGACCTTGCTGACGCCATCGCCGAAGCCACTGCTGCTGAGGCGACCAAAAAGTCCGCAGCGCAACTACGGCGAAGCCGAAACCCACCGACTCCACCGACAGGTGACATCTTACCCAGCTCAGAAGGGCAGCTAGCAACAACGCACTACGAGGACCTCTCTTCGTCATCAGACAGCGACGAAGAAGGGGTCCATCGACTGCGGTCCAACCGGGACCCTCGCTCTAAACCCTCACGCCCTTGCGCTGGTTGCGGGGCAAACCACCCCAGGGCAGACTGCAAATTGCGTGATGCGATCTGTCATGAGTGCGGAAAACGAGGCCACATCAGTCGAGTCTGTCGCAGTTTACCGGGACCAAGTCAGGCCTCAAAGGGAACCAACTTTCGCCAATCGGCAGGAAACCGTCCTGTAAGGCGAGATCCAGCAAACCACTCCTACAGATATCGAGCATTGCAGAAAGAAGAGGCCCACCATACTATCACTATAGGTCATGCCTCAGCCATGGACGCTAAGAAGATTCGAGTCACAGTAGCCATAGAGAACCAACCTTGCCACATGGAGGTCGATTCCGGATCGTCCCTCTCGATGGTGTCGTGGAAGACATTAAAGCAACTCATTCCTACCATCCAACGCCAAGACCTTCGAATGCAACGTCTCATCCTTAAAGACTACCAAGGGAATCGGATCCCTGTGGTTGGGTCTTGTCGAGTCCGCGTCTCGTTTAAAAAGCATACGGCATACTTACCTCTAACGATCATCGATAGGGACAGGCCTAGTTTGTTGGGCCTCCAATGGTTCGCGCCACTTGGCATCGAAGTAGCCGGCATGAACCGAGTCGGTGATTGCGAGTGGGAGGAGGACCTTATTACTGAATTCAGCGATGTCTTTGCAGATCATCTGGGCGAGTATAAGGGGACCCCAATTTCATTTAGCCTCGACCCTAATGTCGCCCCGATCCGTTTAAAGCCCCGTCAAGTTCCGTTCGCCCTGAAGGCCAAGATAGATGAACAACTTGACAAACTAATTAAACAAGCGATACTGCAACCCATTGATTATTCTCCATGGAAAACTCCTATTGTAACCCCCATTAAACCAGATGGGTCAATCTGAATCTGTGGGGACTACCGGGCCACTCTAAACCACACCCTCCAGCAGAACGCGTATCCAGTGCCGATGGTACAGCACCTCCTTCATTCCCTGGGAGGCGGAAAGGTTTTTGCTAAGTTAGATTTAGCTCAAGCCTATCAACAATTGCCCGTGGACGATAAAACAGCCCAAGCTCAAACGATAGTAACGCACAGAGGTGCTTTTAAATGTACCCGATTGCAATTCGGGGTAAGTGTAGCCCCGGGAATATTCCAAAGTTTAATGGAATGATTATTGCAGGGAATCAAGGGCGTGGTTCCGTATTTTGATGACGTGTTAATTGCAGCTCCTAGTAAAAAAATTCTACAGAATCGTTTAAAATATGTTCTTCAGAAATTCCAAGAAGCGGGATTGAAAGTAAAAAAGGATAAATGTCATATGTATACAGACAGTGTTGAATTTCTAGGTTATCGCATTGATAGTCAGGGTATTCACCCTACTGAGAGTAAATTAAGGGCGATAAAAAATGCTCCCAGACCCCGTAACAAAACAGATCTCCAGGCATTTTTAGGCCTTATTAATTTCTATAATGTGTTTTTACCGCATAAGGCGACTGTGGCTGAACCGTTACACCGGTTATTAGATAAGAAAGCATTGTGGGTTTGGGGTTACCGGGAGGAAAAAGCGTTTCGAAATGTAAAAAATTTACTTACATCTGATTCTGTACTTATGCAATATAATGAAACATTACCATTGGTTATAACTTGTGATGCCTCACCGTTTGGGGTGGGCGCTATTTTGAGCCATGTGCTGCCTAATAGAAACGAGGCCCCTGTTGCATACTTTTCGAAGACTCTTTCACAGGCAGAACATAACTATGGACAAATAGATAAGGAAGCTCTTGCAATTGTGGCAGCTGTAAAAAAATTCCATGAGTATGTATATGGAAGGACATTTACAATTATAACCGACCACAAACCTTTACTGGGGATAATCGCTGGGGACAAACCAACCCCCTATATATTGTCCCCAAGAATGACTTGATGGTCAGAGTTCCTAGCTGCTTATAATTATCGATTGTTACATCGCCCGGGGAAAGCCATTCCCCACGTCGACACACTCAGCAGAGCACCGCTACCAGAAACTCTCGACGATCCGGCACCAACAGTATCGGCGTTACAAATCGAAATGCTCAACTCGCCTCCAATGACCGCTCGAGATATCGCGAGAGAGACCAGACGAGATCACACCCTAGCTCGAGTCCTAGGCTGGGTAGAACCTGGATGGCCATTGGACCAGGTCCCAGATGACTTTGCACCATTTAAAACAAGACAGACTGAACTTTTTTCACAAAAAGGCTGTGTCATCTGGGGCAACAGAGTCGTCGTTCCAGAACGACTCCAAAACTCGCTGTTACAAATTTTGCACGAAGGACATCCCGGGATTGTGCGGATGAAAGCACTCGCACGGAGCTACGCTTGGTGGCCAGGCATGGACCGACACATCGAACAATGGGTCAAGGCCTGCACCAAGTGCCAACAAAACAGCAACGCACCGCCAAAAGCTGCACCGACTGAATGGGAGACGCCACGTGGACCCTGGTCCAGAATCCACCTGGATTTCGCAGGGCCGATTAAAGGACATACATTACTATTGACTGTCGATGCACACTCTAATTGGTTGGAAATTCATCGAATGACCCATACAACCTCCGAAGCTGTCATTAAAGTCCTCAATAGACTCTTTGCAACTCATGGATTGCTGGACGTCCTGGTGTCCGACAACGGACCACAGTTTACAGCGCTAATGTATGAACAGTACCTTGCTGATAATGGCATCCACCATGCGCTCACCTCACCGGCACATCCTGCTACGAACGGCCGAGCGGAACGCATGGTCCAATTTGTAAAAAAGACTTTGCAAAAAGTGGACTATGATCATATTGACGAAAAAATAAACCGCATTCTACTTCTACAACACATCACTCTGCACAGCATAGCCGGCAAAACTCCCGCAGAACTCATGGGGCGAAAACTCCATTCCCGCCTCGACCGATTGCACCCTGCTTACGAGCCAGAAAAGCCTGCAGGATCCAGCGGACGCTACCGTACCTTCAAGGTAGGCGACCCCGTTTATGCAAGAAATTTATCGGGTGACCCGGTTTGGATTGAAGCAACGATAATACGCGAGACTGGGCCCAAATCCTATATTGTAAAATGTGTTGATGAAAGACTGTGGAAACGACATATTGACCAATTACGGTCACAACTCCTTTCGGCCAGCCAGCAACTCCCCTACGACCAAACTGGGGGGGGAAGGAATGGAAGAAGACGACATTCCAGGGAACCTGTTCCAAGAGAGTGATGAATCTAGTGAAACTCAGGAAATGGAGCAGGAGGAAGAATCGTACACTCCAAGGGGAAATCACACCAGAGCGAGAAGCTGAGCCACTACCAAACAACATTTTACCTCAACAGGACTGCACACAGCCAGTCCAAAGAAAATCTAATAGACCCAAAAGACAACCGTCCTATTTGAAGGACTATATAACCACACCATAATTGAGGAGCCAGGGGGAAGGGGTGTTATGTATGTAAATAGTTTAAATAAAAGCAAGCTTGGGGTAAAGTGCAGGGTTCTGGCCCTGCACTTCTGATTGGCCGTTAAGCGGCTTGATCGGATTGGTTGGGTTCAGAGAATCCGATTGGCCCTTAACGAAGGACTCTTATTGGTTCTGGAGCTAGCATCTTACAGCTCCCTACTGGTTATTTCACATTAAGGTCACCTATATAAGGCAGAGTTGTTGTTGTTCACCCTCTTAAGTCACTATGTAATAAAGAGCTGAAAGTTCACCAACTAAGATTGTCTCCAGTCATTTCACCCATGCCTGAAACCATATCAGTATCAAGCAAGTATAGTTTGACAAGTAACTAAAGTTCCAACTAGTGTAGATGAACTTAGGATGTATCTTGCTAAGGATCAGGAGAATTGGCAAAAGGCAATGGAAAAAGAACTAAATTCATTAAAGGTCATGAAAGTATATGAAGATGCTAAATTACCTCCAGGAGAAAAATCCATTGGGTGCAAATGGATATTTAAAGTAAAAACTGGAAATGATGGGACTATTTCCCATAAAGCTAGGTTGGTAGCTCAAGGATTTAATCAAACTGCATCTGATTACGATGAAGTTTTTGCACCAAGTCTTAAAGCAACATCTTTAAGAGCAGCATTAGTGTGGGCAGCTAAGAAAAACTATGTCATTAACCATTTAGATGTAGAAACTGCCTATCTACATGCACCATTGCAGCACACTATATATTTAAGAAAACCAGTAGGCATAAAAGACAATAAAGTAAATAGTAATGATTGTTGGAAACTCAAAAAGAGTCTTTACGGGTTGAAACAATTTGGGTTTGAGTGGAACCAATATATTGTGAAAGAATTAAACAATATAGGTTTTAAATCTGGTTTAGCAGATCCATGTGTGTTTAAAAGAGAAAATAATGGAACGGTGTCATTATTGTTATTATTTACAGATGATATTGCTTTGATAACTAAGACTAATAATGAAGCTAATGAGATTATATCATTATTAACCAAAAAGATAAAATTAAAGCATTTAGGTGAAATTAAAAAGTATCTAGGATTGACAATTAACAAAACAAAAAATGGATTTAAGATATCTCAAGAAGATAAAATTTGCCAATTAATTAAAACGTATAAAATGGAACTTTGTAAACCGGCAAAAACTCCAATGAGTCAGGAAGTTTGCCAAACTGATGATCAAAGTCCCAAATTTGATAAGTCTATATATCAATCTTTGATTGGTAGCTTATCATATATAAGCAATTGGTCTAGGCCTGATATAGCTTATAGTGTAAATCAGCTGGCACGTTTTAATTCAGATTCACATCAATGTCATTGGCAATCATTAAAGAGAATTTTAAGATATCTTAAAGGAACAATGAACCATCAATTGTAAAAAGAACCAAAGGGTGATTTGAGTCTTAGTGCCTATGCAGATGCAAGTTTTGCAACTGATATAAACACTAGAAAATCAACATCTGGGATGGCTATATTATTTGGTAAGACACTAATAGGGTGGAGTTCAATCAGACAACAGCATATTAGCTTGTCCACGATGGAAGTAGAATTTTCATGTCTGTCATTACTATGCACTGACTTAATTTTGTACAAACAGTTATTATTAGACATGGGAATAACTGTTAAAGATTCCATTATTGTGTACGAGGACAACCAGGCATCCATAAAGTTAGCTACTAGTATTGCTGTAAAAACTAGATCAAAGCATACTTATTTAAGATACTTAAATGTTAGAGAATTTGTAAAGAATGGGCTAATTAAATTGGAATACTGCATGACGGAAGAAAACATTGCAGACCAATTTACAAAAGCTCAAGGAGTAATTAAGTTTAAAGAGAGTTGTAAGAAATATGATTTAAAGATAGTTATAGTTATAGTAGTAACTATAATAGTTATAGTATTATTATTATTATTACCTAAAAGGGGGGAATGTTAGGGATAACATTGTTTACCCTAACTGGTTTAGGTAAAATAATCAATATGTTATCATAGTTTATAAGTTAAACTGTCTGCAACTTTAACTGTAGGAATGTAATTAAGGGAGTGGTTGTGAAAACACCATAAAAGAAGCAAGGAACGTCAGCTTGATCTCTCTGGCTTGATGATCCCTAATTACTGGATAGATTGAAGACTGCGTTTTTCCCCTACTGGAAAAGGAGAGAGAAAGGACTGATTTGTAAGTGAACTGACATAGGATATTCTACACGGACTTTGCTAATTGAATATCCTTGAATGGACTGACTGATACGATACATGACTAATGGACTGTTATTTTGACTATGCTATAAACTCTCAATGGAATAAACTATCTTTTGATAGCACAAGCGTATCTGTTATTTTTTACTGTATATTAACAAACATACAAACATATCTCACTCATTTATCTGTGTGCCTATCTGACTAACGCTGCACATTCTGTTTAGCTTGCCTCCTTAACCCTGGTTGGGGAACCCAGGCTTAACACACCCCTCTAAAATTACGCTGGCTGAGGGATTCTTGGAGTTGCAGTCCACCACTCTTAAATCACACTGCCTGGAGAATTCTGGGAATAGAAGTCCACCCAACTATACTGATCATTCTGGCTGGGGGATTCTGCGAGTGCAACTCCACTCATCATAAATCACACTGGCTGGGGGATTCTGGGAGTGGAAGTCCACCTCTTTTAAATCACACTGGCTGGGGGATTCTGGGAGTGGAAGTCCACCTCTTTTAAATCACACTGGCTGGTGTATTCTGGAAGTGGATGTCCATCCCTCTTAAATCACGCAGCCTCCGACATTCTGAGAGTGGAAATCCACCCCTCTTAAAATCACACGGGCTGGGAGATTTTGTGAGTGGAAATGCACCCTGTTACATTCCCCGATCGGAAAGGAAGGCATGAGACTTCGTGACTTCCAGCTCTTTATTCATTCCGAGATTGGCTCGGTTCGGCTAGGGTAAGCGGCAGCTTATATGGAACTTTCCGGCCAAGTCACGGCCAATGACACCGCTTTGAATCCCCTGCGATTGGTTTCCTCCAATCTCGGGGGATTCACAGCGGGGCAATCAGTACAGCTTGCTCGGCCAATCGGGTAGCCACACATCTTAGCCAATCAGAACGGTTATTTACAAGAGTGCTAATGTACAATACAGAACACCCCTCCCCTCTTGGTATGGTCCTACGTGATGTGGTCCCGTGAGTAGGCGGGGCTCCGTACTTGTCTACTGGACCTGCGCAGGTTAGTTGGTGTCTGGTCTTTGAGCGCTTTGGTTGGGTTCTGTGTCGCTCCTTGCCTCATCGGTGGAACCGCCTGGAAGGGTGAGCCGGGCCTTTCGCCGTAGCTCCCTCCTGGTCTACTCGGGTTGGTTGAACTGCTGGCTTTGTTGCTCCCACCCGGCCACTCTGGACTGGTTGAGCTGGCTTGGCTGTTCCTCCCAGGCGAGGCTTCGAGTAGTTCGTCTGTTCCTGTTTCAGTTGGTAAGTGTTCTTGGTTTCTTTCTTGTGGGGTTTGGTTATTTTGGTTTCTGGGGTTTTCCCTCCTTTCTTGGCTGGTATCGGGGTTTCCTCTTCCCCCTGTGGTTTCTTTCTCCATGTGTGCTTGTGTGTCGGTTGTATTTCCCGTGTTGGTTCTCGATCTTAATTGATCGATGTGTCTTTTCCATGCTCGTCCGTCAGTTGTCTGTAGCTGGTACGAGCGGGGACCTGTCACCTGGGTTATGGTTGCTGGTACCCAGAGTGAGTCCCCTGTGAGGTTTTTTGCGTATACTGCGTCGCCCAGTGTGAATGTTCGGTGTTTGCTAGATGAGTCGGGGGGGTTTTCTGGGTTGTATGTGGGGTGCAGTCTGTCGAGTGGGGACCTTAATTTTCTTCCCATTAATAGTTCTGCCGGGCTTTTGTTGGTTGTCGTGTTTGTAGTTATGTGCTGTATGAATAGCATTTTATTAATTTTTTCTTGTATTTCCCCAGTTTCTATTTTTTGGATTGTTTGTTTTGTAAATTGGACCATTTGTTCCGCCCTTCCATTTGCCACCGGATGTGCTGGCGCTGTCAGCGCATGTTGTATTCCCCGTTCCGCTAGGAATTTTTTGAATTCCAGCGAGGTAAATTGGGGCCCATTATCTGATACAATGACGTCTGGGAGGCCGTGGGTTGTGAATGGTCTGTTGAGTTCTTTGGTAACGGCCTCCGTGGTGGTAGTTCTCATGTTGTTTACCTCCAGCCAGTTGGAGTAAGCATCTACCGTAATGAGGAAGGTGTGTCCCTTCGTAGGTCAGGCGAAATCTATATGAATTCTGGACCATGGTCCCCTGGGGATTTCCCATTCTCGGATTGGGGCGGCGGGGGGGCTTGGCCTGGATGCTTGGCATTGCCTGCATGCTGCCACCCAAGCCTCGATTTGTCTGTCCATCCCTGGCCACCAGGCATAACTCCTGGCTAAGGCTTTTGTCCTGACGATGCCTGGGTGCCCCTCATGTAATAACTCCAGGACTTTTTTTTGTAATTTTTCTGGGATGACAACCCTATCCCCCCATAGTAAACAACCCTTTTGTAAAGACAGTTCTGTTTGCTGGTTCCGAAATGTCCTGAATTCCTCATCGTCGTCTTTTTCCGGCCACCCTTTCTCTACCCAATGTAAAACCCGCGCCAGACGTTTGTCTTTATTGGTTTCGCGGGCAATGTCTGATGTGGTTACGGGTAGATCGGGTAGGGTCTCTATGCTAAGGGTGGACGTTGTAGGTGCTGGGTCAGTGTCCAGGTCGGGCAGCGGCATGCGGCTCAGGGCGTCTGCATGGGTAAATGCCTTACCGGGTTGGTGGGTTAGCCGGTAGTTGTAGGCGGCAAGGAATTCGGACCACCTTGTCACTCTTGGGGATAGAATGTTCGGGGTGGCCCTGTTTCCTGCCAGGATTCCCAGCAGCGGCTTGTGGTCGGTGATGATGGTAAAAGTCCTGCCATAGATGTACTTGTGGAACCTCTTTACTGCAGCGACGATTGCCAGAGCCTCTTTGTCCAGCTGACTGTAATTTCTTTCTGGTTTTGAGAGGGTTCTTGAAAAGAAGGCGATGGGTGCTTCTTTTCCATCGGGGAGGGTGTGGCTGAGGACGGCTCCGATGCCGAAGGGTGATGCGTCGCATGTGACTGCTAATGGTGGGGTCTCGTTGTACTGGATGAGGACGGCATCCGAAGTGAGCAGGTCCTTGGTTCTGTTGAATACGGTTTCCTCACGTTTCCCCCAATTCCAGGTGGCTGCCTTGTCCAGGAGTCTATGCAATGGTTCTGCCGCGGTCGCCTTCTGGGGCAGGAAAAAATTATAGAAGTTAAGCAGTCCTAGAAATGCCTGCAGCTCTGTTTTATTTCTCGGCCTGGGGGCTTCCTTGATGGCTCTGGTTTTTTTTTCTGTTGGGTGAATTCCGTGCTGGTCTAGGAGGTACCCTAGGAACTCGACCTGCTCGGTATGCAATTGGCATTTTTCTTTTTTGACTTTTAGCCCCGATTCTTTGAATTTTCATAGCACCTCTCTCAGGCGACCTTCCAGTTGTTTTTGGTTGGCCGTGGACACCAGCACGTCATCAAAATAGGGCACCACCCCCTTGATCCCTTGTAAGAGTCTCACCATGAGGCTCTGAAGAATTCCTGGTGCTACGCTGACTCCAAACTGGAGTCTCTTGCAGCGAAAAGCCCCCCGGTGGGTTACTATGGTCTGCGCCTCAGCGGTTTCTGTGTCAACCGGCAATTGTTGGTAGGCTTGTGCCAGGTCGAGCTTCCCGAAAACCTTGCCTCCCCCCAGTGAGTGCAGAAGGTGCTGTACGACTGGGACGGGGTAAGCGCTTTGTTGTAAGGCGCAGTTTAGGGTGGCCTTATAGTCCTCACAGATTCTCACTGACCCATCGGGCTTGACTGGGGTGACTATGGGGGTCTCCCACTGTGTGTGATCGGTTGGTTCTAGGACTCCCTGTTTGCTGAGCTTGTCTATCTGCTCATCAATCTTGGGTCTGAGTGCAAAAGGTACCCACCGCGGCTTTAGGCGTATCAGGGGAATGCTGGGGTCTAGACTGAAAGATATAGGGGGCCCTCGGTACTTGCCTAGGGTGCCGTCGAACACTTCCTGGAAGTCCCTCATGAGTTGCTCTTCCCAGTCTGCTTCGGTGATGTGGTCGATGCCCGTCACTCCGATTCCGAGCGGCGCGAACCACTGTAGCCCCAGGAGGCTGGGGCAGTCTCTGTCCACTATCATCAGGGGAAGTCTTTCGGTGCACCCCTTGAAAGTGATTTCGAAGTGTCCTGTTCCAACTACGGGGATGCGGTTCCCTTGGTAGTCTTTTAGAATTAGTTTCTGGCTTTCCAGCTCCCTCTTGTGGATGGTGGGTACCAGGCTCTTGATTTCCTGCCATACAACCATGGAGAGGTAGGACCCAGAGTCTACCTCCATTTTGCATGGCTGCCCCTCGATGCCCACTTCCACATGTACCTTTCGGGCATCCCCACTCGATGAATGGCCGATGATGACCATCTGATGGGTCTCTTCTCTTTGTTGGTTCTCGCCGTCTTGTTGGCCCCATCCATCTCAGCTCCACTGGCTCTCGGCTTGGCGGTCCCTTGCCCGGGGGGGTGCTGTCTCATCTTTGGCTGCCGTTGTTTTGCCGCCGGGGGCTGTAGTTTCATTTGAAATGGCAGACTCGAGCGATATGTCCCCTTTTGTCACAATGCCGGCAGATCGCGTCAAAGAAACAGCAGTCTGACCGAGGATGGTTACCCCCGCACCCAGCGTATTGTAGTCCCGGCTTACAACTTTGCCGATCGCGCTGATCTCTGTCCACTTGGAGTCAGTGGATGTCCTCCTCTTCGTCAGTGGTGTTGGAGGGGGAGTCGAGGTCGCCATGATGGGTGGTGGTGGTTGCCCAGCGGGTCGTCTCTGGGTGCGTCTCCGGTGCCTGGGTCATTTCGGTGGCTGTGGGTCGATCTGTCCCATCGGGTCGTCGCATTCGGGCTGCGGACTTCCAGGTTGCCTTGGCCGCGGTCTCCTCGGCGAGGGCGTCTGCGAGGGAGATGTCTCCCTTCGCCATCAGTCAGCTCTGCAGGACGGGGTCTTTGAGCCCAAGGACGACGTGGTCTCAGAGTGCCTCGTCCATGTCTGTGAAGCCGCACATGCCCCCCAGGTTTCACAGATCGCCGATGCTCTCACCCTCCTTCTGGTCCTGGTGGTAGAAATCATGCCGCCTGATGAGGGTGGGCACGGCGGGGGCATAGTGGCTCCTCAGCAGAGGTTTGAGATCGGCCCAGTCCATTGCCTTTACATCTTCGGGTTTCGCGAGGGCTTTCGCCTTCTTAAACACTGCAGGCCCACAGTGTGTCAGGAAAACGGCCCTTTTTTTCAGCCCGTTCGCGTCCTTGAGGTTGCTACTTTCCAGGAACATCAGGAACCGATCTATGTAGGATTCCCAGTCCTCTGTAACTTGGTTAAAGGGTGCGGGTGGCGCGATGCTGGCCATCTTGTTGGCGGCTCCATCTGGGTGCCACGTGCTTGGCGGGTATCAATTTGGCTATCCCACCTTCGTCACCAGTGTTATGTTCGCCGATCGGAAAGGAAGGCACAAGACTTAGTGACTTCTAGCTCTTTATTCATTCCGAGATCGGCTCGGTTCGTCTAGGGTATGCAGCGGCTTATATAGAACTTTCCGGCCAAGCCGTGGCCAATGACACCGCTTTGAATCTCCCACGATCGGTTTCCTCCAATTGTGGGGTATTCGCAGTGGGCCAATCAGTGCAGCTTGCTTGGCCAATCGGGTAGCTGTGCGTTTTAGCCAATCAGAACGGTTATTTACAAGAATGCTAATGTACAATACAGAACACACCCCTCTTAAATCAAGCTGGCTGGGAAATTCTGGGAGTGGAAGTCCACCTCTCTGAAATCACACTGGCTGGGAAATTCTGGGAGTGGAAGTCCACCTCTTAAATCATGGTGGCTGGGGCATTTGGGCGTGGCAGTCCACCTCTCTGAAATCACACTGGCTGGGAAATTCTGGGAGTGGAATTCCACCCCTCTTCAATTACACTGGCTGGGGTATTCTGGGTGTGGAATTCCACCTCTTTTAAATTACGCTGCCTAGGGGATTCTGGGAGAGGAAATCCACCCATCTTAAATCACACTGGCTGGGAGATTCTGGGAGTGGAAGTCCACCCCTCTTAAATCATGCTGGCTGGGAAATTCTCAAAGTCGAAGTCCACCTCTCTTAAATCACACTGGCTGAGGCATACTGGGAGTGGAAGTCTATCTCTTAAATCTTGCTGGCTGGGGCATTGTGGGAGTGGAAGTCCACCTCTCTTAAATCATACTGGCTGGGGGATTCTGGGCCTAGAAGTCCACCCCTCTTAAATCACAGTAGCTGAGGGATTCTGAGATTGGAAATCCACCCATCTTGAATCATGCTGGCTTGGAAATTCTGAGATCAGAAATCCACCCCTCTTAAATAACACTGACTGATAGGTTCTGGGAGTGGAAGTTCATCCTTCTGAAATCACCTTGGCTGGGGGATTCTGGTTGTGAAAATCCACCCGATTAAAATCACACTGGCTGGGGGATTCTTGGAATTGGAGTCCACCTGTCTTAAATCACACTAGCTGGGGGATTCTGGGATTGGAAATTCACCCATCTTAAATCATGCTGGCTTGGAAATTCTGAGAGCAGAAATCCACCCCTCTTAAATCACACTGACTGATAGGTTCTGGGAGTGGAAGTCCAACTCTTAAATCATGCTGTCTGGTTGATTCTGGGAGTGGAAGTCCACCCCTCTTTTTTTTTTTGAAAACAATTTTATTAATTTTAACAACAAACACATAAAACATAAAAACATCATGAATTTACAGACAGTGTATCGGTTGGTTTACCACTTTTTTTTTGTGCATCCATTTCACAGTCTCCATTGTAGTTATATTACATAATAACTCATATTATCAATCAACAATTATATAACCTAATATCATTATTAAACAATGATTCAACTATAATTTTATTAATTCATACTTTATTGAGATAACTATAATTTACTTAATTTATTTTATAACAAATCATAAAATCATATCACAGTTCTCTCAGCTTCAAATAAAGCATTTTTCAAGCCTCTAGTTGGCAGTGTTGCAAAGTTTCTTTCATCCACTCCCTCTTCTTTCCCAGAAAAAGCTTAATAATATATATATATGTATGTTTTCTTAAGTTTTCGCGGGTACTTACATGTCTGGCATTCAGCTTTGTTCGGGTATTGTTCGGGTAAGTACCCGCGAAAACTTAAGAAAACAAATATCAAACCTCTACGGGGAGGGAATAAACAGCGAGATCAAAACCTACGAGAAACTGGAAATTAAAAGAGCAGGAATACTATGTGACCTCCAATTCCTACGCAGCTGCAGAGACAACAATACTACACCAACCTGCTTCAAATTAACATTTCATCAAAGCACAGCAGCCACTAAACGTATCCTGAAAAGAACTGAAATGGCTCTACTAAGGAACGAGATCCACAGTAAGAGATTCCAATTAGATCAGTTAAACAAAGATTTGCTAGCACTACACCTGGAATTGAGCAGCAAAATCCACCCTCTACTTTCGGACAAGATAAAACAACTTACAACTTGGAGAGCTGAATCTGCAAGCACTTAGAAACAGGAAAAGCTTCTGAAAAAATTAAAGAAATTAAAACATGACAAGAAAACCCCCAACAACTCACAACAACACCTGAAACAATTAGTGTACAATGTTTCCAACAGAGAACTCACCAAAACAGAAACAGAAGTCCTAACCAAAGGATTCAATTATGCTATAGCACCCCAACAAATCCCCACAGAATCCATCATATGTGCAGTAGAATCCAGCCTAACTAAATTAAATACAGATGAAGCTGATAAAATTAGACACCAAGTTACCAAAAACTACTATGACGTGGGAAAATACCCGAACAAAGCTGAATGCCAGATATATGTATGTATGTATGTATGTATGTATGTATGTATGTATGGCATTCTTTAGCTTTGTTCGGGTATTTTCCCACATCATTGTAGTTGTTCTTTTAAAGTTGTAGCAACGTTTCAGCAGAATCTCATCTGCCATCATCAGGCTTCTGTATAGTGTTTGTCTGTGAGTTAGACTTTTACAGTGGTTTCAGATTTAAATTTGGGGCAGCCTATTGCTGTGCCAGAATGGTTTTTTCTTCATCCTGATTAGTTGAGAGTCTTGGTCTGTGTTTATTGGTCTTGGAGTTTGCTGTGTTCTGCATCTAATATTTTCTGTCTGTTTTTTTTGCCTCTTTTTGTATCTTGATTGGCTGGCAACATTGTGTTACTTTATTGGAGGCCTTTAGTGCAGCTTGGCTTCGGGTAAATGGACGGCTATCATTAGTTAGGAAGCTGGGTTTCATCTGGGTGCCTGGTTGGGGTGTGTTTGAGCTGGAGGTATCAGGGGGGATCTGTTTGTGCCCAGGTGTTTGCCTGGCTTGTGGTGTGGAGATTTTTTTGTTTGTAAGTGCAGGCTTCCAAATGATTGACAGCATAGTGGAATCATCTCTTCTGTTCATGCTTTCTGGTCTTTTTTCAATCTCTATGGCTTCTCTGGTGATTCTGTGGCTGGGATTTTCTATAGTGGCTAGGGCTTTGGTGCCATCTGAAACCACTGTAAAAGTCTAACTCACAGATGAACACTATACAGAAGCCTGATGATGGCAGATGAGATTCTGCTGAAACATTGCTACAACTTTAAAAGAACAACTACAATGTCGTGGGAAAATACCGGAACAAAGCTAAAGAATGCCATACATGTAAGTACCCGCGAAAACTTAAGAAAACACAAACATACATACATACATATATTAAAAGGGAGCCTCTATTCTAAAAAATAAAAACAATCAAAAAGGAGAAGAAAAATAGGTAAATATAAGAGGAAAAACCAGTCCAGTTAACAATTGCTAAATCGCAAGTTCAGTAAAAAAAAAAAAGAAAGTAAAAGTAAAAGTAAAAAGCCAAGTCTCACTTTGACATTTCTCTTTAAAAATCGCCGCTAAGTCAGTTTTGTCAAAAATCTTACAGATTTCTTCTCATTCTTAGGGTGTCTGTTAGTCCCAAATATTAATAATAATAAAAAAAGTCCTCACCAAGCCGATACACTTTCTCTTTCAACCTCTTCCCTCCGGAGCTGTCCCAGCTTCAGCAGCTTAATGGCTGCCTGTCCACCGATGGTAAAAGGGCTTCTTCTGGATAAACCAGGGACTTTGCGATGTCCCTGGGATCAACAGAAAGCTCCCCTTACTATCACTGTCTCTACGGGATGGTTTAGGTCCGTTGGGACTGACCAGGGGCAAAGATATCAGCTGCGATCTTGGAGCCCCGAGATTGCAGCTGTATCGCAGCAATGTGGCTCTGCCTTCCCACCCCTTTTAAATCTCACTGGCTGGGGGATTCTGGGCCTAGAAGTCCACCCCCCCTTAAATCACACTGGCTGGGAAATTCTCGGAGTGGAAGTCCACCCCTCTTAAATCACACTGCCTGGGGGATTCTAGTTGTGGATGTCCACCCTCCTGAAACCACATAGGCAGTGTGATACTTGGAGTGGAAATCCACCTGTCTTAAATAATGCTGTCTGGGGGATTCTGGGAGTGTCAATTCACCCCTCTTAAATCATGCAGGCTGGGGGATTCTGGGAGTGGAAGTCCACCCCTCTTAAATCACAATGTCTGGGAAATTCTGGGAGTGGAAGTCCACCCCTCTTAAATCACGCTGGCTGGGGGATTTTGGGAGTTGGAGTCCACCCCCCCTTAGATCACAAGGCCTGGAGAAATCTGGGAATTTGAGTCCACCCATCTTAAATTACGCTGGTTAGAGAATTCTGGAAATGGAAGCCACCCAACTTAAATCACACTGGCTGGGGGATTCTGGGAGTGGAAGACCACCCATCTTAAATCATACTGGCTGAAGGATTCTGGGGGTGGAACTCCACCTCTCTTTTTTTAAAAAAAAAAAAACAATTTTATTGATTTTCTACAAACAAACAAGACAAACAAAACATTAAAACATTCAACTCTCGTATGTACATACAGTGTGTCGGTTGGTTCATCAGTTTTGTGCATTCATTTCGTAGTCTCAATTACAGTTATGCTACATAACAACTCATATTGTCAATCCAAACTTATATATCCTAATATCGCTATTAAAAAGAACCTTTGACTATACTTTTAATCATTCATGCTTTATGAGATAACAATACTTTAAATAGTTTATTCTGTAACAAATCATATAATCATATCAAATCTATCCTAGAAACACTTTATAAATATAATATCAAATAACAAAAACGAAAGAAAAAATAAAGATATTCCTTGCTATCTAATATTCTAAATATTCTATTATCGTATTTTGTCATCTAGCCATTGATAAAAAAGATCCCAAATTTCAAAAAATTGTTTATCCTCTTGCTCTCTAATTTCAAACGTCAATCTACTCATCTCAGCACATTCCAATATTTTCTTAATAATTTCTTCCTGTGATGGTGTTTTCTCATTCTTCCAGTTTTTAGCAAATACAATCCTAGCCGCTGTTAATCCATTTACAATCAGATATTTCAAGTCTTTACTGTATGTATCTGGTAAGATTCCCAATAGAAAGAACTCCGGTTTCAAATCTATATATTTCTTTGTCATTTTTTCCAACCACATGCGAATTTTAGTCCAATATTTTCTAGCGTCCTCACAGGTCCACCACATATGGTAATATGAGCCAAGTATCTGATGACATTTCCAGCATTTTTCAGATTTGTTCTTAAACATTCTTGCTATTCTTGTCGGGGGAAAGTGCCACCTGTAAAACATCTCATACACGTTTTCTTTATATGCTGTTGACATTGTCATTTTATAATTTTGAGACCACAATTTTTGCCATTTCTCTAAATCAATCCCATATCCAAAATTCTTCCCCCAAGCAATCATTGTTTCTTTAACTTGTTCTTCCTCTAATTTAATTCCCAGTAAATAACCATATAATTTTTTAACCACCATCTCATCAGTACCCATCAAGATCTTATCTAGATCAGTCTGTTTATCATAAAATCCCTCTGTTTTAGAATCTTCATCATACCTTGAATGTATTTGCGCATATGAAAACCAATTCATCTTTATACCTTGTTCCTCTAAATTTTGTATTGATTTAAGTTCACCCTTTTCATCCAATAGTTCCCCATATCTAACTGTTTGTTCCTTCTTATAAATTATAGGATAGGAAAATGCTTCAATAGTCGATAACCAAACTGGAATTTTCAAACAACATTGTCTTTTTATCTTCTCCCAGTTTAAGCACAAAGACTCCTGTATATAATGTCTTCTAAAATAACCCTGTGTTTTAGTTCCCTTATACCATAAAAAAGCATGCCAACCCAACAGCAAATCATGACCTTCTAATGTCAACAATCTAGTCTTTCTTAATGTTATCCATTCCTTGACCCACATCAAACTTGCAGCTTGATAGTACAATTCCCAATTGGGCAGGCCAAAACCTCCTCTAATTCTAGCATCTTACAAAAACTTTAGCTTTATTCTCGCTTTCTTACCTTGCCATATAAACTTCAACATAATTTTATTTAAATCTTCAAAATAGTCTTTTCCGAGCCTAATTGGTATTGTTTGAAACAGAAATAGGATTTTAGGTAAAATATTCATCTTAATTGTTGAAATTCTCCCTATTAATGACAATTGCAAGTTTTCCCATTTCTTCAAGTCTGTAGCTATCTATTGTTTAAGTTTAATATAATTATTCTGTTTTAATGTGCTACATCTTGCTGTCAAGTGTATCCCCAGATACTTGACCTTATTCATAACTTGGATTTTCAACAGGTCAGTCAGTTCTTCTCTTTGTCTCAGTAGCATGTTCTTTGTCAAAATCTTTGTTTTGTCTTTATTTATTTTCAAACCAGCCACCTCACCATATATCTCTATCTTTTCCAATAACTTTGGAGCTGTTTCTAATGGATCTTCCAAAATAAAGACTAAGTCATCAGCAAAGGCTTGCAGTTTGAATTCTCCCCCTTTTTTTTATTTAAATAAAAGTTTTATTGACTTTGACAACAAACAAAAACACATCAAACATAAAAGCATCATCCTCCTTCATAAATTTACAGACAGTGTATCGGTTGGTTTGCCACTCTTTTTTTTTTTTTTAAACAAATTTTATTAATTTTACAGAGAACAAACAAAACTAAAAGATCTTTTCTGAAGGTTGTCTGATCCCGGGTTGAAACTCTTCACACAGACACAAATTCAAACATCATATTCACTTTATATATCCTTCCATATCTTATTATCATTTTCTTATATATATATATATATATAAACCATTTTTATCAATTTTATATAAACAATGCACAAGGCATAACAGCTTATAAGTTCTTTTCCAAGAAAAAATAATAAAAGAAGAAAACCAATAGAACATAACAATTCCAAATTATAGTATCAATACTTTGTCTATTTAACTTCATATCTTATCCCAACTTCTCCTTTTCATCCAAATTATTTCTTATTAATTAAATTTTTTTTTGCCTTTTTTCAATATACAACATCCAAAAAAAAAAAAAACCATAACAAAACCTTTATATATCCTTTCATATCTTATTACCATTTTCAATAATATTCTTTGTCTGTTCTATTTCCAACTATCCATTCATCTTTTTTCTTTTATTATACTTCTCCTATACACCAATTGGAGTAACGTCTATAACTCATTACCCTAACTTAAAAGTACTTCATATAGCAATTTTTCTTGGGATTCTGTTTAATAGATTCTAAAATTACACAATGAATTTTATACTCTAAATACACATATAAAAAACACAATCTTATGTACCCTCCAGAATCCCTCTTTTATCCTAAATTAAATTCACCCATTGTCTCTGAATAAACTTTTTTTCTTTAGATCTTGCTTCCCCCCATTGAGGCTTCTCCTCCCCCACTTTCTCTCTTGCTTATTCTTCTCCTTGCCCTTTTTACCCCTTTGTCTTTCCTCCTCCCTTTTCTTACTCCCTTTCCTTTGCTTTCTAACCTTGCCTCCACCTTTCCGCTCATTTTTCTCTTCTTTGGTTGTTTTTATAATTCTTAAAATCCCCTTTTTCTTATCCTTTTTCTCCTCCTCCCCGGAAAGAACCCATTGTTCATCAAAGATGGCTTCTTCTTCCTCTTCTTCTTTGTCCCAGTCCTTCTGCTGCGTAGTCAACTTTTCATAAGTACATAACGCCATTTCTAAGAATTGAAACAAAGTGCCCAAAGTATCTTCTTTTTTATATTTTTTATATTCAATCTTTAGTTCATCCACAAGCGATGCCATTATGAAAAAAGAAACTTTTCCCAAAACAACCACGAATATTTTTAATCAAGAATAATTCAAAAAAAATTCCAAAAATTAATACTTTTCTTCCTTCTTCTCTTTCTCTTTCTGGGGTTAATGTTTAATCAAAGAGGTCCAATTACCATATACCTTTCTTTGGGATTCTAGGCAATCTCCTCCTTTTTCAGCTTCTGCTCCAATTTTTTTTTCCTCTCCCTTCCCACTTGCAATATCAATTTTAAATAATCAGAAATCCATACCTCCAACAAGGGTTTTCCAATTTCTTAAGTTTTTCAATGTCCAAAAACCCTTTTGTCCCTTAGCTTCAACTCTCAAAACAATTCACTTTCAATGTCCAATATGTCCAAACATATCTGCTGTTTCCATGGGGTGGGAGAGTGAAGAAAAAAAAAAGTTCCCTTTAACAGCTTCTCCGCCGCTTTCGATCTTCTTAGGGATACAATGTATCCTCCAGCAATTCAAACAGCTCAGTTCCAACCAATTTGAAAGATGTTACTTGACCCGGCTCAGACAGCACTTTCACTCTTCTTACTTCCTCCAGCGCAATCTTACCCGGTTGCTGGCTTCTTCGTGGCGGCCATTGCTGACCGCCGCTCCACCGCCTTGGGAAAAAGGGGTTTTTCTGGAGGAGGAGGGGGTCTGCGACACCCCCAACCCCCTGTCCAACTCCCCTCTCTCTTCAGCTGTCCCTACAGGGCAGCCATATCCCCCTGACCCATCTGGATCGGGGGTACCTCGGCGGCTAG
The DNA here is from genome assembly GCA_033807585.1 of Hydrophis major. Lineage (NCBI taxonomy): Eukaryota > Metazoa > Chordata > Lepidosauria > Squamata > Elapidae > Hydrophis > Hydrophis major. Next base: position 2,171,620 of record JAUCBL010000024.1, on the reverse strand, counting down.
CACAGCAGGAATCACAAGCTGTCGCGAATTCCTGCTGCCCCGAAGCCACGCAAAACCGGAACTCCGGTTTGCCACTCTTTTTTGTGCATCCATTTCATAGTCACCATTGTAATTATGTCACATAATAACTCATATTATCAATCAACAATTATATGTCCTAATATCATTATTAAACAATCATTTGACTATAATTTTATTAATTCATACTTAAGCGAGATAACTATAATTTACTTACTTTATTTTATAACAGATCATAAAATCATACCAATTCTATCTTAACAAAATTCCACAAAGATATCATCAAAACAAAAGAAAACAAAAAAAATGTATATTCATTATTTCCTAGGTTTCTAAATATTCTATTATTATATTGTATTATCTAACCATTGATAAAAAAGAACCCAAACTTCATAAAATTGTTTATCTTCTTGTTCTCTAGTTTCAAATGTCAATCTACTCATTTCAGCACATTCCAATATTTTCTTAATAATTTCTTCCTCTATTGGTATTTTCTCATTCTTCCAATTTTTAGCAAATACAATCCTAGACGCTGTTAATCCATTTACAATCAGGTATTTCAAATCTTTACGATATATATCAGGTAAAATTCCCAATAAGAAGATCTCTGGTTTCAAGTCTATGTGTTTCTTTGTCATTTTTTCCAACCACATGCGAATTTTAGTCCAATATTTTCTTGCATCCTCACAAGTCCACCACATATGGTAATATGAGCCAAGTATCTGATGACATTTCCAGCATTTTTCAGATTTATTCTTGAACATTCTTGCTATTCTTGTCGGGGGAAAATGCCACCTGTAAAACATCTTATACAGATTTTCTTTATATGCTGTTGACATTGTCATTTTATAATTTTGAGACCACAGTTTTTGCCATTTCTCTAAATCAATCCCATATCCAAAATTCTTCCCCCAAGCAATCATTGTTTCTTTAACTTGTTCTTCCTCTAATTTAATTCCCAGTAAATAACCATATAATTTTTTAACCACCATCTCATCGGTACCCATCAAGATCTTATCTAGATCAGTCTGTTTATCATAAAATCCCTCTGTTTTAGAATCTTCATCATACCTTGAATGTATTTGCGCATATGAAAACCAATTCATCTTTATACCTTGTTCCTCTAAATTTTGTATCGATTTAAGTTCACCCTTTTCATCCAATATTTCCCCACATCTAACTGTTTGTTCCTTCTTATATGTTATAGGATAAGAAAAGTGTTCTGTACGGTCATTTACATTCTTGTAAACGCCGCACTGTGATTGGTCAAAGCGCGCAGGGATCCGATTGGTCGAGCGAGCCGCACTGATTGGCCCGCTGCGGATCTCCCACGATTGGTGGAAACTAATTGCGCGAGATTCAAAGTGGTGCCATTGGTTGCAGCCGCCGCGGCTTGGGAATAAAAAGCCGCTGTTTTTCCCCCGGAACCCGAGCTGTTCTCGGGACCAATAAAAGAGCTGAGCCAAGTCACTAAGTCCTGGTCTCCTTCCCGCGACGGACACAACACTGGCGACGAAGGTGGGTTTCCAAGGCTAATCCCCCATCAACACGTGTCCGGAGGAAGCGAGACCAACGAGATGGCCAGCATCACACCGCCCGCGCCCTTTAATCCCGCTACCGAGGACTGGGAATCATACACAGACAGATTCCTCATGTTCCTCGAATGTAGCAACCTGAAGGATGCCGCCGGGCCGAAGAAAAGAGCTGTCTTCCTGACACACTGCGGGCCCGCAGTGTTCAAGATGGCAAAAGCTCTAGCAAAATCTGTGGACGTCAAGGAGATGGACTGGGCCAACCTCGAACTATTGCTCCGGAACCACTATGCCCCCGCCGTGCCCACCCTCATCAGGCAGCATGATTTCTCCTGGTGGGACCAGAGATTGGGTGAGAGCATCAGCGATTTTGTGGCTAAGCTACGAAGCCTAGTGGGCATGTGCGGGTTCTCGGACATGGATGAGGCCTTACGGGACCGCGTCGTGCTCAGACTCCGAGACCCAGTCCTACAGAGCCGACTGATGGCCAAAGGCGACATCGCCCTCGCCGACGCCATCGCTGAAGCCACCGCAGCCAAAGCAACCCGGAAATCAGTGAACCTCATGCGGAGACCAGACACCGGAAAGCGCACCATGACCGCTGACCCAGGATGGGCGACCGAGGCCCACCCGGAAGCAAGTCACCGCAAGACCACCACCCATCATCGTGAATTCTACTCCACCTCCGACACCATGGACGAGGAGGAAGAAATCCACCGGCTCCAGATGGGACGTGACCAGCAAAATCGGCAGAGTCGTAAGTCGGGGACCGCATGTGCCGGGTGCGGAGGTGACCACCCTCGAGCAGAGTGCCGTTTCTTCGATGCAGTCTGCCGGCACTGCGACAAAAAGGGTCACGTCACCCGAGTCTGCCAATTGAGGAAGGCCTACAGCCCCAGACGGCGGGACCACAGCGAGTGGAGACGTGACAGCACATCCCCCAGAGCCAGAGATCGCCAAGCCGAAAGCTGATGGGATCGGAGCGGATGGAACCGACGAGGTGGCGAAACCCGGCAGAAGGAGGAAACCCACCAGATGGTCATCATCAGCCACGCATCAACCACCAATGCCCAAAAAGTCTACGTGGAGGTAGGCATCGAAGGCAAGCCATGCAAAATGGAGGTGGACTCCGGTTCCTACCTCTCCATGGTCGCCTGGCAAGAAATCAAATGCCTGGTGCCTACCATCCACAAGAAGGGACTGGAGAACCAGAAACTAATAATCAAGGACTACCAGGGAAACTGCATCTCAGTAGTCAGAACCGGACAATTCAAGGTAACATTCAAGGGCCGCACTGCAAAGCTTCCCCTGACAATCGTGGACCGAGACCAACCCAGCCTTTTGGGACAACAATGGTTCCCACTCAGCATCGAAGTCATGGGCATAAACCACACCGCAGAGACCGATTGGGAACAGCAACTGGCACGGGACTTTCAGGAAGTGTTCGATGGCACCCAAGGCAAGTACCGAGGGTCCCCTATTTCCTTCAGCCTAGACCCCAACATTCCCCCGATACGCCTAAAACCAAGGCCAAAAAGGCACTCCGGCCAAAAATAGACGAGCAAACAATGCACAAAGAATCAAGGCATAGCAGCTTATAAATTCTTTTCTAAGAAAAAATAATAATAAAAGACCAATAAGGCATAACATTTCCAGATTATAATATCAATATTTCATATAATATTAACTTCATATCTTGTCCCTACTTCTCTTTTCCATCCAAATTATTTATTAATTAAAATTTTATTGCCTTTTATCAATATACAAAATCAAAAAAAAAAAGCATATATATCCTTCCATATCTTATTACCATTTTCAACAACATTCTTTGTCTGTTCTATTTCCAATTATCCATTCATCTTTTTTTTCTTTTACTATACTTCTCTTGTACACCAATTGGAGTAACATCTATAACTCATTACCCTAACTTAGAAATACTACATATAGCAATCTTTCTTGGGATTCTGTTTAAAAGATTCTAAAATTACATAATAAATTTTATATTCTAAATATACATATAAAAACACACTCTTATATACCCTCCAGAATCCCTCTTTTAATCTAAATTAAATTCACCCATTGTCTCTAAATAAACTTTTTTTCTTTAGGTCTTGCTTCCCCCCATTAAGGCTTCTCCTCCCCCCCTTTCTCTCTTGCTTATTCTTCTGCTTGCCCTTTCTACCCCTTTGCTTTTTCTCTTCGCTTTTCTTGCTCCTTTTCCTTTGCTTTCTAACCTTGCCTCCATCTTTTCGCTCATTTTTCTCTCTTTTGGTTGTTTTTATAATTCTTAAAATCCCCTTTTTCTTATCCTTTTTCTCCTCCTCTCCGGAAGAGACCCATTGTTCATCAAAGATGGCTTCTTCTTCCTCTTCTTCCTTGTCCCAGTCCTTCTGCTGCGTAATCAACTTTTCAAAAGAACATAACGCCATTTCTAAGAATTGAAACAAAGCACCCAAAGTATCTTCTTTTTTATATTTTTGATATTCAATCTCTAGTTCATCCACAGACGATGCCATTATGAAAAGGGAAACTTTTTCCAAAACAACCACAAGTATTTTTAATCAAAGACAATCAAAAGCAATTAAAAAAAAAAGTTCCAAAAGTTAATACTTTTCTTCCTTCTTCTCTTTCTCTTTCTGAATTAATTTTTAATCAAAGAGGTCCAATTACCATATATCTTCTTTTGGGATCCACAAAGACGTTCTAGACAATCTCCTCCTTTTTCAGCTTCTGCTCCAATTTTTTTTCTCCCTTCCCACTTGCAATGACAATTTTAAATAATCAAAAATCCATACCTCCAGCAGAGATTTTCCAATTTCTTAAATTTTTCAATGTCCAAAAATCCCTTTGTCTCTTAGCTTCAGCTTTCAAAACAATCCACTTTCAATGTCTAATATATCCAAATATTTCTGCTTTTTCCGTGGGGTGGGAGAGTAAAAAAAAAAAAAAAAAAATTCCCTTTAACAGCTTCTCCGCCGCTTTTCGCTCTTCTTAGGGATACAATATATCCTCCAGCAACAAGCAGCTCAATTCCAGGCAATTTAAAAGGTGTTACTTGACCCGGCTCAGACAGAACTTTCACTCTTCACACTTCCTCCAGCACAGTTCTTACCCGGTTGCTGGCTTCTTCGTGGCGGCCATTGCTGACCGCCGCTCCACCGCCTTGGGAAAAAGGGGTTTTCCCGGAGAAGGGGGGGGTCTGCGATACCCCCACCTCCCTATCCGACTCCCCTCTCTCTTCAGCTGTCCCTACAGGGCAGCCATATCCCCCTGACCCATCTGGATCGGGGGTACCTCGACGGGTAGCACAGCAGGAATCGCGAGCTGTCGCGAATTCCTGCTGCCCCGAAGCCACGCAAACCGGAAGTCCCCCCACCAAACCATTATTATCGGCCATGCTTCATCGTTCGATGCAAGAAAGATCCGCATAAGGGTTACTATTGAGAATCGACCATGTGTGATGGAAGTCGATTTGGGATCATCCCTATCGATGGTATCCTGGAAAACCCTCAAACAGCTGATCCCTGCCATCTGCCACCAGGACCTCAGCATGCAACGAATCATCCTGAAAGACTACCAGGGAAACAGAATTCCAGTTGTTGGTTCCAGCCACATCAAAGTATCCTTCAAGGACCGCACAGCGACGCTTCCCCTGACTGTCGTCGATCGTGACTGACCCAGCTTGTTAGGGTTACAGTGGTTCGCCCCACTCGGGATTGAACTGGCCGGCATACACCAAACCAGAAGTGATGACTGGGAAGAGGCTCTCATCCAGGAATTCCAGGACGTGTTCACAGGAACATTAGGCAAGTACAAGCGGACCCCTATATCATTTAATCTCAGCCCCGATGTAGCTCCCATTCGGCTTAAGCCTCATCGGGTGCCTTTTGCCCTAAAGCCAAAGATTGATGAGCAGCTAGATAAACTGATAGCCCAGGGTGTATTGGAACCGACTGACCATGCCCGCTGGGAAACTCCAATAGTAACGCCCATGAAGCCAGATGGTTTGTTAAGAATTTGTGGGGATTACCGGGCCACCCTAAATCATGCTCTTCAACAGAGCGCTTACCCAGTTCCGGTGGTTCAACACCTTCTTCATTCCCTGGGTGGCGGAAAAATATTTGCGAAATTGGACTTAGCTCAGGCGTACCAGCAACTACCTGTAGACGCGACAACTGCAGAAGCCCAGACAATAGTTACACATAGAGGCACTTTCAAGTGCAATAGACTCCAATTCAGAGTAAGTGTGGTGCCTGGCATTTTCCAAAGTTTGATGGAGAGACTATTACAAAACATAAAAGGCGTCATGCCTTATTTTGATGACGTCCTAATAGCTGCCCCCACTAAAGAGTTATTAGTACAATGACTCAGAAAAGTTCTTCAGAAATTTAAAGACGCTTGTCTGAGGGTAAAAAGGGACAAGTGTCAACTTTGTATGGAGAGAGTGGAGTTCCTGGGATACCTTCTTGACAAACAGGGAATCCACCCCGCCGAAAAACAACTAACCGCAATCAAAAATGCCCCGAGACCTAGGAGTAAGACAGACCTCCAAGCCTTCCTGGGACTCATTAACTTTTATAACATCTTGCCCCAGAAGGCAACCGTAGCCGAGCCCCTACATAGACTTCTCGACAAAAAGGCTTCCTGGGTCTGGGGACAGCGTGAAGAGAGGGCATTCCAAGAGGTAAAAGACCTCTTAACCTCCGATGCTGTATTAATGCAATACAACAAGACTCTACCTTTGACAGTTACCTGTGACACCTCACCATTTGGAGTGGGAGCCATTTTAAGCCATGTCCTACCAAATGGGAATGAGGCACCAATTGCATTCTTTTCGAGAACTTTGTCTAAGACCGAAAAGAACTATAGTCAACTTGATAAAGAGGCTCTCGCTATTGTATCCGCAATTAAACGTTTCCATGAATATGTGTATGGGAGACCCTTTACCATAATTACAGACCACAAGCCGCTACTTGGTATTTTGGTGGGAAACAAACCAACTCCCCATATCTTATCACCAAGAATGACACGTTGATCAGAATTTTTAGCCGCCTACGATTACCTATTGCAACACCACCCGGGAAAAACCATTTCCCATGCTGACGCTTTGAGCCGATCCCCACTACCAGACATCATAGAGGACCCAGCTCCAACCTTATCTGTATTGCAAATCGAAACCCTCAAATTGCCACCGCTGACCGCTCAAGACATTGCCTTAGAAACAAAAAAGGACCCTGTTTTGGCACGAGTCCTCAGCTGGGTGGAACAGGGTTGGCTGGTCAGCAAAACCAATGATACGTTCAAGCCATTTAAGAATCGTCAAACAGAGCTATTCTCCCAAAAAGGCTGCATAGTGTGGGGAGACAGAGTCGTAATCCCAGAAAAATTGCAACATAGAGTATTAAAAATGTTGCGCGATGGACATCCAGGCATTGTGTGGATGAAGCCATTGGCCAGGAGTTACGCATAGTGGCCTGGGTTAGATAAACAAATAGAGACCTGGGTAGCAAAGTGCAGCAAATGCCAGGAGACTCACTCTACTCCTCCAAAAACTCCCCCAACCCAGTGGGAAACACCTCGAGGTCCTTGGTCCCGTATCCACATCGATTTTGCGGGACCCACAAGAGGACACACTTTCCTTCTAACAGTGGATGCCTATTCAAACTGGCTCGAAATCCACAAGATGAAAAGCACCACCACAGAGGCGGTCACTAAAAAGCTGAATAAGCTATTCACTACCCACGGATTTCCGGATGTCCTGGTCTCCGATTATGGCCCCCAATTCACTGCCCTGCCATTCGAACAGTACCTGGCAGATCGGGGCATCCGCCATGCCTTAACATTGCCAGCTCACCCTGTGGCCAATGGTAGGGCTGAGCGAATGGTTCAATTTGTAAAAAAGACCTTGCACAAAATGGACCACGGCGACATTGACGACAGAATAAACCAGATGCTTCTTCTCCAGCACATAACCCCAAACAGTACCACGAACAAAACCCCAGCTGAACTCCTGATGGGTCACAAACTTCGCTCGCATCCCGATCGCCTCCACCCAAACTACACGCCGGAACAACCCCCAGGATCCACCAGCAAGTGTCGGCCATTCCAGGGAGGTGACCTCGTGTTTGCGAAAAACTCGGGCGACCCATTGTGGGTCCCCACTACCATAACGCAACTTACGGGACCCCGATCCTATCACCTGCAAACTACAGATGGTAAGATGTGGAAATGCCACATAGACCAACTCCATTCCAGATTAGCACCTAGTCCTATCTCAGCCCCGGAATCTCTAGCTAGGGGAGGGAAGGAACACTGAGGAGGCCGAAGAAGAATTAACAATCGAAACCCAACAGTCCACACAACCAACCAGGGGATACTCACCATCAGAAGGAGAACCGAGCCAGGGAGTGGCCTCGCCGCGTGACAGCACTGCGATGCAAACGGATCCAGGGAACCCGGAAGACAGCACTGGTGTAAGCAGAGAAAGACAGCCCAGGGCCACAATTTTCACCATCCAACCCAGCTAGCAGCCCACCGGAACCAGAGCCAGGACAGAAACCGGTGGAACAGTGCAGGTCGAGCAGACAGGTGAAGCGACCTGCCTATTTCCGAGAATACGTCATCCCACCCCTCAGATGGAACCTAGGGGGGAGGGGTGTTATAGACTAAGTCAACACAGCGATACAACCCTAAACAGCTTTTACTTTACAGCAGGCTTGTAATCCTGCACTTCTCATTGGCCCGCAAATAGCGAGTCGTGATTGGTCATTTTTGGCCAGTCTGATTGGCTGTTAATGGGCCCATCTGATTGGACGCTTGTGAAAGCAGTAAACTCAAACCATTGGTTGTTTTGACAGCAGCCAGCTCTATAAAAGAGTCCCCCAGCCAGCGTGATTTAAGAGGGGTGTACTTCCACTCCCAGAATACCCCAGCCAGTGCGATTTATGAGTGGGGGACTTCCACAAACAGAATCCCCCCGCCACTGGGATTTAAGAGGGGTGGACTTCCACTTCCAGAATTTCCCAGCCAGTGTGATTTAAGAGGGGTGGACTTCCACTCGCAGAATTCTCTAACAAGCGTAATTTAAGATGGGTAGACTCCAATTCCCAGAATTCTCCAGGCAGTGTAATCTAAGAGGGGTGGACTTCTACTCCAAAAATCCCCCAGCCACTGTGATTTAAGAGGGGTGTACTTCCACTTCCAGAATACCCCAGCCAGTGCAATTTATGAGTGGGGGACTTCCACAAACAGAATTCCCCAGCCAGTGTGATTTAAGAGGGGTGTACTTCCACTTCCAGTATACCCCAGCCAGCATGATTTAAGAAGGGTGGATTTCCACTCCCAGAATACCCCAGCCAGTGTAATTTTTGAGTGGGGGACTTCCACAAACAGAATCCCCCCTCCAGTGGGATTTAAGAGGGGTGGACTTCAACTCCCAGAAATTCCCAGCCAGTGTGATTTAAGAAGGGTGGACTTCCACTCCCAGAATCCCCCAGCCAGCGTGATTTAGGAGGGGTGTGTTATGTTCTGTGTGTGGCTCAAGAAGTGGAGATGAGTCGATGAACAGTGAACTTCAACTCTTTATTTAACATGGTGCAACAGTTCTGAAAACGGCCACAACAGCCCCCTTTATATAGGCAAGCTCTTGGGTATTTAGCCAATGAAAACACAGGAACGTTAGCTCTTTTAACCAATGAGAAAGGTTCGTTTATAGCCAATCAGATCCTCCTGAACGGACCAATCCGATATCGCTATTATCGGCCAATCAGAAGTGCAGGGCCAGAACTCTGCACTTTACTTTAAGGTTTCAACAATCTTTATTCAAGCACTTTTATTAATTCACAGCACCCCTTCACCCCAGGTTCCATTTAAGGGGTGCAGTAATGTAATCTTTGAGGTAGGCAGGTTGTTTTGATTGTCTATTTGATTTACGTTGTCCTCCCAACATTTGTCTAGAGTCTTGTTGGGGTAGGACGTTATCTGGTGAACAGGGTGCCTCTGGTTTTGTATTTAAACTTCCGTTACCACTAATGTTCTCGGTATCCCTTTGAGGCGACTTTACCCCTGTCCCCGATCCTTCTTCACATATTGTGTCTGAGTGGTCATTTCTTCCGCTTGTGGTTTCCGCTGTTTCAAACTCAGCCTCCTCGGCGTCTCCTTCCCCCTCAGTTTGGAAATCACTGGAATCACAGACCCCAGACTGCAGCCTTGAACGCAGCTGATCAATATGGCGCTTCCATATTCTATCGTCGTGACATTTCACTCAGTACGATCTGGGTCCGGTTACTTGGATTACAGTTGCCTTGACCCACAATGGGTCGCCATAAAAGTTTCTCGCGAAAACCAAGTCACCTACCTGGAAATTACAGCATTTCCCGCTGGATCCGTGTGGTTTTTCAGGTTCGTACAATGGGTGTAGTCGGTCGAGGTGGGAGCGGAGTTTTCGTCCCATCAATAACTCAGCGGGAGTTTTGTTGGTGACACTGTGTGGAGTGATGTGCTGCAAAAGGAGAATCCGGTTAATCTTGTCTTCGATATCGCCATAGTCCATTTTATGTAGAGTTCTTTTGACGAATTGTACCATGCGCTCGGCTCTTCCATTGGCCGCAGGATGCACCGGTGAAGTTTGTGCATGGCGAATACCACGGTCCGCCAGATACTGTTCAAAAGAAAGCGCGGTAAACTGGGGCCTGTTGTCGGATACCAGAACGTCCGGTAGTCCGTGTGTTGCAAATAATCTGTCCAATTTCCTGATGACTGATTTGGTTGTTGTATGTTTCATCTCATGGATTTCAAGCCAGTTCGAGTAGGCATCCACTGTTAATAAAAATGTGTGTCCATTCATAGGTCCCGCAAAGTCCAGATGAATATGGGACCATGGTCCCCTGGGTGTTTCCCATTCTGTTGGGGTTGCTTTCGGTGGGGCATTGCTGACTTCCTGGCATTTGTGACAAGTCTTTACCCAGGCTTCGATCTGCTTGTCTATGCCCGGCCACCATGCATAGCTTTGTGTGAGTGCTTTCATGCGCACGACACCGAGGTGGCCATCGTGCAAGGTTCTCAGTACCGCTCGCTGTAACCACTCTGGGACAACGACTCTATCGCCCCAAATGATGCAGCCTTTTTGGGAAAACAGTTCCGTCTGTCGACTTTTGAAGGGAACATAGTTGTCAGGGATTTGGTCCAATGGCCATCCATGCTCTACCCAGCTGACACGTGCTAAAATGGGATCATGTTTAGTTTCAATCATGATATCGCGAGCTGTCAATGGCGGTTTTTGGAGTGTCTCGATCTGCAGTGTTGTGACGGTCGGAGCAGGGTCGTCAATGGTTTCTGGAAGTGGTGCACGGCTCAATGCATCAGCGTGGGGAATGGCTTTCCCCGGGCGTTGTTGCAACTTATAATTATAGGCAGCCAAGAATTCTGACCAGTGAGTCATTCTGGGAGATAATATATAAGGGGTTGGTTTATTATTCCCAGTAAAGGTTTGTGGTCAGTTATTACAGTGAAAGCTCACCCATAAATATATTCATGAAATCGTTTAACAGCAGATACAATAGCAAGAGCTTCCTTATCGATTTGACTGTAATTGTGTTCTGCTTTTGATAGCGTTTTTGAAAAATAGGCAACAGGGGCTTCACTTCCGTTTGGTAAAATGTGGCTCAAAATGGCGCCCACTCCGAATGGTGATGCATCACATGTAACCGTTAAAGGCAAAGTCTCATTATACTGCATCAAAACAGCATCGGAGGTCAACAGGTTTTTTACTTTTTGAAACGCATGTTCCTCTCGGTGCCCCCAAACCCAGGGTGCTTTTTTGTCCAATAAACGATGTAGGGGTTCGGCTACGGTTGCTTTGTGAGGCAGAAAGACGTTATAAAAATTGATAAGGCCTAGGAAAGCTTGGAGATCAGCCTTATTGCGGGGTTTTGGGATGTTTTTGATTGCCCTAAGTTTGCTATTGGTGGGGTGAATGCCTTGTTTATCTATTAAATATCCTAAAAATTCTACTCGATCCGTACATAGTTGACACTTGTTTTTTTTAACTTTGAGACCCGAGTCTTTAAATCTCTGAAGAACCAACCCCAGGTGCTCCCTTAGTATTTCTTGAGTCGGAGCAGCAATTAAAACGTCATCAAAATAGGGGACAATGCCTTTTATCCCTTGTAATAGTCTTTCCATCAAAGTTTGAAAGATTCCCGGGGCCACGCTTACTCCGAATTGGAGTCGGTTACATTTAAACGCACCTCGGTGCGTAACGATCATTTGGGCCTCTGCTGTTTTTTTGTCTACAGGCAGTTGTTGGTATGCCTGGGCTAGATCTAGTTTTGCGAAGACTTTTCCGCCCCCCAGGGAATGGAGAAGGTGTTGCACCACTGGTACCGGATAAGCGTTTTGCTGCAGGGCGTGATTCAGGGTGGCTCGGTAGTCCCCACAAATTCTTAATGATCCATCCGGCTTGATGGGTGTCACGATCGGGGTTTCCCAGGGAGAATGGTCGGTTGGTTCTAACACCAACTGGGCTATTAATTGATCAAGCTGCTCGTCAATCTTGGGTTTAAGGGCAAATGGAACTCAACGAGGCTTAAGGCGGATGGGAGCTATTTCGGGGTTGAGGTTAAATGATATCGGGGTCCCCTTGTAGTCGCGTAGTTTATCTGCAAAGACGTCCTGGAATTCTTGGACGAGAGCCTCTTCCCAGTCGTTGCTGCTGGTTCGGTGAATGCCGGCTACTTCAATTCTGAGTGGAGCGAACCATTGGAGGCCTAACAAGCTAGGCCGATCCCTGTCGACGACAGTCAAGGGTAGAGATGCGGTACGATTTTTAAATGAGACATGGACTTGGCTGGATCCAATGACTGGAATTCGATTTCCCTGATAATATTTGAGTATGATTCTTTGGAATCGGAGGTCTTGTCACCGGACGGTAGGGATGAGTTGCTTGAGGGTCTTCCAGGAAACCATTGAGAGGGATGATCCTGAATCGGCTTCCATCATACAAGGCTGGTTTTCGATGGCCACCTTCACCCGGATCTTCTTGGCGTCCAGTGATGAGGCGTGACCAATTGTAATAGTTTGGTGCGCCTCTTCTCGCTTCGTTGAGTGGTTTAGGGGTTTGTTTCTGTAGGAGTGGTTGTTCCATTGGTGGTTCAAGGGTTCTCGCTTTACAGGACGGCTTCCTGTGGATTGGCGATAGTTAGCCCCCCTCGGGGGCTGGCTGGGTCCTTGTTTGCTTTTACAGACCCGTCCGATGTGGCCTCTTTTCCCGCACACATGGCAGACTGCGTCGAGGAATTTGCAGTCTGATCGGGGGTGGTTTGCCCCACAACCAGCGCATTGGTACTGCGATCTCTGGCGTTGGTCTCGTTCAGACCGGAGCCGGTTGACCTCTTCTTCATCGCTTTCTGATGACGATTCGAGGTCCTTGTGGTGGGCTGTCATTGCTGGTTCTTCGAAGCGAGGTGAAACTTCGCTGGCAAGTTGGCGAAGTGGAGCGTGGGTGCGGCAAATTTGGGCAGCCGACTTCCTGGTTGCTTCTGCTGCAGTAGCATCAGCAATGGCATCTTTAAGGCTAATGTCGCCTTTCGCCATTATCTTACTCTGCACGCCTAGTGCATCTAATCCCAGAACTATTCGGTCTCTCAGGGCTTCTTCGAGGTCGGCAAACCCGCATAGGCCTCCCAGATTCCGGAGATCAGCTATGAAATCAGCAACACTTTCGCCCTTCCGCTGATCTCTCTGGTAAAATTCATGCCTTCTAACGAGCGTTGTTACGGTCGGTGCATAGTGGGCCCTTAGCAGGGCTTCGAGGATGTCCCAGTCCATGGACTTCACTTCTGCCAGTTTCGCTAGTGCCTTGGCCATCTTGAATACGGTTGGTCCACAGTGAGTTAGGAATACTGCCCGTTTCTTTCCGGTAGTGGCATCCTTCAAATTGTTGGTTTCCAGAAACATCTGGAAGCGATCCATATATGAGTCCCAGTCTTCTTGTGCTGGGTCAAATGGAGCGGGTGGTATGATGCTGCCGGACATGGTTCTGTTGTTGGTGCATTTCAGCCACGTGCTCAGTTATCGCTCTGTAGTGTTCAGTCAGCTCTGACGTCTCCACATCCCACCTTCGTCACCAGTGTTATGTTCTGTGTGTGGCGCAAGAAGTGGAGATGAGTCGATGAACAGTGAACTTCAACTCTTTATTTAACATGGTGCAACAGTTCTGAAAATGGCCACAACAGCCCCCTTTATATAGGCAAGCTCTTGGGTATTTAGCCAATGAAAACACAGGAACGTTAGCTCTTTTAACCAATGAGAAAGGCTCATTAATAGCCAATCAGATCCTCCTGAACGGACCAATCCGATATCGCAATTATCGGCCAATCAGAAGTGCAGGGCCAGAACTCTGCACTTTACTTTAAGGTTTCAACAATCTTTATTCAAGCACTTTTATTAATTCACAACAGGGTGGACTTCCATTCCCAGAATCCCCCACCCTGCTTGATTTAAGATGGGTGCATTTCCACTCCCAGAATCCCCCAGGCAGTGTGATTTAAGAGTGGTGGACTTCCACAACCAGAATCGCCCAGCCAGTGTGATTTAAGAGGGGTGGACTTCCACTCCCAGAATCCCCCAGGCAGCGTGATTTAAGAGGGGTGGACTTCAAATACGAGAATTTTCGAGCCAGCATGAATTAAGAGAGGTGGATTTCACTCCCAGAATCTCCCAGCCAGCGTGATTTAAGTTGGCTGGACTTCCACTCCCAGAATACCCCAGCCAGCGTGATTTAAGAAGGGTGGATTTCCACTCCCAGAATACCCCAGCTAGTGCAATTTATGAGTGGGGGATTTCCACCAACAGAATACCCCAGCCAGTGTGATTTTAGAGGGGTGGACTTCAACTCCCAGAATTCTCCAGGCAGTGTGATTTAAGACAGGTGGACTTCCACTCCCAGAGTCCCCCAACCAGTGTGATTTAAGAGGGGTGTACTTCCACTTCCAGAATACCCCAGCCAGCATGATTTAAGAAGGGTGGATTTCCACTCCCAGAATACCCCAGCCAGTGCAATTTATGAGAGGGGGACTTCCACAAACAGAATCCCCTGCCAGTGTGATTTAAGAGGGGTGGACTTTAATTCTGAGAATTTCGCAGCCAGTGTGATTTAAGAGGGGTGGACTTCCACTCCTAGAATCCCCCAGCCAGTGTGATTTAAGATGGGTGGACTTGCAATCCCAGAGTCCTCCAGCCAGCGTGATTTAAGAGGGGTGTATTTTCACTTCCAGAATACCCCAGACAGCATGATTTAAGAAGGGTGGATTTGAAATCCCAGAATCCCCCAGCCAGTTTGATTTAAGATGGCTGGTCTTCCACTCCCAGAATACCCCAGGCAGTGTGATTTTAGATGGGTTGCTTCCACTCCCAGAATTCTCTAACAAGCGTACTTTAAGATGGTTGCACTCCAATTCCCAGAATTCTCCAGGCAATGTGATCTAAGATGGGTGGACTCCAACATTCACAATACCCCAGGCAGCGTGATTCAATAGAGGTGGACTTCCACTCCCCGAATACCCCAGGCAGTGTGATTTTAGATGGGTTGCTTCGACTCCCAGAATTCTCTAACAAGCGTAATTTAAGATGTGTGGACTCCAATTCCCAGAATTCTCCAGGCCAGGTGATCTAAGAGGGGTGGACTCCAACTCCCAGAATCCCCCACCCTGCTTGATTTAAGATGGGTGCATTTCCACTCCCAGAATACCCCAGTCAGCATGATTTAAGAAGGGTGGATTTCCACTCCCAGAATACCCCAGCCAGTGCAATTTATGAGTGGGGGACTTCCACAAACAGAATCCCCCCTCCAGTGTCATTTAAGAGGGGTGGACTTCCACTCCCAGAGTCCCCCAGCCAGCGTGATTTAAGAGGGGTGTCCTTCCACTTCCAGAATACCCCAGCCAGCATGATTTAAGAAGGGTGGATTTCCACTCTCAGAATACCCCAGCCAGTTCGATTTATGAGGAGGAGACTTCCACAAACAGAATCCCCCCGCCAGTGGGATTTAAGAGGGGTGCTCCTTCAACTCTGAGAATTTCGCAGCCAGCGTGATTTAAGAGTGGGGGACTTCCACTTCCAGAATCACCCAGCCAGTGTGATTTAAGAGGGGTGGACTTCCACTTGCGTCATTTAATATGGGTGGATTTCCACTCCCAGAATGCCCCAGGCAGTTCAATTTATGAGTGGGGGACTTCCACAAACAGAATCCCCCCGCCAGTGGGATTTAAGAGGGGTGGACTTCAACTCTGAGAATGTCGCAGCCAGCGTGATTTAAGAGGGGTGGACTTCCACTCCCAGAATGCCCCAGCCAGTGTGATTTAAGATGGGTTGCTTCCACTCCCAGAATTCTCTAACAAACAAATTTAAGATGGGTGGACTCCAATTCCCAGAATTCTCCAGGCAGTGTGATCTAAGAGGGGTGGACTTCTACTCCAAGAATCCCCCAGCCACTGTGATTTAAGAGGGGTGGACTTCCACTCCCAGAGTCCCCCAGCCAGCGTGATTTAAGAGGGGTGTACTTCCACTCTCAGAATACCCCAGCCAGTGCAATTTATGAGTGGGGGACTTCCACAAACAGAATTCCCCAGCCAGTGTGATTTAAGAGGGGTGGACTTCAACTCCCAGAATTTCCCAGCCAGTGTGATTTAAGAGGGGTGGACTTCCACTCTCAGAGTCCCCCAGGCAGCGTGATTTAAGAGGGGTGTACTTCCACTCTCAGAATACCCCAGCCAGTGCAATTTATGAGTGGGGGACTTCCACAAACAGAATCCCCCTGCCAGTGGGATTTAAGAGGGGTTGCTTCCACTCCCATAAGCCTCCAGCCAGTATGATTTAAGATGGCTGGTCTTCCACTCCCAGAATACCCCAGCCAGTGTGATTTAAGAGTGGTGGACTTCCACAACCAGAATCCCCCAGCCAGTGGGATTTAAGAGGATTGGACTTCAACTCTAATTTCGCAGCAAGCGTGATTTAAGAGGGGTGGACTTCCACTCCTGGAATCCCCCAGCCAGCTTGATTTAAGATGGGTGGACTTGCAATCCCAGAGTCCTCCAGCCAGCGTGATTTAAGAGGGGTGTACTTCCACTTCCAGAATACCCCAGACAGCATGATTTAAGAAGGGTGGATTTGAAATCCCAGAATCCCCCAGCCAGTTTGATTTAAGATGGCTGGTCTTCCACTCCCAGAATACCCCAGCCAGTGTGATTTAAGATGGGTTGCTTCCACTCCCAGAATTCTCTAACAAACAAATTTAAGATGGGTGGACTCCAATTCCCAGAATTCTCCAGGCAGTGTGATCTAAGAGGGGTGGACTTCTACTCCAAGAATCCCCCAGCCACTGTGATTTAAGAGGGGTGGACTTCCACTCCCAGAGTCCCCCAGCCAGCGTGATTTAAGAGGGGTGTACTTCCACATCCAGAATACCTCAGCCAGTGCAATTTATGAGTGGGGGACTTCCACAAACAGAATTCCCCAGCCAGTGTGATTTAAGAGGGGTGGACTTCAACTCCCAGAATTTCCCAGCCAGTGTGATTTAAGAGGGGTGGACTTCCACTCTCAGAGTCCCCCAGGCAGCGTGATTTAAGAGGGGTGTACTTCCACTCTCAGAATACCCCAGCCAGTGCAATTTATGAGTGGGGGACTTCCACAAACAGAATCCCCCCGCCAGTGGGATTTAAGAGGGGTTGCTTCCACTCCCAGAATTCTATAAAAAGCCTAATTTAAGATGGGTGGACTCCAATTCCCAGAATTCTCCAGGCAGTGTTATCTGAGAGGATGGATTTCCAGTCCCAGAATCCCCCAAGCAGCATGATTTAAGAGGTGGACTTCCACTCACAGAATTTCCCAGCCAGTCTGATTGAAGAGAGGTGGACTTCCACTCCCATAAACCTCCAGCCAGTATGATTTAAGATGGCTGGTCTTCCACTCCCAGAATACCCCAGCCAGTGTGATTTAAGAGTGGTGGACTTCCACAACCAGAATCCCCCAGCCAGTGGGATTTAAGAGGATTGGACTTCAACTCTAATTTCGCAGCAAGCGTGATTTAAGAGGGGTGGACTTCCACTCCTGGAATCCCCCAGCCAGCTTGATTTAAGATGGGTGGACTTGCAATCCCAGAGTCCTCCAGCCAGCGTGATTTAAGAGGGGTGTACTTCCACTTCCAGAATACCCCAGACAGCATGATTTAAGAAGGGTGGATTTGAAATCCCAGAATCCCCCAGCCAGTTTGATTTAAGATGGCTGGTCTTCCACTCCCAGAATACCCCAGGCAGTGTGATTTTAGATGGGTTGCTTCCACTCCCAGAATTCTCTAACAAGCGTACTTTAAGATGGGTGGACTCGAATTCCCAGAATTCTCCAGGCAATGTGATCTAAGATGGGTGGACTCCAACATCCACAATACCCCAGGCAGCGTGATTCAATAGAGGTGGACTTCCACTTCCAGAATCCCCCAGCCGGTGTGATTTAAGAGGGGTGGACTTCCACTCCCCGAATACCCCAGGCAGTGTGATTTTAGATGGGTTGCTTCTGTTGTGTATGCACCATAGTTAATAAAGTATGAGCTTGAGGTAAAGTGCAGGGTTATGGCCCTACACTTCTGATTGGCTGTTAGGCGGCCAGATCGGATTGGTTAGTTCTTAGGAATCCGATTGGCCCTTAACAGAGGATTATTATTGGTTTAAAGTGCTAGAGTTCATAGCTCACTATTGGACAATTCTCACAAAGGTTGCCTATATAAGGCAGGGTTCACTGTTATTGTTTAGGAGAAGTCACTATGCAATAAAGAGCTGAAAGTTCACATTCAAAGACTGTCTCCATTTACTCCAACCCATGTCCAAGTACTTAACACTGGCGACGAAGGTGGGATTTGGAGACGTCTGAACCTAAGAAGTCAGGAAGCAAGACCGAGCACGTGAAAGACGACACCAACAACGGAACCATGTCCAGCAGCATCGTACCACCCACTCCGTTCGATCCAAACCAAGAGGATTGGGAATCCTACATGGATCGCTTCCAAATGTTTCTTGAGACGAATAATTTGAAGGAGGCCACACCAGCAAAAAAGCGGGCACTGTTCCTGACGCACTGCGGCCCAGCTGTTTTTAAAATGGCAAAAGCACTCGCCAAACCTCGAGAAGTGAAAGTCATGAGCTGGGACGACCTCGAACCCATCCTGAGAGATCATTATGTGCCAACCGTGCCTACACTCGTGAGACACCACGAGTTTTATCAGAGGAACCAGCAAAAAGGAGAGAGCATGGCTGATTTCGTGGCAGACATCCGAAATTTAGGGGGCCTCTGCGGGTTCGCCGATTTAGAAGAAGCACTAAGAGATCGAGTAATTTTGGGATTAGATGCACTAGGCGTGCAGAGCAAGCTGATGGCAAAAGGCGACATCAGCCTTGATGACGCCATCCCCAAAGCCACGGCTGCGGAGGCGACCAAAAAGTCAGCTGCACAATTACGGCAAAGCCGCACTTTGGCAACACAACCGACCGGCGAAATCTCACCCAACTCAGAAAGGCAGCTTCTAACGATGTACCACGAGGACCTCTCTTCGTCATCAGACAGCGACGAAGAAGGGGTCCATCGACTGCGGTCCGACCGGGATCCTCGCCCTAAGCCCTTACGCCCTTGCGCTGGCTGTGGAGCAAACCATGCCAGGGCCGAATGCAAATTCCGCGACTCACTCTGCCATGAGTGTGGGAAACAAGGCCACATCAGCCGGGTCTGCCACAGCTTACCAGGACCCAGCCAGGCCTCAAAAGGGGCCAACTATCACCAATCGACAGGAAACCGTCCTGTAAGGCGAGAACCAGTAAACCACTCCTACAGAAATCGAGCTTTGCAAAAAGAAGAGGCTCACCATACTATCACTTTAGGTCACGCCACAGTCTTGGACACTAAGAAAATTCGAGTCACGGTAGCCATCGAGAACCAGCATTGCCACATGGAGGTCGACTCGGGATCGTGACTCTTGATGGTGTCTTAGAAGACACTCAAGCAACTTATCCCCACAATCCAACGCCAAGACCTCCAATTTCAACACCTCATCCTCAAGGACTACCAAGGAAATCGAATCCCTGTGGTCAGGTCCTGCCGAGTCCGAGTCTCCTTCAAAAAACATACAGCGTACTTACCTCTAACGATCATCGACAAAGATAGGCCAAGTCTATTAGGCCTCCAATGGTTCGCGCCACTAGGCATCGAGGTGGCCGGCGTGAACCGAGTCGGTGGTTGTGAGTGGTTTCTGAGTTCAGCGACGTCTTCGCGAACCATTTAGGCGAGTATAAGGGGACCCCAATCTCATTTAGTTTAGATCCAAAAGTAGCCCCAATTCGCTTGAAGCCCCGTCGAGTTCCATTCGCTCTTAAAGCTAAGATCGACGAACAACTCGACAAGTTAATTGCTCAAGGGGTGTTGAAGCCCATCGATCACTCTCCATGGGAAACCCCTATTGTAACACCCATTAAGCCAGACGGGTCAATCTGAATTTGTGGGGACAACCGGGCCACTTTAAACCACGCCCTACAGCAGAATGCGTATCCAGTTCCGGTGGTGCAGCACCTCCTCCATTCCTTGGGGGGCGGAAAGGTTTTCGCTAAATTAGATTTAGCTCAAGTGTTAGGGATAACATTGTTTGCCCTAACTGGTTTAGGTAAAATAATAACCATGTAATCATACTTTATAAGTTAAAGTGTCTGCAACTTTAAATATGGAAATGTAATTAGGGGAGTGGTTGTGAAAGCACTTTAAAAGAAGCAAGGAATGTCAGCTTGCTCTCTCTGGCTTTGATGATGCCTAATTACTGCATGGACTCAACACTGTGTTACTCGAACCGGAGAGAAACAAAGGACTGATTTGTAAGTGAACTGACATAGGATATTCCACATGGACTTTGCTAACTGAATATCCGTGAATGGACTGACTAAATGATACATGACTATTGGACTGTTATTTTGACTATGCTATGAACTCATTATGGAATAAACAATATTTTTGATAGCACAAGCGTATCTGTTATTTTTACTGTATGTTAATAAACATACAAGCTTAGCTCACTCATTTATCTGTATGCCTATCTGACTAACGCTGCACATTCTGTTTAGCTTGTCTCCTTCACCCTGGTTGGGGAACCCAGGCTTAACACTGGTTATGGGCCCAGAGGCTGCAAAGTCAGTTTAACTAGGATAAAACAGATTTATGTAAAAAGTGAGAGTTTGTGTTGTTATACATTACAGTAAACAGACAGCTGTGTTTTTATTTATTATAGTTTTATATCCATACAAAGAAAACATGGCACAAGTCAATCTACAAAGTTTGTCCTTTATATCCAAGCTGGATGGAACAAACTATGTATCATGGTCTATGAAAAGTAGTCTGCTTCTATGAAGAGAAGGTCTGTGGAACATAATTGAAAATCCACCAAATGAAGAGGAATGGGATCCAGAGGATGATGAAGATAGACTAAAGATAGAAGAATTTTTGCATAAAAATGAACATGCTATTTGCATAATTGGGTTAACCTTAACTGACCAACAACTTGTTCATATCCATGGAGAGCAAACGGCTGTTGGGTGTTGGCAGAAGCTGAAGAGGATTTATGTTCGAGATAACGTTGGTGCTCACATAAATCTAACACGGAAGCTTTTCAGGACGCATCTCCAGACGAATTGTGATATGCTGAGTCATTTGGAAACTATGAAAAGAATTTTTCAAGAACTGCACGAGAAAGAGCTTATTTTCTCTGAACTACACCAAGTCTATATAATTCTGTCATCACTAAATGTAAGTTATGATAACTACGTAACTTCCCTTGAAATTTTGCCAAAGGAAAGTTTAACTTTAACTGATATAACTGGCAGATTGATTGAAGAGGCAAGAAGAAGGCTTGAAAGAGGAGGGAGCAATATAGGAATGTAATTAAGGGAGTGGTTGTGAAAGCACCATAAAAGAAGCAAGGAACGTCAGCTTGCTCTCTCTGGCTTTATGATCCCTAATTACTGGATGGATTCAAGACTGCGTTTTTCCCCTACTGGAAAAGGAGAGAGAAAGGACTGATTTGTAAGTGAACTGACATAAGGATATTCTACACGGACTTTGCTAATTGAATATCCTTGAATGGACTGACTGATATGATACATGACTAATGGACTGTTATTTTGACTATGCTATAAACTCAAAATGGAATAAACTATCTTTTGATAGCACAAGCGTATCTGTTATTTTTACTGTATGTTAACAAACATACAAACTTATCTCACACATTTATCTGTATGCCTATCTGACTAACGCTGCACATTCTGTTTAGCTTGTCTCCTTAACCCTGGTTGGGGAACCCAGGCTTAACAGCTTTTAGTTTGCTGTTAGTGGGGTGAATGCCCTGCTTATCGATTAGGTACCCCAGGAACTCTACTTTCTCTGTACACAGTTGACATTTATTTTTTTTAACCTTTAGGCCGGAGTCTTTAAATTTCTGGAGAACCATTTTAAGACGCCTCTCTAGTACTTCTTTATTTGGGGCCGCAATTGAAACTTCGTCAAAATATGGCACGACGCCCTTGATCCTTTGTAAAAGTGTCTGCATCAGACTTTGAAAAATCCCTGGGGCCACGCTCACTCCAAATTGGAGTCGGTTGCATTTAAAAGTGCCATGGTGCGTAACGATCGTCTGTGCTTCCGTGGTTTTTTTTATCTACAGGCAGTTGTTGGTACGCCTGCGCTAAATCCAATTTAGCGAAAACTTTTCCGCCCCCCAGGGAATGGAGAAGGTGTTGAACCACCGGCACCGGGTAAGCGTTCTGTTGAAGGGCGTGATTAAGGGTGGCCCGGTAGTCCCCACAAATCCTTAACGATCCATCCGGTTTGATGGGTGTTACGATTGGGGTTTCCCAACGGGCGTGGTCAGTTGGTTCTAAAACACCCTGGGCTATTAATTTATCGAGCTGGTTGTCAATCTTCGGTTTTAGGGCAAAAGGTACCCGACGAGGCTTAAGGTGGATGGGGGCTACTTCAGGGTTAAGGTTAAATGATATCGGGGTCCCCTTGTACTCGCCTAGTTTGTCTGCAAAGACGTCCTGGAATTCCTGGACGAGGGCCTCCTCCCAGTCGTCGCTTCTGGTTTGGTTGATGCCGGCTACCTCGATTCCGAGTGGAGCGAACCATTGAAGGCCTAACAAACTAGGCTGGTCGCAGTCGACGACGGTTAGCGGTAACGACGCAGTACGATTTTTGAATGATACTTGGACTTGGCTGGATCCGACGACTGGAATTCGGTTTCCCTGGTAATCTTTGAGTATGATTCTTTGGGCTCTGAGGTCTTGACGCCGGACAGCAGGGATTAACTGTTTAAGGGTCTTCCAGGAAACCATCGAGAGGGATGATCCTGAGTTGACTTCCATCATGCAAAGTTGGTTCTCGATGGCGACCCTTACTCGGATCTTTTTTGCATCTAATGATGAAGCGTGACCGATGGTAATGGTTTGGTGTGCCTCTTCCCGTCTCGTTGAAGTGGCCAGTGTTTTATTTCTGTAGGAGTGGTTGTTCCATTGGTGGTTCAAGTGTTCCCAACTCACAGGATGATTTCCTGTGGTCTGGCGGTAGTTGTTTTCTCTCCGAATTGGGCTGGATCCTCGCTTGCTTCTACAGACCTTCCCGATGTGGCCTCTTTTCCCACAGGAATGGCAGAGCGTGTCAAGGAATTTGCAGTCTGATTGTGGGTGGTTTGCCCCACAACCCACGCACTGGTGCGGAAGTCTTCGAATCCGCTGGTTGCATTGGTTGCGTTCAGACCGGAGCCGGTTGACCTCTTCCTCATCACTTTCTGATGGCGATTCGAGGTCCTCATGGTGGGTTGATGTTGTGTGCCTCTCTAGGCAAGGTGAGGTATCGTTGGCAAGTTGATGGAGCGGTGCGTTGGTGCGGCGCATTTGGGCGGCCGACTTCCTGGTTGCTTCTGCTGCAGTAGCATCCTTGATGACATCGGCAAGATCAATGTCCCCTTTGGCCATGATCTTGCTTTGCGCTGTGTGGTCATCTATTCCCAGAATTATTAGGTCTCTCAGAGCTTCTTCGAGGTCTGTAAACCCACAGAGGCCTCCCAGGTTCCGGAGGTCCGCGATGAAATCTGCAACGCTCTCTCCTTTCCGTTGGTCCCTCTGGTAAAACTCATGTCTTCGGACAAGCGTTGGTACAGTGGGTGTATAGTGGGCCCGTAGAAGGGGCGCGAGGACATCCCAGTCCATGGATTTCACCTCAGCCGGTTTCGCTAGTGCCTTGGCCATCTTAAAGACGGCAGGCCCGCAGTGGGCCAGGAATACTGCTCGCTTTTTTCCCGTAGTTGCGTCTTTCAAGTTGTTTGTCTCCAGAAACATCTGGAACCAGTCTATGTATGAGTCCCAGTCTTCTTGTGCCAGGTCAAATGGAGCGGGTGGTATGGCGCCGCCGGACATGTTTTCCATTGTCGATGTGCCTTCAGCCACGTGCTCTGTGAGTGTTCAATCAGCTCAGATGTCTCCGCATCCCATCCTCGTCACCAGTGTTAAGTTCTGCGCATGGGCGCAAGGAGCGGAGACGAGGCAGTGAACAGTGAACTTCAACTCTTTATTGAACATGTTGAACAGAGCAAAACCCTAGGGCAGCAGCAGCCATTTTATAGGGTTGGCTGCTGTCCTATTAACCAACAAAAGACATGGAAGTGTTAACCCTTTAACCAATGAGTGTTGGCCCGTTAACAGCCAATCAGATTCCCCAGAAAGGACCAATCCGATGTCACTATTTTCGGCCAATCAGAAGTGCAGGATTAGAACCCTGCTTTTTTACTGAAGGTTGCTTAAACGTTATTAAACGCCTTTGTTAAGCCTGGGTTCCCCAACCAGGGTTAAGGAGACAAGCTAAACAGAATGTGCAGCGTTAGTCAGATAGGCACACAGATAAATGAGTGAGATATGTTTGTATATTTGTTAACATACAGTAAAAATAACAGATACGCTTGTGCTATCAAAAATATAGTTTATTCCATTATGAGTTCATAGCATAGTCAAAATAACAGTCCATTAGTCATGTATCATATCAGTCAGTCCATTCAAGGATATTCATTTCGCAAAGTCCGTGTAGAATATCCAATGTCAGTTCACTTACAAATCAGTCCTTTGTCTCTCTCCCGTTCGAGTAATGCAGTCTTGAGTCCATGCAGTAATTAGGGATCATCAAAGCCAGAGAGAGAGCAAGCTGTCGTCTTGCTTCTTTTAAAGTGCTTTCACAACCACTCCCCTAATTACATTCCCACAGTTAAAGTTGCAGACATTTTAACTTATAAACCATGATAACATATTTATTATTTTACCTAAACCAGTTAGGGTAAACAATGTTATCCCTAACATTCTCCCCTTTTAGGTTAAATAATAATATAACTAATAACTATTTCCATCTTTAAATCATATTTGTTACAACTCTCTTTAAACTTAATTACTCCTTGAGCTTTTGTAAATTGGTCTGCAATGTTTTCTTCTGTCATGCAGTATTCCAATTTAATTAGCCCATTCTTTACAGATTCTCTAACATTTAAGTATCTTAAATCAGTATGCTTTGATCTAGTTTTTACAGCTATATTAGTAGCTAACTTTATGGCTGCCTGGTTGTCCTCGTACACAATAATGGAATCTTTAACAGTTACACCCATGTCTAATAATAACTGTTTGTGCAAAATTAAGTCAGTGCATAGTAATGACAGACATGAAAATTCCGCTTCCATCATGGACAAGCTGATATGCTGTTGTCTGATTGACCTCCATCCTATGAGTGTCTTACCAAATAATATAGCCATCCCAGATGTTGATTTTCTTGTGTTTATGTCAGTTGCAAAACTTGCATCTGCATAGGCACTAAGACTCAAATCACCCTTTGGTTCTATATACAATGCATGGTTCATTGTTCCTTTAAGATATCTTAAAATTCTCTTTAATGATTGCCAATGACATTGATGTGGATCTGAATTAAAACGTGCCAGCTGATTTACACTATAAGCTATATCTGGCCTAGACCAATTGCTTATATATGATAAGCTACCAATCAAAGATTGATATATAGACTTATCAAATTTGGGACTTTGATCATCAGTTTGGCAAACTTCCTGACTCATTGGAGTCTTTGCCGGTTTACAAAGTTCCATTTTATACGTTTTAATTAATTGGCAAATTTTATCTTCTTGAGATATCTTAAATCCATTTTTTGTTTTGTTAATTGTCAATCCTAGATACTTTTTAATTTCACCTAAATGCTTTAATTTTATCTTTTTGGCTAATAATGATATAATCTCATTAGCTTCATTATTAGTGTTAGTTATCAAAGCAATATCATCTGTAAATAATAACAATAATGACACCGTTCCATTATTTTCTCTTTTAAACACACATGGATCTGCTGAACCAGATTTAAATCCTGTATTGTTTAATTCTTTCACAATATATTGGTTCCACTCAAAGCCAGATTGTTTCAACCCGTAAAGACTTTTTTTGAGTTTCCAACAATCATTACTATTTACTTTATTGTCTTTTAAAATAATTGGCTTTTTCAAATATATAGTGTGTTGCAAAGGTGCATGCAGATAAGCAGTTTCTACATCTAAATGGTTAATGACATAGTTTTTCTTAGCTGCCCACACTAAAGCTGCTGTTAAAGATGTTGCTTTAAGACTTGGTGCAAAAACTTCATCGTAATCAGATGCAGTTTGATTAAATCCTTGAGCTACCAACCTAGCTTTATGGGTAACAGTCCCATCATTTCCAGTTTTTACTTTAAATATCCATTTGCACCCAATGGATTTTTCTCCTGGAGGTAATTTGGCATCTTCATATACTTTCATTATCTTTAATGAATTTAGTTCTTTTTCCATTGCCTTTTGCCAATTCTCCTGATCCTCAGCAGGATACATCCTAAGTTCATCTACACTAGTTGGAACTTTAGTTCCTTGGCAAACTATACTTTCTTGATACCTATCAGGTGGTCTAGTTGCACGTGTAGTACGTCTAGGTATTACAGGACTTACAGGTGGACTTTCATTTATTAACTCTTCTTGATTATCTAACTCTTCCTGATCAACTGTTTCCTCTTGTTCTGGTCCTATTTGCTCTTCATGGACTTCTTCTTTAATTCGACTCTTCTTATAACTAGTCTGATCTTTCTGCCTTTTGTAGGGTTCAATAATTACTTCATTATTTAAATCTTGCTCTAATCTATTCCATCCTACATGTTCTAGGAATTTAGCACTAGCACTGGTATAAACTTTAGATGTACCTGGTTCCCAGAATCTATAAGATCTATGATTAGATTTATATCCCACAAAAAAATAATCTTTTAGCTCTATGCTGTCCTTTGTGTCTAAGTTGTGAAGGGATATGCACCCATGCTGGTGCTCCAAATGTGTGCATGTAACTTAAATCGGGTTTTGTACCATGCCACAATGTGAATGGTAATTCACCTGTTGTTGAATTAACATTATTTTACATATGATTACAACACATTATTGCTTCTCCCCACAAATTGTCAGGTAATCCTGAATCAGACATCATAGTACATGCCATTGATTGTAGTGTTTGGCCTCGTCTCTCTATAAAGGCATTATGTTGTGGCCTATATGCTGCAGACTTTTTATGTTGAATACCTAACATCTTAAGTCGATTCTGGAATTTATTATTTATAAATTCCGTACCATTATCTGTTATAAGAGTTACTAATTTCTTTTTAGTTTTCCTTTCAGCAAATTTTATCCAATTAAAGAGATTTAGATACGTTTCAGTTTTGCTCTTCATTAAATAGCAAAACCCATATCTAGAATAATGGTCCATTATACTTAATATGTAACGAGCTCCTCCTACACTTGGTTTTTTTGGACCTATTAAATCAGCAAATAC
The DNA here is from genome assembly GCA_033807585.1 of Hydrophis major. Taxonomy (NCBI): domain Eukaryota; kingdom Metazoa; phylum Chordata; class Lepidosauria; order Squamata; family Elapidae; genus Hydrophis; species Hydrophis major. The sequence continues at coordinate 2,144,121 of JAUCBL010000024.1, read as the reverse complement.
TACTTCTAAAGGCTCTTTGGTAGTAAATCCATCAACTCTATTAGCCGGTTTGACCCTGGCTTTGCTTTGATTGCAAGCATTACATTGCAAATACTTATTACAAGGTTTCAAACTTATTCCCTTAGATAATTCAACAGTTTTCTTGAGCATTTTAAAATTTAAATGCCCTAGCCTTCGATGTAACAAGTGAATACATTCATCATGAGGTTTCTTATAATCATAAACCGTGTTAGCCACCTTTAAACCATTATCATTTAACACATATAATTCACCTCTTAAAGATGCAGTAATTTTTTTATTTTCTTTCTCAATTATGCAGTTATCTCCTTTAAAGGTAACTACATATCCTAGTTTAACCAAAATTCTAACTGAAATTAAATTAAACTTAAGTTGTGGTACATATAACATTTTTACATTCTCTTTTATGAAAGAACAATATGCTGTACCTTGACCTTTAGCTTTCAGTTTCCAGCCATTGGCTAACAATATCTGCTGTGTACTCTTGGACATTTAAATAAAAATTTTTGTTATCATTTGTTATACAGTGGGATGCTCCACTGTCAACCACCCATAATTTATTTTTTACAGCTCCCTTAGTATACATGGCTAACTCTAAAATTTTATTTATCTTTTGATGACTTTTAGTATTCTGGCCAGCGTTCTGGCGCTTTGCTTTTTTACAAAATCTTGCCAAATGTCCTCTTCCTCCACAATTAAAACACTTTTTAATTGCGTATGCAGTAGGAGATACATTATCTTCTTTTTGAGGTTGCTCCCTCCTTAATTCATCTCTTTCAAGTCTTCTTCTGGCCTCTTCAATCAATCTGCCAGTTATATCAGTTAAAGTTAGACTTTCCTAAGGCAAAATTTCAAGGGAAGTGACGTAGTTGTCATAACTTTCGTTTAGTGATGATAGAATTATGTAGACTTGGTGTAGTTCAGAAAAAATAAGCTCTTTCTCGTGCAGTTCTTGAAAAATGCTTTTTATAGTTTCCAAATGACTCAGCATATCACCATTCGTCTGGAGATGCGTCCTGAAAAGCTTCCGTGTTAGATTTATGTGAGCACCAACGTTATCTCGAACATAAATCCTCTTCAGCTTCTGCCAACACCCAACAGCCGTTTGCTCTCCGTGGATATGAACAAGTTGCTGGTCAGTTAATGTTAATCCTATTATGCAAATAGCTTGTTCATTTTTATGCATAAATTCTTCTATTTTTAGTCTATCTTCATCAATCTCTGGATCCCATCCTTCTACGTTTGGTGGGTTTTCAATTATGTTCCACAGACCTTCTCTTCATAGAAGTAGACTACATTTCATAGACCATGATACATGGTTTGTTCCATCCAGCTTGGATATAAGGGGCAATCTTTGTAGATTGACTTGTGCCATGTTTTCTTGTATGGATATAAAACTATAATTAATAAAACACAGCTGTCTGTTTACTGTAATGTATAACAACACAAACTCTCACTTTTTACATAAATCTGTTTTATCCTAGTTAAACTGACTTTGCAGCCTCTGGGCCCATGACCAGTGTTAAGCCTGGGTTCCCCAACCAGGGTTAAGGAGACAAGCTAAACAGAATGTGCAGCGTTAGTCAGATAGGCACACAGATAAATGAGTGAGATATGTTTGTATGTTTGTTAACATACAGTAAAAAAAACAGATACACTTGTGCTATCAAAAATATAGTTTATTCCATTATGAGTTCATAGCATAGTCAAAATAACAGTCCATTTGTCATGTATCATATCAGTCAGTCCATTCAAGGATATTCAGTTGGCAAAGTCCGTGTAGAATATCCTTATGTCAGTTCACTTACAAATCAGTCCTTTGTCTCTCTCCCGTTCGAGTAATGCAGTCTTGAGTCCATGCAGTAATTAGGGATCATCAAAGCCAGAGAGAGAGCAAGCTGTCATCTTGCTTCTTTTAAAGTGCTTTCACAACCACTCCCCTAATTACATTCCCACAGTTAAAGTTGCAGACATTTTAACTAATAAACTATGATAACATATTCATTATTTTACCTAAACCAGTTAGGGTAAACAATGTTATCCCTAACAGCCTTTATTAGTTCATAACATGCAGAAATGAGTAGATTAACATTAGCAATTAGAGAGCAAGAAGAAAAGGAGTATTATAAGATTTGGGATTTATTTTATCAATGGTTAGATAGAAAAGTAAGAAATTGAAGTATAATATAACAGTAATGATATAATTGATTATTTTTGAATAAGTTATATTATGAATACAATCTAGTAAGAATTGAAATTTGCTCTTAAAGATAACTTGGAATTGAAATTAAAATTTTAATGGTAGTATAATAATGATATAATATGATATGGAAAGTTTATTAATACAGTATGAATGTAAAATTAATAGGAAAAGATTATAGATATTGTGCACAGGTTATATGTACCAAACGGACACACTGTACAATTGAAAGGTTTTATTTGTTGTTTTGTATGTTTGTTATAAAAAATAAAAAACTTTTATTACAAGTGATTGCAAAATTCAAAAAAATAAAGGAGTTCCAGCGCACGATTTTGGGTGATCTCTGGTGAAGGTGGAGGTTCTAAAAGGTGATAAGCTCTCCAGGAGCAAGAACCTCACCTTCCTTGTTGGGCACCACCAGCTTAGATGTGTTTTAGAATTCTTAGAATCTTAGATGTTTTTTAAAATTGCTTTCCAATTTTTGTACGAACTTTCTTCTGCCGGCTGTTAGGTCAGGGCTGCCACTTTTCTGAACCAAACACTAGACAGCAACAAAGAGTTGAGTTTTCTGCAGCTCTTGGCCACCCTCTGTGGGTTATTTGACCTGCCCCTCTTCAATTTTGTCATAACTGCAAATGGTCACTAAGCAAGGCAGTTGCTAACTAAGGACTAATTCAACAGGCCAAACATACTGCTTTTCCGAGTCTGGACTGACTAGACTCAGGGGATGTGCAAAGTCCCCTTCAAAGGCACCCCAATTTTAAAAAAAGGGGGGGGCAGGGATGTAAATTACACATTTTTTTTACTTTTCTGCCCCCCCCCTTTCCAATTACAGACACCGTGATTTCAATAAATGTGCTTATCTGAGCCCCAAATATTGGACAGAATAAAGACACAGGAGGCGAATGTTAAACTAAGCTTAAATTTGTTCATGGTTTAGTCATGCAGAAGGAATGATGATAGCTTGCAGCACAAGAGAGATAGTTCCTGATTGTATGCAGAGGTGGTATCAGAAGGTTCTGACCAGTTCTGGAGAACTGGTAGCGGAAAGTAACTTTCCCCCAGGAGTGGGGTGGGAATGGAAATTTTACAGTATCCTTCCCCTGACACGCACACCAAGCCACACCCACCAAGCCACACCACGCACAACAAGCCATGCCCACAGAACCAGTAGTAAAAAACATTGAATCTGACCACTGATTGTACACCTATACAAACTCACATCCACGCAATCATACACTCACACACGTGCACGCATAGCACTGCTCCCCTTAAAAATGACTTTACCCGTTCACAATTTTCACTTCTGCCGTTACCCGGAATCCTAACCCCCCGCAAGAAAAGACACAGCCTCCAGGATTGTTGTTCTTTTTTAATGAATATATTTTATTAAATTATTTTTTTCCTGCAAGACTTATATAATTTTGTTTTTTTGTTTGTTTGTTTTTCTCAATCCCAAAGACACAAAATTAGAAATATCCAGTTGAAAAGGCAGACAAAGAAAGAAGGAACGGGAAGGGGGGGAAAAAGGGAAGGGGGTGAGGAAACAGGCAGTAGAAAACCCAGTACAGAAGGGTTATTCATGATTATTCGTAAGATTATTTCATATTGTTATTTTTTTTGTCTCTTTTTTGTTATTTTATTTTTATTTTTTTTCTCTTGGCTATACAGACATTCTTGGTATACACGGCACGCAGCAAAGGGTCAGTCACAACTTCATGCAAAAAATCCAGGAAAGGGTTGAACAAGAGATTCCTTGGGGAAAAAGGGGGACACCTTCCTAGACCAAAGACCCTCCCAACATGTCATCATCATCCTCTTTCTGCGGCTCTCATGCAAGCCTCCTCAGTTGTTCCCAAGCACCCACCAAACTGAAATGAGAGAGGGGCCACATGGCCCCTTGCCCTCAGAAGCCCTCGTTTTGACATCATCTGCCCTTTTTCAAAAATTGCCTCTCCTTGCTTATATCCCAAAGCAGGGGACGCCAACCTTTTGGACCTCAGGGACAGCCAAACTCATAATTTAAAATCCCGGGAACCACTAATATGAATTTTGACTGACGGTGGCTTGCTGACATTGGTGGGAGAGAGAGAGATCTGTTTTCTCTCTCTCTCTCTCTCTCTCTCACACACACACACACCCTCCAAGGCAGCCACATTCCTGCTTTTGAGCTCCATTTGGGAGGGGGAGAGAAAGATCTGATCTAACACAGAGATCCCTCACACACACACACCCATCCAAAGCAACCACATTCCTAACCTGCTTAGAAGAAGAAAGAAGCTACAGCTCAGTAGCCAGGCAAGTTCCCCCCACTCCACCCTTTCCCCCCTCCCCTCACTTCCTCTTCTTGTTCCAAAGCAAGCCTTGTGTTCCTGCGGGCCAGCCATGTGGGCGGCACAGCCTTGTTTTCCCATGCAGCCTGGGTTAATTGCTTTGGGGGGGTGCTCTGGGGGTGATATTTCTCTGCGGACAACCAAAATTTTCTCGTGGACCACCAGTGGGCTGTGGCCCATCAGTTGGCGACCGCTGTCCCAAAGGCAGTTTTCTGTACTGCACGCGACACAGCCTAGAAAAATCTTTTTCTTCCGTTTCTTTTTGGATCCGGGCTGTTCCAGGCATTTTTTTTTTCTATTGCACATTTTTTTCTCTCCAAAGGCAAAGCTTCTTGAGTTCGGGGTTTTTTCTTCTTTTTCCCCATAGGAGGTCAACATTTACCCTCTAGAACAGCGGTCGCCAACTAGTGGGCTGCAGCCCACTGGTGGTCCACGAGAAAATTTTGGTGGTCCGCAGAGAAATATCACCCCCAGAGCACCCCCCAAAGCAATTAACCCAGGCTGCACGGGAAAACAAGGCTGTGCCGCCCACATGGCTGGCCCACAGGAACACAAGGCTTGCTTTGGAACAAGAAGAGGTAGTGAGGGGAGGGGGGAAAGGGTGGAGTGGGGGGAACTTGCCTGGCTACTGAGCTGTAGCTTCTTTCTTCTTCTAAGCAGGTTAGGAATGTGGCTGCTTTGGATGGGTGTGTGTGTGTGTGTGTGTGAGAGAGAGAGAGGTAAGAATAGATCTCTCTCTCTCCCACCAATGTCAGCAAGCCGCCGTCAGTCAAAATTCATATTAGTGGTCCCTGGGATTTAAAATTATGAGTTTGGTGGTCCCTGAGGTCCAAAAGGTTGGCGACCCCACCTACCCCTAACCCCGGCGTCAGGAATCTCCCATTCACCCTCTCTCGTTAAGTTTATGTTTGTTTTTTTAAAGTATTCAAACGCTGTGAGAAAAAGGTTTATAAAAGCATAAAAGGAAACGGGTGGTGTGGGGACAGTGGCTTGTTTCTTCTTTTGGTCTGGTTGGTTGGTTGGTTGGTTGGGTTTGTTTTTTGCCTTGTTGGTTTGCTTTGAAAAAGGTCGAGAAAAAGGAAGCAAGCAAAGAGAGCAAGGAAAAGGGGGGTTTGTTTGTTTGTTTAAAAAAGGCGGAGAATTAAAGATTAGGGAAGGAAATAAGAGAGCGGCACGAAAACGTTGTGAATTTTCTCAAATTTGCACCATTTCTAAAGATGGACAGGTGTTTTCTCACGGCATCTATTCAGAGAAAGTTGGAATGCAGAAAAAAACAATCCACCTTTTGTTGAAACCAGGGGTGCGATTCAGCTGGTATAACAACCAGATCGGTGAGCGCATGCGTGCCAAATGCACGCTCTGTGTGTGTGCTCTGAATTTAAAAAAGCTAATACTTACCTTCAACTACAGCTGAAGAAAACAGCTGAGGCATGGCAAAAAGCTCTGCTTGCACGAATCGGCTGTGCTCTAACAAAGACATAAAGTACAGGAAAGAGCAGGGGTGGGCGGGCAGGCCCACATGCTTGTCAGAGAGAACCGGTTCGGAGCCAGCTGATCATCGGAACAAGAGGTTTACCCAAACCAGTCTAAACCGTGAGAATCCCACCTCTGGTTGAAATGGGAACCATCTCCCTGCCTGTATAGGAAGTCCTTGACTTACAACTGTTTGTTTAGCGACCATTCAAAGTTACAAGGGCACCAAAAAAAATGACTTAAGATCGGTCCTTGCAATTTAGGACCACCCCCAAGGTCACAAGAACAAGGCTGCTGAAAGTTACAAGGCCGCTAAAAAAATGTGACGTATGACCGGTCCTCGCACTTATGACCATCCTCAAGGTCAAGTGAACAAAATTCCTGGGAATCATGTGATCACCTTCCCGACCAGATTCCTATATGCAACATCAAGGGAGGGAAAGCCAGATTCACTTAACAACCGTCCGATTCTCTTAACTGCAGCAAAAAAGGCCATAAAATTAGGTGCAGCTCCCTTATTAAAAACTGCCTTGCTTAGTCACAGAAATTCTGGTTGTAAGTTGAGGACTGCCTGTATTCCTAAGGCTAGAGGGAAGAACCCTGAACCAACAACTTCAATGTGTAGGAATTGTGTGTGTGTGTGTACATGTGTGATTTCATTACAAGCAAACCAGCCACCAAATGTTGATGTTCTCTCTAATCCAACCATCCTAATATTTAATTCTCCAGAGGGTAAAATTTCTCCTTGGACCTTGGCTCAATTTTACTCCTGGGCCCAATGGTTCCACAATGGAAGGGAAAAAAGGGGAAAGGGGCTGGATGGGGAAAAAAATAAAATGAATGAATGAAGCAGAAAAAAGGAGATGGTCGTTATTTGGGGGCGAAAGCAAAGAGGAAGGAAGAGAATGAAAATCACCAGTAGAAAGAGAGCCCTTTATATGTAAACGATCTAGAAAATTTAAAGAGGCAGCCAGAGTCATGGCTGGGGTGAGTAAAGACATGTGAACAAAGGGGGGGGAGAGGTGGGAGGGTGGGAGAAGAGAGGCAGAGATCAGAGTTTGTTATCAAACTTCTTTGGGGGGGAGAGGAGGAGGAGGAAATGGGAGAACGAAGGACAAAGGGCTCCTCCTGCCTCCATCATCCCTTCTCAAGCCAGGAGGAGGGAGAACAGGTAAGCCAGACTCATGTCCACCAACAGGACGGCTGCCACGACCAGCAAGTAAGACCCCTGAAAGAGAAGAGGGAAAAAAAATCACGATAAAAAAAAAATCACGATTAATATCACTTTATAAGACCACACTTGGAATCTTGCATCCAGTTTTGGTCGCTGCTATCAGGATTCTGGCAGTCACTCCAATTAAATCATGAGTCTTGAGCAAAACTTCAAAAGGATTTATTGGGAGTTATGAGTTGACAGCCACAATATAACAAAAAAAAGAGGTTGGGACCAGCGGTGGGCTTCAAATTTTTTTAGCAACTGGTTCTCTGCCCGGTTGCTGGGTAGGCATGGCCATGGCGGGCGTGGCCTAGTCAGCCTCCTGCACCACAGCTGGGGGGAGGGTGTTTTCACCCTCCCCTGGCTCTGGAGGCTTTCCTCGAGCCTCCAGGAGGGGGAAAATGGCCTCCCTGGGCTCCGGAGGCCCCAAGCCTCCGCACAGGCCCTGCACTTACCTGGCATCCAAAACAGGCCATGTGGAGACTCCTGGGAGAGGGCAAGGTGCAGCCAGTTAGGGGTCAGATTTGCCAGTTCACCGAATCGGTCATTAAAAATGATAAAATTAGCTACCGGTTCACCGAACCGGAGTGAACCAGTAGCAGCCCACCCCTAGTTGGGATGCTAGAAAGAGTGCAGAGAAGAGCAGCCAAGATGATCAGGGGGCTGGAGGCTGAAATATATATAAAGAGCAGTTGCTGTAATTTGGTATTGTCTCATTTAATGAAAAGAAGGACCGGGGGGACAGGATAGCAGTCTTCCAATATTTGAGGGGTTGCCACAAAGAAGAGGAGATAAAATTATTCTCCAAAGAACCAGAGGGCAGGACAAGAAAGAATGGTTGGAAACTAATCAAAGAGAGAAACAACTTAGAAATACGGAGAAATTTCCTGACAGTCGGAACCAATTAACCAGTGGAACTCCTTCCCTCCTGAAGTTGTGGGTACTCCATCACTGGAGATTTTTAAGAAGACGCTGGACAGCCATTAGTCTAAAATGATATAGGATCTCATGAATTGGGGGTTGGACTAGAAGACCTCTGAGGTCCCTTCCACCTCTTTTTTTTCCTGTTAACTTTCCACTTTATTCTTCCTCATTTAAAAAATCAATAATCCATGAGATAATGTCCAATTTAAAATTTTTAAGGCTTGCAGGAATTAGGTATGGCCAGTCTAGAGAAAAGAAGGATTAGGGGGTGACATGATAGGAATATTCCAGTACTTGAGGGGCTGCTACAAAGAAGAGGGGGGTCAACTTATTTTCCAAAGCACCCGAATTCACCAAACCAGTGCCCTGATAACATCATGGACTACACTACTGCTGTCTCCCCCACAGTCTGACTCCAAGCCACCCTTGAGAGCAGAACTGCTGGATTATTGATGACCTGCAGTTCTGCAAGCCCCCCCTCCCACTATTCCCAATACCCACCCCTCTACTGCGGTTGTACCGACCAACCAACTGGCAAAGACCGCCCTGATGCTGCAGTGAAGAAGGCAGGACAAACCAGGATGCTGTTGCCAAAGAAAGGATGCTGTTGCCTAGCGATGGGAGGAAGGCAGCTAGCCAATCCTTTTGTGGACGCTGGGGGGGGGGTTTCTTCCCAACCCCCCTCCCTCCTTCCTGCTTCTTATTCCCAGCTGTATTCCAGAAGGAAAGGAGGGGGGAATACATTTTAAAAATATATATGTAAATAACAGGCGTGGTTTGGGGTGGGGAAATAGGGGAGGGGGAGAAAGGAGGAAGGGCAAGCACTGTGAAAAAACCCTGAGGATGTTTTATAGGGGGCAGTGAGATATCCCATGGTTCTACCAAGAGGGTCAAACCGTGGTTTATTTGTTGTCGGGCAGGGATATGTTTGCAGGGATATACTTGGGGGGTCTTATGAACGGGCTGGAGAGAATTGGGAGGTTTAAAAAAAGGGGGGGGATTTGCCCCTCCTCGGTTGTCCAAATGAGGTGGGGGGATGTTTAGTTCAGATTGCAGGGAGGAGGGGGAGCAAGCGCTCTATGGAAAAGCAGAAAATTGTGTTGGGTGGATTTTGGGACTTCTTGTAGATCTCTGTGAATTGTGTGCATCACACAAGAACTGTTTTGGCTTGTGTGGATTGTGCTAACAGAGAGGGGGTGGCTATTTTCTCTTGGAGGGGTGTTGAGATGCTCCTGGCAACATTGGGTGGGTGGGTGGGGTGGTTTTGCAAAACCTACAGCCTTCCTCCAACTGCCCCTCCCCCCCCAGACTGCAGTTCAACCGAAAATGGGAAGTCCTCGGCTTACCGACCGCAATTGGTATGGAAAATAAAAATTCAACGGTGCTGATATGAAGCGTGACGCCACGTGATCTGGCCTTTGTGGCTTTTCGCGGCTGGCTTCCATATTGATTTTTGTTCATTGGAAGCCAGCTGGGAAGGTCACAAATGATGGTGCATATGGGCCCGGGGAAACAGCTGCACCCATCACAAAAAGAGGACAACAATTTGCCAAGTGTACAAACCCACAATTAGGTGATGCGGAGACCCAGTCATGGTTGAATGTGTGACCGAGTCACAGGTCCCTATTTTCAGGGCTGTCGTAACTTTGAGTACAAGCAGTCCTCGACTTAACAACACCCATTGGGCCCAAAATTTCTGTTGTTAAGTGAGATCATTGTTAAGTGGGTTTTGCTCACAAAAGGGGATCACATGACCCCCGGGCCACTGCAGCCGTCATAAACTAAGAGTCAGTTATCAAGAGGCCGAATGTAATCACGTGACCCTGGGGACACAGCAATGGTCATAAGTTTGAAAAACAGTCGTAAATAGCTTTTTTCAGTGCCTTTGTAACTTTGAACAGTCAATAAACAAATTGTTGTAAATCGAGGACTCCCTGTAATATTTAAATAGAAAGCTTGTGTGCTTCAACTCTTGCTAGACCATAACCTGTTCAGTTGGATTATGGGTTTTGTGTAGCATTAAACCTGCCTATTGTAACTTCTAAATCATGATTTATTATCTTAGTTTCAGTGTTGGGATTCAACTGGTTCGCATCAGTTCAGGAGAACTGTTTGTTAACTTTCTGAGCAGTACAGAGAACCAGTTGTTGGAAGAAATCTTTCAACAGCCTTTTGTTTTTCCCACTTTACAGGGCTAATCCTGTCAGGAAGGCAGAAAGGAAATATTCTGGGTTTTATCTGTGAACCTAACCATGGTTTAGTAAGATGTGTGAATCATGCCTTAGGACAGTAGGAACTTAAAATGTTTGAGCTTTAAGCTTCCTTTTGCTCCAAAGATCATCATTTTTTGATGCAATTAAGGATATTGAGGGCAGAATAAAAAAAATGCAAGATGGCTGCCACAACTATATTTACAATAATGGGTGAAGCTGAAACATTTGAGTCCCAAAAGTGTTTTTTTCCAAAAGCAACTGAACTTTCTTGGTTTATTCTTTCAAAATGTTTCACTTCTTATCCAAGAACAGGGCTGCCAACCTTGAGTGATAGTTTGGAGTGAGACACTGCGAGGGAGCGAAGCGACCGAGGGGGAGATGGTGTGGAAGGGGGGTGTCCCCCCTTCCACGGTAGGGAAGCTTTGACAATTTTACATTTTAAATGGTGCAATCTGATGCATACTTTAGTCATGATTTGGACATATACATACATACATACATGCAAGCAGCACCAATGTACTTGAACCGGATTTGTAAGATATTAATAATGCAGTTCACTGACCATCTTGGCCGGAAAGGGTCCACATTCTTGGGCCTCTGCCCATCTGCTCCGTCCCTTTGGGCTGCTCCGGCTCTCCTCCTCCTCCAGGGTCCCTGGCTGAGAGGGGCGTCCCAAGTGCCTGGGATCCGGCCCCTCCAGGCTGCCTCTTCAGGGCCACAGAAGCCTCCCTCACATGGCCCCGGGGGTGGAGGGGGCCTTGCCAGGGTTCCCGGCCTTGGAGCTGGGCAGAAACGGCCCTTCCCAGCCCTCTCCCACCCTCTGGGCCTCCCACCTGCGGAGGGGAGGGGGATCCAGGCTGAGTCTTGGACCCACCAGCCTCACAGTCCAGCTGAAGGGTCGGAAAGGGCCAGGCAGGCAGATGGACACACACACACACACACACACACAGAATGGGGGGGGAGGCTGGTGTCCTTCACTCCCCAAACGCCCCCCTCCCAGTCTGTGCATGGGACCCCCAGCAATGCTGCCATCAGCTGCTCCCCTGCAGGGAAGTCCTGGATTGTCTGGGGGAGGAGAGGAGAGGACAGTGGCCACTCCCCCCCCCTTTGCTTGGCATTTGTGGGGAGACCCCTCAAGGCGAGATTCCTTCCCAGGGGCTCCCAAAGAGCATCCAAACGTTCCTGGCATCAAGTGGGGAAAGAAGCCTAAAAAGAGAGAAACTCCTGCACCGGCTGCGATTGGGGCTCGGAGGGGACAGGAACCCCCCTCCTTGCGAGCCCCCCCCGCCCCGCTCCAGCCTGCCCTCTGGCGGGACCCCCTTCCTGGAGAGGCTCCTCCCTGCCAGACCCTCTTGCAGCCTCTTGGACCCAGGGGAGGCTGGGGGGGCGCATATCTAGGTGCAAAGGGCGGGGGGAGGGACACAATGTACCCGGGAAGGAGCCCTCCCCCCCTCTTCCCCCTCCCTCTCCAGGGACTTCCCATCAGGCTGGGGAGCGAGAGAAGCCGAGGCGCGCAAGAGGCCAGCCACGGCAGCTCCCCTTGTGAGAGGGAGGCCGGAGAGGGACGCGCCTTTGCGCCCCAATCCCAGCAGCCTTGAGACCAGACGGGTGCGGGGAGGGGATGATGGGAGCTCAGCTCTCGAGAAAGGCCCAGGGATGCCCTGTAGTCGTACTTCATGGGGGATAGAGAGTTCGTCTCTCTCATCTCCGCCTGCCAGAGCAGAGTGCAGCGCAAGGGTTAAGCCCAGAGAGTTGTGACATCCTAGAGCGGAAAGGAGCAACCGCTTCCTGCAGCGTGGAATTCTCTCCTCACCCCAGTACAGAAATCAATGCGGGCAACGTCCTCTCGCACATGCTCTGTTCACCCTCTGAAGCCGCCCAGGATCGGAGGCTTCACTTCTCGAAACTTTGGGCTTGGGCATATCAATATTCGGAATATCAGAGAATGTAGAGATATATTTATTTTTGTACATTCCATTTTGGGGGTTTAGCGTGAGATTTCGTTTATCAGAGTGAGACAGTCAAAATTGGTTGAATTGCGTGAGTCTCACGCTGATTGCGTGAGAGTTGGCAGCCATGTCCAAGAACCGAACTGAAGAAGCTTCTTGGATGAGAAGCTAAACATTTTTAAAGACAAACACCAAGAAAATTCAGTTGTCTTTTGGGGGAAAAAAGCACCTTTGGGACAACCACGATCTGGATGATTGAGAATTTCCATAGATATGGGACATTCAAGGTTTGCTTAGACTTGAGGATGTTTTTTTCCCCCTTATTCTTAAGAAAAATAAGAAAACATGGGTTGTCCTCGACTTACAACAGTTCACTTAGTGACTATTCAAAGTTACAAGTTTGAAAAAAGTGACTGAGGGACCATTTTTCACACTTACAACCGTTGCCAGCATCTCCATGGTCACATGATCTACATTCGGTTGCTTGGCAACTGACTCATATTTACGATGGTTGCAGTGTCCCGGGGTCACATGATCCCCCTTTGTGACCTTCTGACAAGCAAAGCCAGCAGGGAAACCAGATTCACTTAACGAATGTATTACTAATTTAACAACTGCAGTGATTCACTTAACAGTGGCAAGAAAGCTCATAAAATGGGGCAAAACTCACTGAACCAATTTCTCACTTAGCAACATAAATTTGGGGGTCAATTGTGATCATAAGGTGAGGACTATAAATAACTTTGCTGCCTTTAAACAGTGGTCAGTCCACATCACACACCCAGCTGTGATATGCTATTGTGATCTGAATAAACTGCCATTGTCTGATTCCTCACAATGCTAAGACACAGGCCAGCAAACCCCCTTTTCATGAAGCACCTTCTGTGGGCCCAGACGGATCTCCCTGTGCTTTTAACAATGGCCTGACAGGCAGAAATACAACAGGTTGGGTTTCTCACAGTATTTGGGATTCACTTATGAAAGGCTGCCTCCAACCTCAGTTTTTACCAGAGGTATAAAACACAAAAACCTTTTTGTGCAAAACCCATGTTGGTTGGACTGTGTTTTGTGTATCCTCCTGAGGTGGGACTTCAGTGCCCATCATCCCTGGCCAGGAGGGGCAGGAGTTAGCCCAACACATGAAAAGAACAGCAGATGGGACAAAGTCATTCGTGGAATTTCCCAAAACCTAAATCCTTACTATACATCAGAGGATTCAAGAACTCACTTAACAGAATAACAGAGTTGGAAGGGACCTTGGAGGTCTTCTAGTCCAGCCCCCTGCACAAGCAGGAGACACTATACCATCTCAGCGAAACAATTGTCCAATCTCTTCTTAAAAACTTCCAGTGTTGGAGCACCCACAACTTCTGGTGGCAAGCTGTTCCACCGATTAATTGTCCTCACTGTCAGGAAATTCCTCCTGAGTTCTAGGTTGCTTCTCTCCTTAGTTAGTTTCCATCAACTTGGATCTGTTTCCCTGTTGTGGGAAAGGGGCATGGGAGAGAACCCTAAAACAGGCCAGAGGTTGTGCTTTCTTGATGGAGTGTATTCAGGAATGGGTCAAAGAAACTAAAGAGGCTGGCCACCACTATAGGGTAGCCTATGGTGATCACTATATATGATCAAAGCAGAATCTTGTGGTGGATCAATGTTGACTTTGTTCAGCATTCCTACACCTGCCTTTGCCTCCAGCATCCTTAGATGTTGTTCTTCCTTTCTTTGGATGATGTCCAAGATCATCATCTTCGACTCTGAAGATGGTCTTGGCCATTTAGCTCAGATCTAAGGCATCGGGCATGGTGCTTTAGAGCTAAATGGAATCACCCGTCTAGACTCGCCAGTGCTACACTTGTTTCCCCTAAAATAAGACCCAATTTTTTTGGGAGCTCCAAAATAAGCACTAGGCCTTATTTTTAGGGGAAGTCTTTTTTCCCATGTACGGGAGGCCCAGTTCTTCTGCTTGCTTGAGGCCACAACAGAGCAGGGAAGCTGAGACATGGTGGGATGTGGAATGGGCGGGCAGGTGTGGAGGCTCGTCTTCAAGTCTCTCAGCTTTCCCACAGCCCAAGTGGCTCATCGAGATTGCCTGCCTTCCCCCTGCACTTCTGCCTACATCTGCTGCTGGTGCCAGTGTGCAAAGACAAGCCTCCCATGGCCGCCCTCCTGCTGTGGCCCACTGACTCTCGGCTTTCCTGAATCCTGTGCGATGTGTCCGGAACATGTGCCTCCTCCTTGCCTCTGCCTCCATCTGCTGTTTAGACAGGTAATCAACTCACCTGCCCTGTGCAGGCTGATGCTGCTACTGGACACCATCGGCCCCAATGCCCTTGCTGCCTCTGGTGCTGGCCACACCTCCCACAGATGACCCTAACATGGGGTTATTTTTGGGATAGGGCTTATATTAGGAGAAACAGGGTATCACAAACTCTACTCAGCTTAACCAGGAAGACGAATCTAATGTCCATCTAAGGCAGGGGTCTCCAACCTTGGCAACTTTAAGACTTGTGGACTTCAACTCCCAGAATTCCCAGACTTCAACTCCCAGAAAAGCAAAGCTGGCTGAGGAATTCTGGGAGTTGAAGTCCACAAGTCTTAAAGTTGCCAAGGTTGGAGACCCCTGATCTAAGGTGTCCCACCCTCCTTAAAATGTGTTGACCTCTTACCTGTCTCCCCCTTTGGACTGCTTGTGGACTCTCTGGTCCCTCCAGAAGAGAAGACCTGCACGATTCCTTGTTCTTGGGTTCTGCATCAACCGGAATTCCCAAGGGTACTGCATCGTCCTGGTTCCCCCCGGGATAAGTCTTAGAAGCATTCCCTTCTTCCTCCTCTTCTTCCTCTTCTCGCAGGCTGCCTGAGCTGCCACTAGCTGGGCTGCCTGGCTGAGGATGCTGAGGATGCTGAGGGACCCTCTCATAATCTTCTTCCTTGGCTTTGTAGCTACTCAGCTGCCCCTGTTCCTCCTCGCCTTCCCACAACCCCTCAGGAACAAGCTGCGGTGTCTGAGATGGGAAACTACCCCACGAACCCCACTCTTCCTCTACATCTGAGGCTTCAGGGAAGAGCTGGCGAGGACCCCCATTCTCCAAGGGAGGCCAAGTCTGCCAAGAGTCCCCCCGCCAAGGTTGTAGCAGAGTGGGAGGGTAAATCGGTAAGCTCAGATCTGGGGTAACGCCGGAAGGGGTGATGCCGTTCTCGCAGACGTGGGAACTGTCGTACTCATGGAAATTGGTGTTGGTGCCTTCTGAATCAAACTGGCCCTGTGGCTCTGGGGAAGGAGAAGTGACTGGCAGTTAAAAAGGGATGGGTGTAAAAAGCTCTGGGTTCAAGAAAGTTTGGCAGTGGAAATCGCTCTGATATCATGATCTCCTGTTCTCGACTGTAGGACAAAAGTACAGTGGTACCTTGGTATCATTGTTAATTGGTTCTGGGAGGTGCCAAAAACAATGAGTACCAAATAATTTTTCCCCGTAAGGAATGCTGTAGTGAGTCACAACATTGACAAGTTCTAGCTGGTGTGTTGAGTACCAAACAAACGATGAGTACTAGGGCAAAATGTTCACTTCAAAATGTGTTGAGCATCAAATCCAATGAGTTGCAAAGCAGTTCAGTACCAAGGTACCACTGTAGTTAAATGTCCACTCAGGAGTGTAAAAATCAGAACAGGTGTGTAATAGGAGTGGTCCTGTTATTTATTAATGACACCCCTTTTTCAATTAGATTTCACAGCAATATTTTTCAACCTTAGTCGCTTGAAGATGGGTGGACTTCAACTCCCAGAATTTCCCAGCCAGCATGTGCTGGCTGGGGAATTCTGGGAGTTGAAATCCACCTATCTTCAAGGGACTAAGGTTGAAAAAATGCTCTTCTATGGCAACATTAATGTAACATACATGACACTTTATAACAGAACAACAGAGTGGGAAGGGACCTTGGAGGTCTTCTTGTCCAACCCTCTGCTCAGGCAGAAAACTTTATAACCGTGATGGCGAACCTATGGCACATGTTCCAGAAGTGGCACACAGAGCCATTACTGCTGGCACGTGAGCCCTTGCCCAGAGCAGGACCACTGCGCATCTGCGTATCTGGCACGCATGTGCGGGGGACGGGGTGCACCGGGGGGGGGGCGCTCACGCATGTGCAGAAATGTGCAGCGTGGAGGTTGCATGCATATGCGTAGGGGCGTGGGGCGGACCTGTGCGCATTGCCTTCTGGGTGCTGGCATGAGAGAGTGTGCACAAAAGCACGCACACAATTATCAGCACAGGAGTCCAAAAAGGTTAGCCACCACTGCTCTATAACATTTCTGACAAATGAGTGATCCCAGGAATGTACTATTGGGTTAAGAAGGGAATTGAGGACTTGTGGAACCTTTAAGAAGAGAGCAGAGGGATGTGTCATGTTTCAGAAGACGAGACTATGCACCAAAAACCCATTGATTGCTTGGGCCTTCGCCACCACCCCTGCCAAAAAAGGACTACCACCACCCCATTCTCCAGGGCTGAATTTCGAAGGAGGTAGAACATCTTTACTTCTGAAGAGCCATCATGCAAGCATCTCACCTGAGTCTGCTAGAATGGGCTGAAGTTCTTGAGCCAAAATTTTGGCCAAACGGGAAGCTTCAAGAGCCTTTTCGGCTGCCCCAAGGGCAGTGGCCGCCTTCAGACGAGCTTCTGCAGCCCTGGGGCGGAGAAAGTTTTGGGTCAATGAGGAAAGAAGGTCTTTTCTGAAGACTCTCCTTCTCAGGTGGCCCTCTATGATGTTCAGAGAATTGATGGAGAAAGTGTTCGGTCAATGGAGAAAGAAATCTTTCCTAAATGTGTCCTCCTAAGGTGGCCATGATGTTCATAGAATTGATGGAGAACGTATAGGATCAACGGGGAAAGAAAGCTCTTTCTAAAATTTGTCCTCCTATGGTGACACCTCCCCCCCCCCGATGTTCAAAGAATTGGTGGAGAGTGTGTTGGGTCAACTGAGAAAGAAGGTCCTTTCTGAAGACTCTCCTCCTAAGGTGGCCCTTTTTGAACTTCAAAAAATCACTTCAAGATGGTCAATGCTGGCCACCTTAGCTAGGAGCATCATAACCAACATTGCCTCCATAAACCTTGCTCTTCAAGCTTTGAGGCTAGTCCTCAGCTTCAGATCTGGAACTGCTGAGCCCTTTTCTTTTGTTTTCAAAACTCATTATGGATTCATTTCACAATTTCGTTCAACAACAGGAGCCGAAATCATTGATTAACCAAGCTTTGGGATCAAAATATGTTCCAACTTTGGCCATTCATCCTGGGATGGAAAACCTTCCTCCAAGTATTGAAAAATTTGGGAAAATATTACCATGTACCAGAGTTCGATTTTGCAGGTCTTGTCAACTTTGTTGTTGTCATTGTTATTATATAATGTTTTCAACCCAAATCCATTAGGCTACAGGATTTTGATCAGGAATTTTGTCTGGAAAACTAGAATTCTGATGGCTTTGGGGAAAAGCTGAGATACAGGTAGGCCCAGGAGTGGGATTCTCCTGGTTTGGATTGGTTCGGGCAAACCCCTAGCTGCGATGATCAGCTGACTCCGAACCAGTTTGATCCAACAATCATGTGGGCCCACCCCTGCGCTGTTCTCACCTATATCTGCTCAGCTGATTTGCGCGGCAGAGCTGATTGCCATGTCTCAGCTGTGTTACTTCCCTGAAGTAACATCAAAGGTAATTGCAAAAGCTGTGCGTGCACACACACTGCACGTGCACATGTAAAGCACGCAATTAGCAAACCTGCTGTTACACCAGGAGAATCCCACCCATCTTGAAGTGGTTAAGGTTGAGAAATTTAGGTTGAGAATTTACTAGTGTAAATTGAAGAATTTAAAAGGAGGGGCTTTGCTTTCTAGCCTGTTTCCCCCAAAATAAGACCTATCCTAAAAATAAAACCAAGCATGTTTTTACACGTGCACCTAATATATGCCCTACCCACAAAATAAGCCCTATTTAAGAGCCTGCATAGCTGCCCTGCTGCCCATACTGTCTGGTTTCTTGCGGTGCCGCGGCCATGATGTGAGGCGGGGTGGTGATGGAGCTGCCCCACACAGCCCACACCAGCTTACCTCAGGGTCCCTACAGCCAGGCCCCTCACACCCCAACACCTGCCTTGAGTGGCAGCACTGGAACCATGTGGAGCAGGAGCCCACATGGCTGCCGGCTCACTTCTTCTGCTTGCTTGCGGCTGCAATGGAGAAGGAGGTCAAGCGGTGTGTTGGTGCCATGGCAGGTGTCGGGGCATGGATGGCCTGGCTACAGGGGCCCTGAGGTAAGCCAATGCTGGGTACATGAGCCAGTTCCACCTACCCTGCCTCGTGCCAGCAGCACTGGTGCACTGCATGGCCTCCTGCCCGGCCAAGAACAAGCAGAAAAAGTGGGCCTCTGTTACATGTGGGGGGAAAAACAAGACACCCCTGAAAATAAGCTCTAGTGTTTAATTTGGGGCCCAAAAGAAAATAAGACCCAGTCTCATATTTGGGGAAACGGGTAGTTTCTGCCATCCCTTTATACATGTAGTCCTCGATTCACAACCATTCGCTTAGTGAATGTTCCAAGTTGCAACCAAACAGAAGAAAGAGGTTTATGACCGATCCTCAGACTTATGACCATTGCAGCTTCCTGTCATCAAAATTGGGGCACTTGACAACTGACATGTACTGGTACTCCTTGACTTACAAAGTTCAACAGCACTGAAAAGTGACTTATGACCTTTTTTCAGACTTATGACCTATGCAGCATCCCCATGGTCACATGAGTTACATTCGGATGCTTGACAATTGACTCACATTTATGACGGTTGCAGGGTGCCAGAATCACATCACCCCCTTTTGCAACCTTCTGACCAGCAAAGGCAATGGGGAAGCCAAATTCACTGAACAACCGTGTTATTAAATTAACTGTCATGATTTGCTTAACAAGCGTGGCAAGAAGCATCATATAATGGGTCCAAAAATAAAATTTCTCACTTAGCAACATAAATTCTGGGCTCAACTCAATTGTCAACTCAATTCTTAGCAACTCAAATTCTGTCATAAGTCGATGACTACCTGTATTTATGACATCAAGCATCATGGGGATGACCATTTACGACTATCTTGGCCAGTGTCTGACCAGCAAAGCTAATGGGAGAAGCCAGGTTGTCTTAACAACCGTGTGACTCACTTAACAACTGCAGCAATTTGCTTAACCATGAGAAAAACAGTTGTTAAAATTGGGCACAACTCTCTTAACCAATACCTTGCTTAGCAACAGAAATACTCTTCTACCATTGTGGTCGTAAGGTGAGGACTGGGAATAGAATAGAACAGAACAGAACAGAATAGAGCTGGAAGGGACCTTGAAGGTCTTCTAGTCCAATCCCCTGTGCTCAAGCAGGAGACCCTCTACCATTTCAGATAAGTGACTGTCTAGATTCTTCTTATAAACTTTCACTGTTGGAGCGTCCACAATTTCTGGTGGCAAGATGTTCCACTGGTTATTTGTCTTCACTGTTAGGAAGTTTTTCCTTAATACTAGGTTGCTTCTCTCCTTCATTAGTTTCCACCCATTGCTTCTTGTCCTGCCTTCAGGTGCTTTGCAGAATAATTTGACCCACTCTTCTTTGGGGCAGCCCCTCAAATACTGGAATACTGCTATCATCACCCAGTGGTGGGATTCAAATTTTTTTTACTACCGGGGCATGGGCATGGCTTGGTGGGCATGGCAGGGGAAGGATACTGTAAAATCTCCAGTCAAAGGTGGTATTTGTCGGTTCTCACAACTACTCAAAATTTCTGCTACCGGTTCTCCAGAACAGGTCAGAACCTGCTGAATACCACCTCTGGTGTCACTAATTCCCTCTGTCCCTCTGGTGTCACCTAATTCTTCTTTTCTTTATACTAGCCAGACCCAAATCCTGCAGCCATTCTGCATATGGTTTAATCTCCAGGCCTGTAAATGAGCATTATCTAATTTTTGGATGAAGGCCAGCTCTTCCTGTACTTCCTGCCCTCAATCCATGCATGGTCTCCACCTCTGAGGATCTAAACATACCCTCTTCATTCCCTCTCCATTTACAACTGGTTGGAACTGCAACACATCCCAAAGCTGCTTTTTCAAGAAGCAGCTGGTCTTTCTTTGCTTTTCCTTGAAGAGGTTTCAGTTCTCATCTGAGAACCTTTCTTCAGTTCTGACTGAATGGCGGAGGATGGAAGGATTTATATTCCTTTGCAGTTGCCTGGTCATTAGTACTCTCTCTGAGAGCCATTGAGGCCATAGAGGTTTATCTGAGCCCTCAGGGTCCCCTGAATAGCACAAATGGCTTGTAAATGTTTACAACATGGTCCCTTCAGCACTTCCAAGAAGGTTCCACACCCATTTGCACTATTCAGGGGACCCTGAGGGCACAGATAAACCTCCAGGTCACCTCAACGGCTCTCAGAGAGAATACAAATGACCAGAGGACTGCAAGGAATGCAGGTAGTCCTTGATGTATGACCACAATTAAGCCCCAAATTTTTGTTGCTAAAGTGAGACGTTGGTTAAGCAAGTTTTGCCCCCATTTTGCAACCTTTCTTCTCACAGTTGTTTAGTGAATCCCTGCAGTTGTTACTTTAGTATTGTGGTTTAGTGAATCTGGCTTTGTCATTGACTCTGCTTGTTCGAAGTTTGCATGAGGTGATCCCATGACCCTGGGACACTGCAACTGTCATAAATACAAGTCAATTTGCCAAGCTTCTGAATTTTTATCATGTGAACCTGGGGACAATGGTGATAAGTATGAAAAGCATTCCAAAGTCACTTTTCTCAGTGCCGGTGTAACTTTGAATGGGGACTATCTGAATAAATCCTTCCATCCTTCACCATTCACTCAGAACAGAAGAAACTTCTAGGATGAGAAGTGAAACCTCTTCAAGGAACAAAGGAAATCCAATTGCCTTTTGAAAAAAAAAAAGCACTTTTGGAACAACCCTGACCTGGATGGTTGAGGATCTCCATAGACATGCCATTTTAATCATCGCCTAACCCAGGGGTCTGCAACCTTAAACACTCAAAAAAAGCCATTTGGACCTGTTTCCCACAGAAAAGAAAACACTGGGACCCAATAATTTAACAACTGGTGTGAATGGATGGGCGTGGCCAACTTGACGTCACTCACTCCCACCCAGTCACCTCCTGCTCTAGAATATGGAGCGAGTCTCCATCCCCTGCCATAACCCTTACCTTCTCAGGCCAGGCAAGGAGTGACGGGGAGGGGAGGGGTGGAACCAGCCAGTGGTGGGATCAGCCAACAGGGAGCCGTAGCAGAGAGCCGAAAGAGCCGCATGTGGGTCCAGAGCCACAGGTTGCAGACCCCTGGCCTAACCCCAATATAGGTAGTCCTCGACTTACAACAACAGTTCATTTAGTGACCATTCAATGTTACAACAGCACTGAAAAAAGGGACTTATGACTGTTTTTCATACCTTTGCAGCATCCCCATGATCACCTGATCAAAATTCAGATGCTTGGCACAACTGACTCATATTTATGACAGTCTCAGTACCCTGCGGGTCATACAATCCCCTTTTACGACCTTCTGACAAGCAAAATCAATGGGGAATGCCGGATTCACTTAATAACCAGGTGACCAACCTATCGATTGCAGTGATTCACTTAACAACAGTGGCGAGAAAAGTAGTAAAATGGGGCAAAGCTCACTCAACCAATGTCTCACTTAATAATGGAAATGCTGGGCTCAATTGGGGTTGTAAGTCGAGGTCTACCTGTAGGTTACAAAAATTCGCTGTGAAGTCCAAAAAGAAGGAAATTAAAAAGGAATTATTGTTGCAATGGGGGGGGGTTCTGCTTGGATGCAACCCCCAACCCTCCCCCCCAAAAGCCCTGGACAGCTCCACCTCACTTCCTCCCATCTCATCCCTGGTCCATGCCCATAGGATGCTGTGACTGTTGCCATGGCAGCCATCAGCCAATCATCTCACCCCTCCTCCTGTTGCCTAGGTGACCGGGCAGCCTACACTGGGAGCCAGCACATTCACACACACATACAAACACAAATACACGTGTACGCGCTCGCCACATACAGATATAGATGGACTCACCTACAGTTTTATTATACTAAGAGAAAAAAAGAATGAGAGAGATGGAGAGGGAAAAAGAGAGTGACAGAGTAAGAGAGAGAAAGAGAGGGAGAAAGAGAGGGCAAAAGAGAGAAAGAGGGAGAGAAAGAAAAGGAGAACGAGAGAGAAAGGGAGAGAGAGAAAGAGAGAGGGAGAAAGAGAGAAAGAGGGAGAAAGAGAGAGAGGGGGAGAGAGAGAGAGGGAGAAAGAAATAAAGAGAAAAAGGGAGAGAGAGAAAAGAGGGAGAAAGAGAAAGAGAGAGAGAGAGAGGAGGGAGGCCTGGTTAGGGAATAGGAAGGGATGTGAAAAGAAAACTATCGAAGAAAAATAGGTAGAAGAAAAATATAGCTAGAAAAGGGCTATAAAAGGGAATCTTTTAAATAGAAAGGAAAAAAGAAAAAAAGAAAGGAAAAGGGGGATTTGGTGACTGAGGAAAAAAGAGGCAGAGCAGGAGAAGGATGAAAAAGAAAGAAAATGTAGATGGATAAAAAGAGAAGAAAAAAAAAGATGGACAGATAGCCTTAGAAAATTGCAACAATTCATCCTATCTCTCTTTATTTTGAGGGCTGGAGCCAAAGTCTGCACACACAAAAACAACAACAAGCTTTTTTAATCCCTTGCCACCAATATTTTTATAATGAATTTTCTACCCGGGAGGCCCAATTACGATGGATTTTTTACATGCTAAAGTCCCTGTGGGACTCTCAAAAAAACACCAGAAAGAGAATTTTTGTTTTGTGTCTTTTTAAAATGGCTATTGCTAAGAGGAAGAAATTCTCCTCTTGACCATCTGTAATCCTGCATCCTCTCTTTAAAAAAAATATTTTTAAAAAATCAGAATAAATCGAGGAACATGTTTTCCAACGAACCAATTTTACGCCAAGGAAGAAGCTGGGAATAAAACTCACAAAAACCTTGGCGTAAAATGGGCTTGTTAGAAATGTTGTCCCTCAGGTGAAGCTCGTTTTAGTTCTAGAACCGAGGGTGTCCAACCTTTGCAACTTGAAGACTTGTGAACTTCAACTCCCAGAATTCCCCAGCCAGAATTCTGAGAGTTGAAGTCCACAAGACTTTAAGTTGAAGGCCAGAAGTCTTCAAGTTGCTAAGTTTGGGCATCCCTGGTCTAGACCCGTGATAGCAAACCTATGGCACTCGTGCCACAGGTGGCACACAGAGCCATTTGTGTGGGCATGTAAGCCCCAGACAAACTTACCTGCACTGCGCATGTGTGTGCCTCCCAGCTGATTTTCAGCCCATTTGAGGCGGTTTTCACCCTCCCGGAGGCTTGAGGGAAGCCTCTGCAGCCTCAAGAGGCTGAAAAACGGGCCTTCCAGAAATACTGGGCGTGCCGAAACACGCCCGTTTTCAGGCTCCAGAGGCTTCCTTCGAGACTCCGGGAGGGCGAAAACGGCCTCAAATGGGCCATAAATCAGCTGGGAGGCACACACATGCACAGTGCAGGTAAGGGGGCAGGGCGAGGGTGTTGCACATGCATGCATAGGTGGGGTGGGGCACATTGCATTGTGGGTGCCGGCACACCACAACAAAAAGGTTCACCATTACTGGTCTAGACTATGGAAGAAGAACATCTTCTGATGTTCACAGATGTCTCGTGAGGATAACTCATTGACTCAATCATTCTCCACCCACATTTTAAAGATTCTTTTAAGGCAAGTTAATCTTCTCCCATGTCAACCATTGAGTGAAACCATCAATGAGAGGGTTGTAGGAATGTGCTGCCCTCTGTACTCTTCCCCAACCCCCATTCCTAGTTCCCCTTCTTACCTGGTGATGGCTAATTTTTGCTTCTGACGAGCCATGCTGACCGCTGTCCGGGCCACCTCAACTGCTCGGTCCACTTTCTCTTTGACTTTGCTCCGTCGAAGTGGGATGAGGTTCTTCACCTTCCCACTCACCAACCGGTTGAGCTTGTACTTCCCTTCTTCTTTGGAACCATCGGGGTAGGTAGTGCGCCCATATCCATGTCGCTGGTTCCCCAGCCACTCACCTTCATACCGCAGCCTGTTGGAGCAGTGACTCACCCCGTAGCCACTGCGTTGGTCAGCCCGCCATTCTCCTGCGTAGACCTCGGTGGAAGAACCTTCAATGGTCAGAGTTGAAGGCAGCTCAGGAGGTTCGATCTTGGTGTAGCTGAGGGTGGTGGCCTCGCTTCCCACTGAACTGACCCCTGCCTCACTCTTGAGGGACCCTCGCTTGCTGCCCAGAGAGGCTTTAGACTCGGCCCTTTGCACTCTTAGCCCGCTCAGGAGCAAGGAACGCTGGAAGAACCCTCCGCTTTTCTTCTTGGTTCCCTTGGGGAAGTCTGGATCTCCAGGGAAAGCTAAGACAAAGCCACCCCTGGACCCTGAGGCGGGGCTGTCCCCAGGGAGTGGTGGAGGATGCAGCGAAGAAGGGAGAGGTACCACAAGGGCATTGTGATTGGCCTCACTGTGGAGAGACTCCAGCGAGGTCCGGTGTGGGGAGCGCACCAGGGTGGCTTGTCGATATGGGACACTCTGGCGAACTCCATATCCATGACGCTTGCCGGACTGCCACTGCCCTTGGTAAGTACCTACAATGGAGGGAAAGGTGAGGTCAACCAAGGAAGACGAAGGACTTTCCAACAAAGTGGTCCAGCTGAAGAGGACAACTCAGGCCTTCTCAGACCTACCAAGAAGGAAGAACCGTCTTGGTGTATAGAAACTGGATCAAGAATCCCAGATGTTTGTGTTGGAGACCACGGAGAAAAGTCATGGGTGAGGTTCAAGGACCTACGCAGGAGTGCCTTCCCCAGAAGACCCCAGGGTTTCCATTTTGAAAACAGGGTGGTTAACTGTCATGGATGGGACTTCATTCATGTTGGTTTGCCTCCTACTGTTCTTTCAAGGTTTTACGAGATTAGTTGGTTATTCCCATGTTTAAAGGGGTTAGGGTTACTTGAAGCGGGCGTGCAATGTGTGTGTGAAAACTTGCTACATTTTATAGCCCAGTTGAGTTTGAAACTCTACGATGAAACTGGATTGGCTTTTTATGGGCCACATCACCCACATCACAACCACCTCCACCCATTATCTTGATGGTGTTGTCGACTAGAGGAACATCTAGATGAAGATACAAAGCAACGGTGTGTGAACAGTGTGAGAGAGAAGTGGAAAGAAGTGTCACCATTGTTAGGGATAACATTGTTTACCCTAACTGGTTTAGGTAAAATCATAAATATGTTATCATGGTTTGTTCGTTAAAGTGTCTGTAACTTTAACTGTAAGAATGTAATTAAGGGAGTGGTTGTAAAAGCACCATAAAAGAAGCAAGGCACGGCAGTTTGCTCTCTCTGGCTTGATAATCCCTAATTACTGCATGGATTGAAGACTGCGTTTTTCCCTTACTGGAACGGGAGAGAGAAAGGACTGTTGATTTATCAATGGTGAGAGGACTGATTTATTGTAAGTGAACTGACATTGGATATTCTTCACGGACTTTGCAAATTGAATATCCTTGAATGGACTGACTAAAAACGATACATGACTAATGGACTGTTATTTTGACTATGCTATAAAACTCTAAATGGAATAAACTATATTTTTGATAACACAAGCGTATCTGTTATTTTTACTGTATGTTAACTAACATACAAACTTATCTCACACATTTATCTGTATGCCTATCTGACTAACGCTGCACATTCTGTTTAGCTTGTCTCCTTAACACTGGTTGGGGAACCCAGGCTTAACAACCACCATTGCCATCATCATTGCCATCATCATCACCACCAATCATCACCACCTCCTGTCATGGGACACAAAGAGATGGTGTTCTAGAAGAACATCTGCCAATAGATGAAGAGATGGAGCAAGGATGAACAAAAAGTATATGGAGAAATCTGACCAACTTTCTATGGACTGCATCATCCTCACTCACCACAACCGTCACCATCACTATCACCACCATCACCTCCACCCTTATCTTGAGACACATAAATGGTGTGGTAGAAGAACCTCTAGATCAGTGGTGGCAAACCTTTTTCGGATCCCTTAGGGGGGTGCTAAGAGGCAAGGGGGGCAGCAGGGGGGCACTAAGACGTGGCAGGGGGACGCTGGAGGTGGGCCTCTCACAGGGCACAATTCAGGGGTGAGAAAAAATCCTGCCACTGCATTCAAGGTGATGCCCCGCAGGATCACACCATTGACTTCCATGCTCCAGTGCAAGGGGCTCAATGGGGTGATCCTGTGGGGCCTCACCCCGAATGCAGCATTGGGAAAGGAGAGTAAACCAGAGTGGCTTTGCTCTCCTTTTCAAACATCCCACTGCCACCGCGTTCAGGGCGAGGCCCCGCAGGATCACCCCATTGAGCCCCTTGCACCGGAGGCACCTGCCCAAGCAAGTTTGAATGGAATGGTGCATGAACTCAATGGGGTGAGCCTGAGAGAGGGAAAGAGAGAGGAAAGAGAAAGAGAGAGAGGGAAGAAGAGAAAGAGAAAAGGGACAGAAATAAAATGGGACAAAGAAAGGGGGGGGGAATGGAAGGAAGGGACAGAAAGAAAAAGAAATAAAGAGGGAAGGTGGGAAGAAGGGAGGAGAAATATAATGAGATATCTATTCTAGTCCAATCACCTGCTCCAGCAGGGTTAGAAGGGAGTGTGTGTGTTTCTGTGTGTTCTCCTTGTAATTTACCAGTACATTTTGGTTTTGCCTTCTTCAGAATTGGCACTGTAATACAATGGGGAAAAGTAATTTTTTAGGGTGAAGGTCTGGTCCAATGGATCCTGTTTAAAGCCTCAACAAAATGTGAGAGCTTCCTGATAGTCTTGGCCATGTTTCATCCACAAAACTTTTAATTAATAGAAGCCAAAGATGTTTCAATGTGCTGGCAAAGATGCTGGCAAAGATGTTTCAATATGGAAAAGGGCCTCTAAACTAGGCCTCATTTCAATCTGATGCATCAGGTCTCTCTCTCTCCCTCTCTCCCCCTCCCCCCTCCATTCCCCCCCTCTTTCTTTGTCTCTTTTGCTTTCTTTCCCTTTTTTCTTTTTTTTCTTCCTTCTCTCTTTCTCTCCTCTTTCTCTCTCTTTCCCTCTCCCAGGCTCACCCCATTGATTTGGTGCACCGCTCCACTTGGACTTGCTTGGGCAGGTCCCTCCAGTGCAGCGGGCTCAATGGGGTGGACCTGCAGGACCGGCACCTAGAATGCGGCAGTGATGGCGCATTTGAAAAGTAGAGCAAAGCCAGAGGTCGGTAATTTTTACTGCAAAGAATCACAAAAGCTTCTGGGGTGTGCACAAGAAGGGACACACATGTCAATGCAATTCAGCAACATAAAATAAAGAAATACAAATTGTTAAGGATACACCCTAGCAGAATCTGCACGGCAGGCAGGCAGGCAGGCAGGCAAAATATTTGAGATAAACGTTTTTGTAGCTTACACTCAGTAAAACAGATACACTGTGCTAGTTAAATAGTTTATTCCAGTAAGAGTTTTTAGCATGGTCAAAACAGTTCATATATCATTCACTAGTTCAGTCCATCTGGGGATTATTCAGTTGCAAAGTCCAGTGTCGAAAAAGAGGTCAGTAAACTTAAATATATCAGTCCAGTAATAAATCTCTTCTTGCAGTAGAGATATGAAGAAAATCAAACCTCCTTTCTTCCTTCAGCAAAAACAGCAGCAGGGAACCATCAATCCATCATTGTCAGCAAGCAATTCAGTAAGCCAGTAATCAATCAAGTTCTCTTGCTCCCTCTTATGGTGGTTTTACAACCGCACCCAAAATTACATGCTTTGCTGTTTAAAGTGACACACACTTTAACTTACAATCATAGTTTATATATATTATTTTACCCAAACTACGTTAGGTAACCTTGTTATTCCTAACATACTCCCCTTTGGGGTAATATAATAATATATATATCTATTTACATCCCTAAAACCATAGTCATCACAACTTTCTTTGTGTTTGACTGAACCTTGGGCTTTCGTAAACTGATCAGCAATATTTTCTTCAGTCATGCAATATTCCAATCTTATTAAACCATTTTTTACAGATTGTCTTACATTCAGATATCTAAGATCTGTATGCTTAGATCTCGTTTTCACAGCAATATTTGTAGCCAACCGTATGGCTGCTTGATTGTCCTCATAAACTACAATGGAATCATTAACAGTTATTCCTATATCCAATAGCAACTGTTTATACAGAATTAAATCAGTACATAATATAGACATGAAAATTCTGCTTCCATTGTGGACATACTTATGTGTTTCTGTCTAATTGACCTCCAACCAATCAGTGCTTTTCCTAACAGTATAGCCATACCTGAAGTTGATTTTCTAGTGTTTATCTCTGTTGCAAAACTTGCATCAGCATATGCACTTAAAATCAGATCATCTTTTGGCTCCAAATACAATGCATAGTGCATTGTCCTTTTAAGATATCTTAATATACGCTTTGTCGCTTGCCAGTGTTGTTCAGTGGGTTCAGCATTGAATCTTGCCAATTGATTAATGCTACAGGCAATATCTGGCCTTGACCAATTACTAATATATGATAAACTACCAATAAATGATTGAACAATATTCTTATCGAATTTTGGTCTTTGAGCAAATGGTCTGACTCATTGGAGTTTTAGCCAGCTTACAAAGTTCCATCTTGTATGTTTTTAGTAATTGATAAATCTTATCCTCTTGAGATATCTCATAGCCACCTTTGGTTTTATTTATTGTTAATCCTAGATACTGTTTTATTTCTCCTAATTGCTTTAATTTTATCCTCTTACTTAATAATGATATTATTTCAGTAGCTTCATTATTAGGTTTTGTAATTAAGGTAATATCATCTGTAAACAACAATAATAATGACACTTCCATTTTTCTCTTTCTTAAATAAACATGGATCAGCTCAACCTGCTTTAAACCCTATATTGTTTAACTCCTTAACAATATATTGGTTCCATTCGTAACCAGATTGTTTTAATCCATAGAGACTCTTTTTAAGCTTCCAACAGTTATTATTTGTTTTATCATCCTTAATTCCTACAGGTTTCTTTAGGTATATAGTGTGCTGCAATGGTGCATGCAGATAAGCAGTTTCTTCATCTAAGTGATTTATGATATAGTTCTTCTTAGCTGCCCACACTAAAGCTGCTCTCAAGGTTGTTGCTTTTAGACTCGGTGCAAATACTTCATCATAATCACATGCAGTTTGATTAAATCCCTGAGCTACCAACCTAGCCTTATGGGTAACAGTCCCATTTTTACCTGTTTTTAATTTAAATATCCATTTACAGCCAATGGACTTTTCACCTGGAGGTAATTCAACATTTTCCTAAACTTCCATTTGTTTCAATGAATTTAATTCCTTCTCCATTGCTCTATGCCAATTTTCTTGATCCTTTGCAGGATACATTCTAAGTTCTTCAACAGTCGTTGGAACTTTACTAACTTGGCAAACTACACTTGCTTGGTACCTGTCAGGTGGTCTGGTTTCATGTGTTGTACATCTAGGTATTACAGGGCTTACAGGTGGACTTTCATGTACTACCTGTTCCTGGTTATCTATTTCTTCCTTTTCTGGTATTTCTTCCTGTTCTGGTCCTATGTGCTCTTTAATTGTATTCTTCTTATTACTGATATGTTGTTTTGGTCTTTTGTAGGTTTCTATGATTACTTCCTTACTTGAATCTTGTTCCAGTTTTTCCCATCCTACATGTTCAAGGAATTGTGCACTAGCACTACAGTAAACTCTAGGTGTACCTTTTTCCCAGAATCTGCATGATTTGTGATTAGATACATAACCTACAAAGAATAACTTTTTAGCCCTATGCTGCCCCTTATGTCTCAGTTGTGTAGGAATAAGCACCCATGCTGGTGTTCCAAATGTGTGCATGTAACTTAGGTCAGGTTTTCTACCATGCCACCGTGTGAATGGTAATTCACCTGTTGTTGAGTTAACAACATTATTCAATATATGATTACCACACATTATTGCTTCTCCCCACAAAGTTTCAGGTAATCCTGAATCCGACAACATAGTACGAGCCATTGCCTGTATTGTTTGGCCTCGTCTTTCCATAAAGGAATTATGTTGTGGCCTATATGGTGCAGACTGTTTATGTTCAACACCTTCCATCTTCAGTCTATTTTGGAATTTATTATTTATAAATTCCGTACCATTATCAGTTACAAGAGGTATTAATTTCCTTTTAGTTTTTCTTTCTGCAAACTTCAACCAATTAAAGAAATTCTGATATGTTTCCGTTTTACTCTTCATTAAATAACAGAAACCATATCTAGAATAATGATCCATTATACTTAGTATATAACGAGCACCTCCCACACTTGGTTTTTTAGGACCTATAATATCAGCAAATACGACCTCTAGAGGCTCCTTAGTCTTAAATCCATTAATTCTATTTGCTGGTATTACCTTGCTTTTTTCTTGACTGCAAGCATTGCAGTGCAAATACTTACTGCAAGGCTTCAGTTTTGTACCTTTAGACAGTTCAACCGTTTGCTTAAGCATTTTAAAATTTATATGCCCTAAACGTCTGTGTAACAAATGTATGCATTCATCATGAGGTTTAACGTTATTATACACTGTGTTAGCTACCTCTAATTGATTATCATTTAACACATACAATTCACCTTTTAAAGTTGCAGTCACTTTTTTACCTTCTTTTTCTATTTTGCAGTTTTCTCCCCTAAAGGTAACTACATAACCTAGTTTAACCAAAACTCTAACTGAAAGCAAATTAAACTTAAGTTGTGGTACATATAACATTTTTACATTTTCTTTTATGCAAGAACAATGTGCCATACCTTCACCTTTTGCTTTCAGTTTCCATCCATTAGCTAATGATATCTGTTGTGAACTCATGGACATCTTAATAAATCTTTTCTTATCTTTCGTTATGCAGTGCGATGCTCCACTATCTACAACCCATAAATTATTATTCAGTTTCGTTGCTATATATGGCTAACTCTATGCATTTTTTATCCTTTTGATGCCTTTTAGCATTCTGGCTGGCATTGTGGCGTTTTCCTTTCTTGTAGAATCTAGCCAAATGTCCTTTTCCTCCACAATTAAAACATTTTCTAATTGTATAGGCTGTCGAAGATTCTTCTTTATCTTCTTCTTTTGGATGTTCCCTTCTGAGTTGAGTCCTTTCAAGCCTTCTCCTGACTTCTTTAATAAATCTGCCAGTAATGTCAGTTAATGTGAGGTTATCTTTTGGCAGTACTTACAGTGAAGTTACGTAGTCATCATAGCTCTCATTTAACAAAGACAAAATTATATAAACCTGATGTAGTTCTGTGAAGATAAGTTCTTTTTCATGCAGTTCCTGAAAAATTCTCTTCATAGTGTTTAAATGAGTCATCATATCTCCATTCTTTTGAAGATGTGTTCTGAACAGTTTTCGTGTAAGATTTATATGTGCTCCTTCACTGTCTCGAACATAAATCTTCTTTAAATTCTCCCAACATTTCACAGCTGTTTCTTCTCCACGAATATGTACAAGCTGCTGGTCACAGAGTGTCAGTCCTATTATACAGAGAGCTTGTTTATTCTTCAGTTTATATTCTTGTATTTTCTGGGCATCATCCTCTTCCTCCGGATCCCATGCATCTACCTCTGGTGGGTTTTGAATTATACTCCACAAACCTTCTCTGCGTGAAAGTAGGAAGCATTTCATAGACCATGAAACATAGTTTGTTCCATCCAGTTTGGATATTAGAGACAAACTTGGTAAATTGACTTGTGCCATCTTTCTCTGGATATTAAACTATAATTAATAAAACACGGCTGTCTGTTTACAGTTTTGTGTAACTACACTAACTCTCACTTTATATAAGCCTGTTATATCCTGGTTAGTCTGACTGTGCAGCCTGGGCCCATAACCAGTGTTAGGGATACACCCCAGCAGAATCTGCACGGCAGGCAGGCAGGCAAAATATTTGAGATAAACGTTTTTGTAGCTTACACTCAGTAAAACAGATACACTGTGCTAGTTAAATAGTTTATTCCAGTAAGAGTTTTTAGCATAGTCAAAACAGTCCATATATCATTCACTAGTTCAGTCCGTCTGGGGATTATTCAGTTGCAAAGTCCAGTGTCGAAAAAGAGGTCAGTAAACTTAAATATATCAGTCCAGTAATAAATCTCTTCTTGCAGTAGAGATATGAAGAAAATCAAACCTCCTTTCTTCCTTCAGCAAAAACAGCAGCAGGGAACCATCAATCCATCATTGTCAGCAAGCAATTCAGTAAGCCAGTAATCAATCAAGTTCTCTTACTCCCTCTTATGGTGGTTTTACAACCACACCCAAAATTACATGCTTTGCTGTTTAAAGTGACACACACTTTAACTTACAATCATAGTTTATATATATTATTTTACCCAAACTACGTTAGGTAACCTTGTTATTCCGAACACAAATGAAACAAATCAACAAGAATCGGCAAAACATCTCTGATTAGATTCTATTCACTACTAGAATCTAATCAGAGATGCTTTGCCAATTCTAGTCCAATTACCTGCTCCAGCAGGGTTAGAAGGGAGTGTGTGTGAGTGTGTGTGTGTGTGTGTGTGTGTGTGTGTGTGTGCATGGCTGTCAAAACTCCAAAAACAGGTCAAGTAGTTCTGGGGAGGCCAGTCATAAATTAGAACACTTGCTGAGCAACTGGCCATTAAGTGAGGCCCACTTGTATTTGGTTTGCCAGTCACCAAACCACGTCCAGCCAGTCACGTGACCAGCAAGCCATGCCCAACCAGCCACATGACCAGCAAGCCACGCCCACCCAGTCACATGACCAGCAAGCCACACCCTCAAATTAGGCCATGCCCACAGAAATTTGAATCCTGACCCTGGCTGGGGGGCATTGAGGATGAGTTTGTAGCACCAAGGGGGCAATGGACTGAAAAAGATTGGGAACCACTGATCTAGAAGAAACAAAGCAACAATGTACAAAAAGTGTGTGAGAGAGGCCGAAAGAACCACAGTACCCTCACCATCATCACCTCCACCCATGATCTTGAGGACAGAGAACATCTAGATGAAGAGATGAAGCAACGGTTCATGAAAAGTGCATGAAGAAATCTGACCAACTTTCTGGGGACACATCACCATCACCACCACTAACCCCATTACCACCATCACCTCCACCATTGTCTTAGGACACACAGATGGTGTGGTGGAGGAACATCTAGTTGAGGAAATGGAGTAAGGGGAAATGAAAAGTCTATGGAGAAATCTGGCCCACTTTCTATGGACTGCATCACCATCAACCACTACCACCACAACCATCACCACCAGTATCTTAGGACAGTGTTTTTCAATGTGTGCTTTGTGTACCACTGGTGGTACTTCAGCACCTGGCAGGACATCTAGACCAGGGGTGTCCAACTGGATTTCTTTGAGGGCTGGATGAGCATTGTAATTCTCCTCCGTGGGCCAGCAAGGGGAGATGGGACAAACACCTCCTAAAGCACCCTGCTGGCCAAAACAAGGCACAGGGTACCATGCAAGGCTCCTGTGCAGCTCATTTACAGCCTTCACAGCCTTCTGCAGAACTCTTCTGGCCAGAAAGGGGCACCACAGAGGCCCCGCAGGCCGGTTCTTTGATATTTCCAGTCTGGCTCCATGGGCCAGATTTAAGCACCCCATGGGCCAGATTCAGTGGACCTTGAGTTTGATACCTCTTGACTTAGGACAGTGGATGTCCTAAGGTGGTACGCTAGAGGAGAATCTAGACGAAGGTATGAAGCAATGGGGAGCGAAAAGTGTGCGGAAAGATTGCCCCTCAACAGACTTACAGAGGAGAACTGGACAGGGACATGACGTCATGGGCCAAGTGGACAATCAGAAGACAGATACGATGTCAGGACCAACAGACCAAGAACAACAGTCTAGCCCCCAACCCTCTTCTCGGCCTGTTCTCCTGACTCACCTCCATCTGTGTAGGTCTCCATTCCGTAGCCATCCTGAAGACCTTCACGCCACATGCCTTCGTAGACAACTCCTGAGTGGCTTTCCCAGATGCCCAGGTGGCCCTTCAGCCCGTGGCACCACTCCCCCTTGTAACTCCACTTGCTCTTCCGCTCCGTGCCCAGGCCACTGCGCTTGCCTTGACTCCAGAAGCCCTGGTAGGTATTCCCACTGGGCCAAGTATAAACGCCCAGAGACTCAAAGCCGTGACGCCAACGCCCGCTGTACTCCCCCTGGGCTCCCGGGCCTGTGCACACCCCGTAGCCATGTGCCCAGCCCTTTTCCCAGTCGCCCACATAACAGCCTCCATCATCAAAATCAAATCTGCCTCCGTTGGACATTCATGTACTGTTTCTCCCCAGCCAGTCGGACTGCAGTTACCTCCGAGTCCCCGTGCGCATTTCTCCTGCCTGTCAAAGTCGTTTCTACATGGCTCAGCTCCACCCAGAGCGGCTTCAATCCTCCATGGTTCCCTCTGGATGGCCAGACATCGATCTGGCAAGCCGTTCTCCGTCTCTGGCCAGGAGTCTCTGGTTCGGCTGAACTGCAATTCCAACTTTGCTAACGCTGGCTTGTTTTGCTTTTGTTGGGCATCAATTCCGGGGAGCACCGAGGAGGAGCACCGAGCCTCCAGAGTCCTGAAGCAGGAAGAAACTAGTGGTAGAGCGAGCCCACCATTTAGTGATAATAAACATGCGGCAGAGATGGGATTATATTACACTTTAGAAAAAGTCACTGGTGTGAAAGTGCAAAATTTGTGTGAAAAAAATTCACACTGCTCTTCTTAGTATATAAGAACCCCACCCCACCCCGCAAAGTCTTCCAATTATAAGCAAAGCAATGGTCCAGGAGTTATCTATAGATGTTCCTCAAGGCTTTGTGTTGTTTAGCTGGAAGTCCACAGAATTGGAGATGAGTTGGACACCTGGAATATCAGAAGATATGGATTTTCAGAGCTCTGTCGAGGAATCTGGTGGCGCTACAGACAATCAAAGTGCTTTGTAGAGCCAAGGGACAGCCAGTTGGTCTTTCTTTGGTGAGGACCAAACATGCTAATTCCTAGAAGAACTTCATTTTGGTGAGTCCTCTCGCTTTTTCAGCAACAGGAAACAAACATTTGGGGACTGCTTTCCATGTCACAAGTTCAGGATATGGACAATGTGTAGGCCTGAACTCTTTGGTTGAGAAGCCTATTGGTTGAGAAAACTATGGTGGCCTGAATTGATCAGTGGTCACTTATGGACAGAAGACAACCAGAAGGTGAATGCCTAACTGCAGGTGGCCATGAAGGCATGGTGATACTCCATTAAGGGCTGAGGGCCCTTTGAAGTCCTCAACTAGACTTGCTGAGCTCTTCTCGGTCTTAGGCGGCCATCCCTGAATGGAGGTTTTGGAATTCAGAGTCCACAAACCTCTGTAGCATCAGATGGAAAAGTGGATCCTGGGGTTTTCCTCCCTAGGGTCCATCAGAAGCAATCTAGTCCATCCCCACAATTGTTCAACCTCTTCCAAGCTGGAGAGGCAGTAGGGTTGGTGAGGAGGAACACCAGGTGGGACAAAACGTAGAGAACAACCTGCATTGAGAGACAGAAGGATTAGGCAGATACAAGGGTGGGATTCTACCGGTTCCGACTGGTTCTATAGAACCCCTTGTTAACTTTCTAAGCAGTTCCAAGAACCTGTAGTTAGAAGAAATCTCCTTTTGTTTTTTTCCACCCTTATTACATTCTTGGCAGACAGCCTAGACTTACTGTCTCCGAAGGATGTTTTTTTTTTTTTTTAAAGGGAAAGGGTTGTTTTAAGCTTTTTACACTGCTGTTGGGAGGAAATACTCCCCTGGAAATACTGTACTTCTTGGCTAGCTAGAAAAATTGAAATTGAAACGTGAGTTAACATACCCTTTCTGAGTTTTGGTCTAAAAGTGGTTTTTGGTGAAGTTTAATTCTGTGCTTGGTGACGTTTAATCCTGTGTTTATTGATGAGATAATTTTCCCTATTCAGCTTTGTTTGGAAGGAAAAAGATTAATCTCTGTTCCTGAAAAGAAACTGGTTTGAGAAATCTGCTAGTTCCTGTGTCTATTTGTTCTGGTAATTGGTTTAACAAGCAACAGCTACTGTTGTGATTTAACTATTTTTTGAATTTTTTTCCTGCCTCATGGTTTCTTTTTCTATCTGGGAAGGGGGACTTCCTTCACTGCTTTAGTGGTTATCTGGCACTGTCCTTTTGGGGTGTACTTCCAAGAGGCAGGATGCAAGCTTGGCACTGATTTTTTTACTGCCTTTCTGGGGGGCATGTGACCTTTCCTTAAATCTGGATGATTTCCTTAGGATATCTTGTGAGATGAGTGAGACCAGCTGGTATCTTTAAATGGTGCAAATGGATCTAAGGATTGCTTCTCCTGGGTGTGCTCTTTCTGGAGAGCTTAAATGACCTCTCTGCTAAAGGGTTTCACTTTATGA
Source organism: Hydrophis major (assembly GCA_033807585.1). Classification (NCBI taxonomy): domain Eukaryota; kingdom Metazoa; phylum Chordata; class Lepidosauria; order Squamata; family Elapidae; genus Hydrophis; species Hydrophis major. The sequence goes on along the minus strand of JAUCBL010000024.1, from coordinate 2,107,228 downwards.
GCAAGAGTTGGCTGCTGATAGTTATCATTGCATTTTAACTACTTTCATTCCTCAAGGTGCTCTAGCACCCTGCCTGATTTGTAACTCTGGCTTGCAGGTATTTTTAATCTAATGATTGGTATTTAGGGCAGCTTTTTGCAAGCAAAGAAACTTTTTGTATTCTTGGACAGGTAATCCTTGATTTATAACAGTTCATTTAGTAACCATTCAAAGTTACAATGGCACTGAAAAAAGTGACTTATGACCATTTTTCACACTTATGACCGTTGCAGCATCCCCACTGTCATGAGAGGCCAGGCGAGGAGAAGCGCCCCTTGGCGTGAGTGATGTCAAGTTGGCCATGCCCACCCAGTCACATGACCACCAAGCCACACCCACCAACTAAGCCACACCCACAGAACCAGTTGTTAAAATAATTTAATCCCACCCCTGGGCAAATACCCAAGTGAGCATTGCAAAAACAGTGGAGGTGGGGAGGGAAGGAAAAGAGAGAGAAAGGAAAGAAAGAAAGAAAGAAAGAAAGAAAGAAAGAAAGAAAGAAAGAAAGAAAGAAAGAAAGAAAGAAAGAAAGAAAGAAAGAAAGAAAGAATTATGGGATTTTATGTCCACAGTTCTTAAAGTTATCAAGGTGGAGAAACACTAAAATATGGTTAATAGAACTAAGATTCCATGTATGTTGCAAAAACAGTGGAGAGAGGGAGGGAGGGAGAGGGGGAGAGAGAGAGAGGAAGGAAGGAAAGCAAGAAAAGAAAATAGGAAGGAAGAAAAAGAAAGATAAAAAGGAAGGAAGGAAGGAAAGATGATAGATAGATGATAGATAGATAGATTCATACATACATACATACATACAAACAAACAAACAAACAAACAAACAAACAAACATACATACATTCTGGGATTTGAAGTCCACAGTTCTTAAAGTTATCAAGGCTGATAAACATTAAAATACCGTGATGGCTAATAGAACTAAGATTATAATCCATGCATGTTGAAAAAAAATGGAGAGAGCGAGGGAGGGAGGGGGAGAGAGACAGGGAGAGAGAGAATGAGAGAGAAAAAGAGAGGGTGAAATTAAGAAGCAGAGAATCAGAGAAAGTGGGTAAGATTCACCTCTGTTAGTTAACAAGCCAAGACTGAAAACATCTCACACTCACAACCTTTGCCCCCAAGGGAGACAGATGTGCAACACCCCCCCCTCCACCACACACATACACTCCTGTACACACACACACACAGAGGCACTTTTTTTTGTAAACAAGGACCATGATCAAAGCTGTCCACCGCAGAAGGCAGGTTGACATCACTTGAGAAAGATCACACATGCGCATGAACACACACACATGTATCAGGCACTGAAAACAGGTGTTTTAAAAACACACACACAAAACCAGGGCTCCCCCGACCCACATACAAACTGCAAAAAAAAGGGAGCAGGAATTCATGCTCAGTCAGCAGAAGGCTTCATACACACACACACACACACACCCAACCCAATTGCACACCCAAAATCCAAACATGTGCAGGGGAGCGGTGTGTGCCACCCTTCTGCCACCCTTGTGCGAGGCTCACTTTTTTTTTTTTACACACCCAGGCAGAATTGGTGTCAGCTGCAGAGCCCGCCCCACACCAAACGTGCCCCACATTCGTCAGCAAAAGGGGACAAGCCTTAGCAAGAGTTCACTATAAGCCCAGATCGCCTATATATCTTGAAGCATGAAACAAGGCACAAAAATTAAAAACACGCTTGGAAAATCTTGCAAACCCAAATCTGCGCGGTGCATTGAATGGGCGGAAGAATGTGTGTGTGTTTGTCCTCCATCGCCCGGAGAATATCCCCGAATAATCCCCACACTTACCGGGTGAGGATTCCCACGAAACAGTCTGGAAGGCGAAGAAGAAGGGGGGGGGAGTCACTCGCTAGATCTTCAGGAAACGCACAGAAGCGCTTCAGAGACACACCCAAGGCGAGAGCCAGTAGATCGATGGAGGGGGATCTCCGCTGGGAATACCGCTGGTGGGGGCCGGGGAAAAATACCGCTCCGTGGAGAAAGCGGTGTGTGAGAGAGACCCTTCCAAAACGTGGAATGGGAAAGGGGGGGGGGAGGAGAAGGGGTTGAAAAAAACGGATTCGGCGAAGAGGCAGACGAATAGATGATGATGGAGGGATCGGGCGGAGGAAAAAGCACGGGACACTGCTGAGTGGGGGGGAGGGGGGGTTGGGAAAGAGGGATGGCTGGAATGAGAGATAGAGAGAGAAGGATGGAGAGAGAGGATGGAGAGCTGAAATGACAACTGAAGCTGAATCAGCAGAGAAAACCACACCAAAGAGGATCTTTTTTGGGGGTGGGGGGAAGCCCTAATCCCTCCCTTCCCTTCCCATCCCCACCCCAGCACGGAGACACACAATAAATGGGAAGGGGCTTAGTAAGGCAACAGGCTGGCTGGCTGGTGAGGAAGGAGGGGGGACCGGGAGATATTGGGAGGGGCGTTCCCTTTCCGTGCATCCCTCCCCACTCCCCAAGAGAGAAACAGACAGACAAAGGTGCGATTCCAAATATGTCTTCATTTTAATTATTACACACAAGGCACTGAGACAGGGCAGGAATGATCACCAAGCGATATTTGTACCCCCAGATTCAGTTCCCCCAATCTTGGAGCTGATCCAAACTGGGTTTCCCCACCCCCCACAGAAGACCCTCTCCTGGAAAGACCCTCCCCTAATTTCCCAAGAAGCACTAGGGAAGCCCCCTCCCTCCCCACATCTCCCTCAATATCCCCTCCCCAACCTCCAAGAGGTACGAAGTTAAAACAAACCAGGATAAACCTAGCCACCTTTCGCTCAACACAGCTTGGAGTGAGTTTGTGCAGGGGGTGTCCACAAAGGAATCCTTCAACCTCAGCCGTGTGCAACGGCCTCGTGTTTTCCACCTAAAACCCAACAGGAGACACATACACCTCAAACCTGGTTAGCAGGAGGTTCATTTTTTGGTGGCTATCACTTCTTCTCAAGAAAGTTGACCTCCCTCTCTCTTGAAGCTGATCCAACCACCAACCCAGCTGGGAGCTGCTGGGACACCCCCAATCACTCCCAATCACCCCAACATCTTATTTCTGAGATCCCCTTGTGGGATTATCTATCCATCAATCATAGCTGAACCAGAAGGCACCAAAAACTCTGGTCAAAGATGGGATAGGCAACCACCAGCCACCGCCACCATCTCCCAGGTGATGTAGTCAGCATCAGCGGAGCAAAGGAAAGAGACAATGCCTGAACAGTCTGATGGGAGACTCTGATCCTGGGGGAGAGGAGGAAGGGGACCTGGTTAGTGGTCAGAAGACCTTTAGGAGACCCGAAGATACGTTTTCTTCATCCAGAACATAGTTTGCGGGTGGAAGCTTAGAGATGTAGGCCTGGAGAACATCAAACCAAGAACTGTCTTGGTGCATCACTCAAAAGCCCATCCTGTTTCAGAACGTTGCATCTGTTGGTGGTCAACCAGATGTCTACAAAGAGGCTGAGGCTTTCTGCAGTTAACCCCTTCTAATTTTGGGAGGTATCTGCTCCAACTTGCAGGTCACATGGAGTCTATGGTAAATGTTCTGCAAGAAATCGGTCCTTTAGGAGTTCCTTCAATCTCCTGGAGGACAGATTTCTTGAAGGCCATACATCTTCACATTACCTGCATGTTAACAGCATATTTCCTTCAATCTCCTGAAATCCACAGGTTAGTGAGGTGTTTGAAGAATATATCTTTGGGCCTGTGTGTTATCTCTTTTTTGTAAGCTTCACCAGATTGGGGTGGAAAAATAAGAGAAATATCTCCTTCAACTTCTTCAAGAAATATCTCCTTCAGCTTCTCCATGTTCTGCCTGGCTTTTTTGGACTTTCTCCTCTGTTTGCATTTATACAAGAGTCCTAAGCAAACGTCTGAGACGCGGGCTTACGATGGCTTGTCAAGCTAGCCATTTGGTGCTGCCATGTTCTGACCCACGCCCTTTTCCAATAAATCAAACAAAGGGAACAGAAACCTTTTAATGCTTCTGCAAAATAATTAGCTGTGATAAGCACAAGCCTTGCCAAACTGTGCGAGACTTTCCAAAAGATAACAGACAAGAAATAATTTGCAATACAAGAATCTTCAAATACGAACTCAGGATACTGGAATGTCCACGAGGCTGGAGTATCAAAAGATCTTTGCCTTCTGCAAAGAACGTTCGTTTCACAGCTGGCCTTTATCTTCTTGAAGGAGGAGCCATTACCTTGCAGCCTTACTCCCGAGTCGCCCATGCTGTTGTAGCTGCTCTTTCCTGCAAGCAATCCTGCACGCACGTGCACTTGGCACAGGTTCCTTGGGAACCTCCTCATTGCTGCTGCCAGCCTCCACAATCTCTGAAGGCAGCAGTCCACTCCCTCATGGTCCTGGCCCCTCATCTGAGTCCTCGCTCTCCTCAGCCGTCCACACCTGCTACTGGCAAACCACAACACACCAGGATTACTCTGGAGTCAGGCAGCACCATAATTGAACTCAATTAAACCCATAATTAAAATAAGCAATGGCTTTGGATGACAAACCAACCATATGTTTGCTGTACTTACCCAGAAGGCTGAGCATGGTTCCTAGGTAGCAAGGTGTGTGGGAGCACAGTTTCTATGGTATCATTCTGGACTGGTCCCCTCTAGGTAATTTGGTTATCGAACCCCATCTGGCAGTCTATTTTGGGGGGTGTTTTAAGCAATGGATGTGTAGTTGTGGATCAAGTCATTGGGGGGGGGGAGAGATCAGGCCAAATGATTGCAGGAAAAGCCACAAACTATGCAAACAGGAGACCAATTCTGTCATGCCCCTGGTGGAGACTGACTCTGAGGAAGAGGAGGAACAGCCAACAGGGAGTGTGGCTCCAGAGGTGGTGGAGGAGGCTGGGGAAGGGCAGAGGCCGGCTGAGCAATCAGAAGAGGATCCAGGCCCATCTCCTATCCATCCTAGGGCACGCAGAGAGGAGAGGATCAGGGAAAAGCGAGGTCTACTCAGGAGGAGATTACCATGATCCTCCTCATGGCTTGCAGCTAGGAGCTATGGATACAAGTTTGTAACTGTGTAGTCAGAATTGCTGGAGTCAAAGTTCAGTGTTTCCTTTCAAAGAAATGTATCTTTGTTGGCGTTCTTCCCATGGACTCTCCCCGTTATCTTCCTGGAATGTATGATTAATTATCTTGGCTTGCTTCGGAACTCTCGTCAATGAGGTTTGTTTTGGTTTCCTTTTGCCTCATTATTTACTTTTGTAACTTTAAACTGTGCCTAATAAAACAGTGAAGTTAAGTTGAAGGCATTACCAGACTTTAACATATGTTTTGGGTTTTGGGTTATTTTGAGAGACTATGGGTCATCACATTTTGACTCCAGCCACCCCTTCAACTTATTTTTGCTTTTTGTGGGGTGACCATGGGTCAGCTCAGAGCAGAGATTGCCCAGTTAAGCCAGCAAGTGGCTCTTTTGACTGCACAGGTGGCACAAATGCAAGCTGCCTGGCCACGTCAAAAATGCCCAGTGGCAGTGCCAGACAAATTTGATGGTTCGCTGGCCCAATTTCCAGCATTTTTTGGGCAGTGCCAGCTTTACATGAGCCTTTGGCCTGAGGACTTTCCCACTGACCAGGATAAGGTGGGGTTTTTGATTAGTTTGTTGTCAGACTCTGCAGCATGTTGGGCGACGCCTCTGTTGACCCAGCCCAACCAGGTGTTGGACAATTATGCCGAGTTTTGCCATCAGTTTCAGGCCATGTTTGAGGACCCTGTTCGAAGCCAACAGCAAACAGATGTTTGAGAGAGTTGAAGCAGGGGCGTGGCTCACTTATAGATTATATTGCTAGTTTTCAGGTGGTTGCTCAGGATGTACAATGGAATGAGGCAGCACTCTTCAACCAGTTCCAGGAAGGTTTGTCGTCAGAGCTCCTGGATGAGTTGGCCTGCACTGAATGCCCTCACACCCTTCAGGAGCTCATGCATTTGTGTCTTCATATCAATGCTAGACTTCAGCAGCGACGGGTGCGACGACGGAAAGAGACTGTATCAGTTTCCAGCAAGACGGCGCCCTTGGTGGAAGTGCCTTTGGAGGAACCCATGCAGTTCAGGGCTGGTCGCCCTCGCCTGACTCAAGTAGAAAAGGATAGACGTCGTTGTGATGGTTTATGCCTCTTGTGGCAATCGAGGCCATTTTGTGGCCAAGTGTCCTGTTAAGACATCCACAGCAGCGACACCTGCAGTGGCGGGAAACAAGCATCGCTCAGCCTATGGGGGTCTGTAGGTCGGGGTGTAAAGTCCTTAGGCCCATCATCTTCACCAAACTTGCCATCCTCGCCACCTTTGACATCTCCACCACAATTGTTATTGGTGAAGCACCTTGTGCTGACAGCAAGTGTGTTCTTGCCTGGTATGGGAGCAGTGGAGATCCAAGCCTTGGTCAACTCAGGGGCCACAGCCAATTTCATGGATGCTCATTTTGTAGAGCAGTGGTTCATTCCTCAGCAACAGGTGTCCCCGCCAGTAATGGGAGAGATGATTGATGGTCGGCCTCTTCATTTGGGACCTGTGGTTGCTGCAACCAAACCCCTTTGCATGCGAATTGGGCAGCATGTGGAGGAAGCCGTGTTCTATATTACCGCAGTGTCTCATTTTACGGTGGTGCTGGGTTTGGAGTGGTTACAGGCTCATGATCCACAGATTGTCTGGTCATCTGGAGCTGTGCAGTTCCTTGACAGGAAGTGTGCCAACCATTGCTTGCGCTCCTGTGCAGGGAGTGTGGCTACGCCTGTGGACCTGGATCTACCTGCGGAGTTGGTGGACTTTGCTGATGTGTTTGGGGAGAAGGAGGTGGATCAGTTGCCTCCGCATTGGGCATATGACTGTCCAATCGACTTGTTGCCCGATGCAAAATTGCCGGTGGGTCAAATATATTCCCTGTCAGAACCAGAGTTGGCTGAGTTGTGGAATTTTTTTGACAAGAACCTCCAGAAAGGGTTTATCCGGCCTTCTACCTCCCCATTGGCTGCACCGGTGCTTTTTGTAAAAAAGAAATCAGGGGAGCTACGTTTGTGTTGTGTTTACCGCAAGTTGAATGCAATCACAGTGAGGAATCAGTATCTGCTTCCCCTCATCCCTGAACTGATTGAGCGGCTTCGTCAAGCTAAGATCTTTACAAAGTTGGACTTGCGTGGGGCCTACAATCTGGTTCGCATTCATGCAGGGGACGAGTGGAAAACAGCTTTCCAGACGAGGTATGGGCATTTTGAGTATACCATGATGCCTTCTGGATTAACCAGTGCCCCAGCTGTGTTCATGCATTTCATGCACGATGTTTTCTGTGATTTGTTGGATCAATTCGTGGTCATTTATTTAGTGACATTTTAATTTACTCAGACTCCCTGCAGGAACACTGACAACATGTGCGAGGTCTACTCAGGAGGAGATTACCATGATCCTCCTCATGGCTTGCAGCTAGGAGCTATGGATACAAGTTTGTAACTGTGTAGTCAGAATTGCTGGAGTCAAAGTTTAGTGTTTCCTTTGAAAGAAGTTTATCTTTGTTGGCATTCTTCCCATGGACTCTCCCCGTTATCTTCCTGGAATGTATGATTAATTATCTTGGCTTGCTTCGGAACTCTCGTCAATGCGGTTTGTTTTGGTTTCCTTTTGCCTCATTATTTACTTTTGTAACTTTAAACTGTGCCTAATAAAACAGTGAAGTTAAGTTGAAGGCATTACCAGACTTTAACATATGTTTTGGGTTTTGGGTTATTTTGAGAGACTACAGGCCATCACACAGTTCTATCCATCTATCTATCCATCCATCCACCCATTATCCTCTTACCTATCTATGATCTATTTTATCTATTTTATCTATCTATTCTATCATCTGTCATCTCGCTATTTATCTATAATCTATTCTCTCTATTATCTGTCATTTATTATCTATTTATCTATCATCTATCTACTGTATCTATCCATCCATCCATTATCCCCCCTCTCTCTATCATCTAACTATCCATCCATCCATCCATTATCCTCTCTCATCTATTTTATCTATCTATCTATCATCTAACTTCTCACTATTTATCTATCATTTATTCTCTCTCTATGATCTGTCATTTATTATCTATTTGTATATCATCTATCTACTCCACCCATCCATTATCCTCTATCATCTCTCATCTATTTTATCTATTCCATCGATCATCTTGCTATTTATCTATCATCTATTCTCTCTATTATCTATCTGTCATTTATTATCTATTTATCTATCATCTATCTACTGTATCTATCTATCGATCAATCTATCTATCGATCTATCTATCATCTTTCTATCATTTATTATAATCCATCTATCTACAGATAGATAAATATAAAGACAGACAGATAGCAATAGCACTTAGACTTACATATTGCTTCACAGTGCTTTACAGCCCACTCTAAGTGGTTTACAGAGTCAGCATATTGCCCCCAACAATCTGGGTCCTCGTTTTACCAACCTTGGAAGGATGGAAGGCTGAGTCAACCTTGAGCTGGTGAAAATCGAACTGCCGAACTGCTGGGCAGCCAGCAAAAGTAGCTGCTGTACTGCATTCTAACCACTGCACCCCCACAGGTCAGATAGACAGAGAGATATCAAAATAGAGCTGGAAGGGACCTTGGAGGAGCTCAAGCAGGATACCCTTTACAGACATGTGGATATACAGTGTCTTCTTAAAATCCTCCAGTGATGGAGCACCTACAATTTCTGGTGACAAGCTGTTCCACTGGTTAATTTTCCTCCCTGTTAGGAAATTTCTCCTTAATTCCAGGTTACTTCTCTCCTTGGTTAGTTTCTATTCTTCATTTCTTGTTTTGCCTTCTTGTGCTTTGGAAAATAGTTTGACCCGCTCCTCTTTGGGGCAGCCCCTCAAATACTGGAATGCTCCTATCGTGTCCCCACGAGTCCTTCTTTTCTCTAGATTGGCCATTCCTGCAACTGTTCTCTATATCAGTGGTCGCCAACCAGTGGGCCAGGGACAACTGGTGGTCCGCAAGAAAATGTTGGTGGTCCACAGAGAAATGTCCACCCCCAAAGCAATTAATCCAGGCTGTGCAGGAACACAAGGTTGCGCTGCCCACGTGGCCTGCCCACCTGCTGGCCCCCACACTTTGGCCGAGTGCAAACATTACCTTGAGTAGAGCCATGCAAGCTGGAACTGGAAGGTAAGACCAACAGCAGGGGTGGGAAATCTGCCCCAGGATGGCTTGCTGATGTTGTTGGGAAAGTCGGTCCCACATTCCAAAGCTGCAGGAGTCACAGGACTGGCCCTTTGGTCATCCCGGAGCAGCTCCTCCAGTCCATGGCAGGCCAGTGCACCCGGGTGCAGGAGCAGCTGCTCCAGGATGACCAAAGGCCCAGTCCTGTGACTACTGCAGCTCTGGAATATGGGACCAGGGGTGGGATTCTACCTGGTCGGACCAGTTCTATAGAACCAGTTGTTTTGATTCTGCCCAGTTTGGAGAACCGGCAAATCGTGCCACTGGCTGGCTCCTCCCCTCCCCACCCACTCACTACTTACCTGGCATGCGCGCCATCAAATTTTCCTGCATTTGGTAAGTTGCTATTTCCCCCCCCCCAAGCATCAGCGGTTCTGCTGTGTTGGGAGATTTAGAGTAGCTAAAAAGCAGGAAATCATTGGATTTCTTGATTTCTAGCTAATCTAAAAGCAGAGCTGAACCTTCCTTAGGACTGAAGCTTCTATTTTTCAGAGCAGACTCGGGCAGCAGATTGCAGAAAGGTAGATCTCTGAGTGAATCTGTGATTCTGTGAGCAACTCAATCTGCCTGCCTGCTTTGCCTGTTTTTGGGTAAAAGTTACTCTTTTTTTACAAAAAATTCAATATTTACATAAATATTTATAATATTTACATACAAGCCATGCCCAGCGAGTCACATGACAACCAAGCCACACTCAGAAATTAGGCCACACCCACAGAACAGATTGTTAAGGAACTTGAGTCCCACCCCTGTATGGGACCGACTTTCCCGCCACCGTCAGCAAGCCACCGTCAGTCAAAATTCATATTAGTGGTCCCTGGGATTTAAAATTATGAGTTTGGTGGTCCCTGAGGTCCAAAAGGTTGACAACCCCTGCTTTATATGTTTTTGTCTCCAGACCCTTAATCCAGGCCCTTCTTTGCACTTTTTAAAAATAAAGCAATACTAATATTTCATGTGATCATCTATTTATAATCTATATTAATTTATCTGTCATCTCTCTCTCTCTCTCTCTCTCTCTAGCATCTATCTATCATCTATTTCTAATATTATCATCAATCATCTATCAATCTACCTGCCTACTTACCTACCTACTGTGTTTCCCCAAAAATAAGACCCTGTCTTATTGTTTTTTTCCACCAAACATAACAGATCAATCTGGAGCTTTGTTGTCCACTACAGAGGCCTTCAGGAAAGCCTTGCCAGCCTTACTGGCTGCAATGGGCAAGCAAGGCAGGTGTCGGGGTGTGTGAGGCCTGGCTATAACTGTCCAAAGGTAAGTAGTAGGGCAGCTCCACCCCCCCACCCCCCCCAGCTTAATTTTTACCCATGCACTCTGGAGTGGGTGAGATCTTAATTAGGGCTTATTTTGGGGGTAGAGCTTATATTGGGTACACATGTAAAAATCAAGCTAGAATTTACTTTCAGGGTAGGTCGTATTTTAGGGGAAACAGTCTATCTATCTATCTATCTATCTATCTATCTATCTATCTATCTATCTATCTTTAGATTTACAGACATATATATAGTCCTTGACTTAGAACAGTTCATTAAGTGGCTGTTTAAAGTTACATCACTGAAAAAAGTGGTTTATGACCTTTTTTCACACTTACAACCATTACAGCATCCTCATGGGCACGCAATCAAAATTCAGATGCTTGGCAACTGACCCATACTTATGACAGTTGCAGTGTGCCGGGGTCACGTGATCCCTTTTTGCGACCTTCTGAGAAGAAAAGTTAATGGGGAAGCCAGATTCACTTAACAACTGTGTTACTAACTTAACAACTGCAGTGATTCATTAAACGACTGTGAGAAGAAAGGTTGTAAAATGGGGCAAAGCTCACTTAACAACTGTCTCACTTAGAAACAGAAATTTTTTGAGGTTGTAAGCTGAAGATTGCCTATATCTATATCTATATCTATATCTATATCTATATCTATATCTATATCTATATCTATATCTATATCTATATCTATATCTATATCTATATCTATATCTATCTAATCTATCTATCTATAGTGTGTGTGTGTGTGTGTATAATTAACTTATAGATTAATTATAAATAATTATAAGTATCAGGATAATTAGAAATATAAGTTAAATTAAATTATGTCACCATAAATATGAAGATAATTATAAATGTTAAATTATAATGCAGTTATCAATATGAATATAATTATAAACATGAGTTAAATGAAATTATAATATAGCTATAATGTATTTATAATGTATTATAAATTTAAGTTAAATGAAACTGTAATGTACTTAGAAATATCAACTTAATTATAAGTATCAGCTAAATTAAATTGTAATTCAATTATAAATATCAGTACCATGATGAAAATTCTAATGGCATTAAAAATGTAAATATAATTAGAAATTTAAGTTAAGTGCCCGTATAATTTACTCAAAATATAATTATAAAAAAAATTAATGTATAATTTAATTATAAATGCAAATTAAATTGAATGATGTAATTATACACATCTAAACAAAAGAAGTAAAATAAAATAAATCTAAAAATGAATGGCTAGCTGTGGAGTTTTCCCTTTGCCAAAATGGGTGAGAGCTGTCAGTTTTAAGGTTTCGCAACCCTTCCAAAAAAAAGAACAGCTGAAGTTTGTTGGAAGTTTATAGAATCAGATCCTGGAGCCCTTGTTTTAATGCAAATCCCTTGATCAGTCATCCTCAACTGACAACCATTTGTTTCCCCTGTTTCCTGAAAATACGACCTACCCTGAAAGTAAGTCCTAGCTTGATTTTCACACATGCGCCCAATATAAGCCCTACCCCCCAAAATAAGCCCTAATTAAGATCCCGCCCACTCCAGAGTACACGGGTAATAATTAAGCTAGGGTGCGGATGGGGTGGTGGTGGTGGCTAGTTGCCCTACTATTTACCTTTGGACAGTTGTAGCCAGGCCTTGCACACCCCGACACCTGCCTTGCTTCCCATTTCTTCTGGAGCCGGCAAGGCCAACAAGGCTTTCCTGAAGGCCTCTGTAGCTTATAACAAAGCTCTGGATTGATCCAGAGCTCTGTTATCAGCAGCAGAGGCCTTCAGGAAAGCCTTGCTGGCTGCAGAAGAAGAACCTCCTGAAGGCCTCTGACAGCAAAAAGGAGGCCAGGGGCGACACGTGCAAGTGAGGTTTGTCAGTGGAGGACATCCCCCGAAAATAAGACCTGGTGCCTTTTTTGGTAGCAAAAAAAAATATAAGACAGGGTCGTGTTTTTGGGAAAACAAGGGTAGTGACCGTTCAAAGTTTCACAACTGACTCATTTTTACGATGGTCAGCATCTCCCGCGGGCAGATGATCCCCTTTCATGACCGTCTGACAAGCAAAGTCAATGGAGGAAGACAGAGTCACTGAACAACTGATGAAGTGATTTCACTAATTTAACAACTGCGGGAAAGGTCGTAAAATGGAGCAAACCATGGCAGGAGAGGTCGTAACATGGAGCAAAATTGACTGAACAAGTGTTCACTTAGAAACAAAAAAGTTGGGGCTCAATTGTGGTTGTAAATTGAGGGTCACCTGTACAAGCAAGCGATGGTGAGGCTAGAAAACAACCCACAATTGTCAAATTAAGGCAATTTTTTAAAAGTTTGCTACTCCTTTTTTTGTTCTATGCTGGGCTGTTGCGTTACTCAACTTACAAAAGCCGCGTTTCCCAACCTTGCCCATTTTTAAGATGGGCTGGACTTCAACTCCCAGAATTCCCCAATCTTGAGGAATTCTGGGAGTTGAAGTCCAGCCCATCTCAAAGTGGTCAAAGATGAAAAAAAAACCCTCTACTCTAAAATTTCTTTCCAGCCTTAAAGATACTCACAGGCGAGCTGAAGTTTGTGCGGATCAAGCCAGGCGCCAGACAGTTGACATGGATGTTGAGAGGAGCCAGTTCAATGGTCAGGTTGCATGTCAAGCCCAGGAGGGCTGTTTTGCTGACACTGTAAGGCCTGAGGTTCTAGGAGAGAAGAAGTGGGAGAAGCAGAATCAGGGGTACCTTTAAGAGCCAACTGGGGTTTTTTGGACCTCCCTGATTCCCTTAGGCTGATCTCAGAGCTAAACAGGCCCTGCTCCTTGCATCTCTTTTTGTAGGAGTTTGTCTTTCTTTTCTCTTCATTCTCTCTCTCCATCTTTCTAGATCTCTGTCATCTATCTACTTATCCATCTGTCTGTCATCTATTCTATCGTATCTATCATCTAATTATCCAGCCATCTGTCCATCAACTATTATATCTGTGTCTCTGTCTATCTATCTTCCATCCATCCATCCATCCATCCCTCTCTATGGTTGTGTGTTTATGTCTGTCTGTGTTTATTGTAACTATCTTATCTATTTGTATCCATCCATATCTATCTATCTGTCTATCTACCGTGTTTCTCCAACAATACGGCCTCCACCAGGAAGCCCCAGCATGATTTATCGGCATAAAATCAAATTAAGCCCCTCCCCCCAAATTAAGGCCCATATTAAAAATGCTAAATGGGGGGGAATGGTGGGGGGGCTTGCCATTAGGAAGTACTCTGTTGCATGCCTGGATATGGTGGTGCCTGTGTTGGTGGAGCACTTCATATTGGGAGACCTTCCGCCACTGTTGCTTTCCCTTCTCCCTTGCTGCCATGGCGTTACAGCAACCACGTTTGGCGCAACCACGTGCAGCCAGTCAGGGCTCCTCCAGGGCCACGCAGGAGGAGCACCTAACAGGCAACGCGAGGCGACTATTCCTTTTTTCCCGCCCTCCTTTTCGGGGTTTTTGAAGGCAAGAAGAAACTTCACCGCCCCCCCCCTGCCAACTTTCCACCCCAAGGAGGGCTAACTTCAAGAAGCGTCGCTGTTGCCAAAATGGGTTGCGCGTTTTACCTCTTCGGCGCAGCTCTGGCTTGACTTCAGCCACCGCACCACCATGCCGGCTGTCACCTCATCCTGCAAGAGCAGCTCCAAAGCAGCCACCATCCCCCACCGCCTAGAACCTAGAGGCGCTGCTTCTGCAGCCTTTCGGGGTAGGCACGCAAAACGCGCCTCGCTGCAGCCCCCCCGAAACCGCCCTGAGTGAGGCAGAAGGAGGTTTGCACCTCTTTTCCTCTAATGCACGGTATTTGCTTTCCGAGCGAGGCCTGGGGTTTGGCCTAGAGTCGATGGTGCGGCGGCGGTGGCGGCGTGATAAAAAGTCAGCGGCCTCTTTCCCTCTCTCTCTCTCTCTATGTATGAAAGAGCTTGCCTCGCTCGGAGCGTTTGGCGAAGCACACGAGTTTCACAGTCGGAGAGGGAGGCAGCGGCGAAAAGGATGCGGCGGCAACAGGATGCTGCAAGTCAGGACCTTGCATTGAAGCAGCCCGGGGGGCACGTAGCCACCTCCCTACAGCCCACCTTAAGGATTTGTCTTTTGTTGTTGGTATACTTGGCTTCAGGCGCTCCTATCGCCGCCTTCCCTTTGCCTTCGAAGGTAAAGTGAATTATTTTAAAAACCTCTACTCATTCCGCCAGGGCCGCGGCAGAGCCGTGCGGGCTGTGCAGAACCAGGAAACACCCACGGCTCACTTTCCTGGCTCTGCCCAGCTCGCACGGCTCCAGTGCAGCCCTGATGGGATGAGCAGAGGTTTTAAAAATAATTCGCTTTACCTTCGAAGGCAAAGGGAAGGCAGCAACAGGAGTGCCTGAAGCCAAGTGTCTCCTCAGGGCTCCGGTTGCAGGGAGGAGCCCTGACTGGCCGCACGTGGCTGTGCCAAACGCTGCAGTGTTGCTGTAACGCTGCAGCAGCAAGGGAGAAGGAAAAGCAATGGTGATGGAAGGTCTCCCGAACATCCAAGCTGTCGCCGCCCACCCACCCGAGGATACAACGGGGGGGGGAATTAAGTCACCCCCCCAAAAATGGCCTAGCCAGTTTTTCGGGGGTCAAAAATAAAATAAGGCCCAGCCTGATTATGAGAAACACGGTATCTATCTATCTATCTATCTATCTATCTATCTATCTATCTATCTATCTATCTATCTATCTATCTATCTATCTATCTATCTATTCCATCCATATGTATCTCTGTCTATCTATCCATACATCTATATCTATATCCATCTATACATTTGTCTATATATATCTCTCTCTCTGTGTGTGTGTATTCTGTCTCACCTGTGACCACGAGGTGAGAGTCCAAGTTTCCAAAGGAATATAAATAAACAGACAGGACCAGGAACAACAGAGTTAAATTCCTTTGGCTGGAGAAGTCCTTGGCAGTCTTCCAAAAGCTGCCTGCAAAGTCCGATAACAAGACCATAAATCAAAAGCAAACGCTACACAGAGAATTTGTCAAGGCTTCTATTCCAAATAAACAAATTGTCCCGAACGAGGATTCAGAGCTAACATGCCCTCTTTTATTTCCTGAGGGGCGTGTCAGTCTCTCAAGTCAGTCCCTGATTTGACATTTCCTTTTACATTGAATTTCACACTTCTGCCTGCGTCTTTGCCTTTCATCAAACCAGCATTCCTCAGCTTGATCCTCAGCCAAAGACTCCGGCACTCTCTCCTGATTATCTGCCGACACCTGAGGCACAACCAGGGAGGAAGGTCCTGGGGAGGAATATGATTCCGACTCTTCCAGAAAAGCAGGTTGCAACCTCAGAGCCAAATCCTCCTCTTCCTCCTGTCTCAAGTCTGTATCTTCCAGCAAAGCAGGGTCAAATCTCGAGGCCAAATCCCTCTCTTCCTCATTGCTTAAGTCTGTATCTTCTAACAAGACAGGCTGAGACCTCTGAGTCACAATATATATGTTTTCTGAGGTTCTCGCGGGTATTTGTATGTGGATCTTTGGTTATTCGGGTTTTCTCCCGCGTAAGATTGGAAGTATCTAGGCAACGTTTCGATGAAGTCTCATTCATCATCTTCAGGCTTGTGTCTTCGGCTCTGTGCTTCTCAGAGTGATGTGAGCTTGCAGCTGCTTCTTCCTTTTAACTGCTAGTGGGGGTGTGACTTGATTGGTTGGGGGGTTGGCCATGTTCTGATTGGCTGGAGGTGTGTTCTGTTCAGGTGGGGGCTTGGTTGTGCTCAGGTTAGTCTTAGTTGCTGGAGGATTTGAGCTGGTGAGCTGTGATCCTGCTGTTTGGCTTCGAGTTCGTGGTCGTGCCGCATCTTCATGGTGGGGGTCAGTTTGCTTCATGTGTGGCTCGGAGGGGTTTGAAGTGGGTAGTGATGCAGCTGCTGTGTGGCTTCTGGTCCGAGGTCGTGTCTCATCTTCTGTGTGGGTGTGAGTCTGCTTTCTACGTGGAAGTGTGGTGGTGGCATCTTGTGTGGCCCTCGTGGGTGTGGGTCTGGTGTCATTGTTCATGTTAGGTACTCGTCTGTTCATGAGGGCGGGTTTCCAAATGGCTGGTAGGCGGGAGGTGTCATCTCATTTATTCATGCTGTGTGGGCGTTTTTCTATCTCTATGGCTTCTTTGATTATTCTGTTGTTGAAGTGTTCAGTTTTGGCCATAGTTCTGGTATTTTTAAAGTCAACCTCATGTCCTGTGGCTTTGAGGTGTTGGACCAGGGAAGAGGTCGGTTCTTCTTTTTTGATTGAGTTCTTATGTTCTTCAATGCGTGCACTTATTCTTCTGTTAGTTTGTCCGATGTATGTGGTGGGGCAGGCACTGTTCTTTTTAGATCCAGATATATAGATATCAATATATAGTAGATAGATATAGATATAGATATACAGTATTATACACCCTAATAATAATTTTTATATATATATGTGTATGTTTGTGTGTGTGTTTGTGTGTTTGTGTGTTTGTGTGGATAATGATAGATAGATGGATAAATAGACAGACAGATAGATAGATAGATAGATAGATAGATAGATAGATAGATAGATAGTATTATACACCCTAATAATAATTTTTTTTAATGTATTTGTGTGTGTGTTTGTGTGGATAATGATAGATAGATAGACAGATAGATAGATAGACAGAAAGATTGATAGATAGATAGATAGATAGATAGATAGATAGATAGATAGATAGATAGATAGTATTATACACCCTAATAATATTTTTTTTATATGTATGTGTGTGTGTGTTTGTGTGGATAATGATAGATAGATAGATGGACAGACAGTAATATACACCCTAATATTTTTTTAATAATATGTATGTGTATGTTTGTGTATAGATAGATAGAGATAGATAGATAGATAGATAGAATGATACCCCCTAATGCTATTTTTAATAATATGTATGTGTATATGCAGTAGATAGATACAGATAAATACAGAGGCAGCAGAGAAAGGCAACTCCCTTCTTCCTTCCTTCCTTCTATTTTTCTCTCTCCCTCTCACCCCCCTCTCTCTTCCTTCCTTCCTTCTATTTCTTTCTCTCTCCCCCTCCTTTCTTTTCTCTCTCTCTCCCCCTCTTTCCCTCCTTCTCTCTCTCTTCCTTCCTTCCTTCCTCCTATTCTTCCCTTCCATTTCCTCTCTATTCCTCTCCCCCTCCTTTCTTTCCTTCTTTCTCTCACTCTCCCCACTCTTTTCCCCCTCTCTTCCTTCCATCCTTCCTTCCTTCTAATTCTTTCTCTCTCCCCCTCCTTTCTTTCCTTCTTTCTCTTACTCTATGCTCCCTTGTTCCCTCTCTCTTCCTTCCTTCCTTCTATTTCTTTCTCTCCACTTCCCTCTTTCTCTCTCCCTCCTTTCTTTCCCTCCCTCCCTCTCTCTCTTCCTTCCTTCCTTCCTTCCATTTCTTTCTCTCTCCCGCTCCCTTCTTTCCTTTCTCTCACTCTCCCCCCCTCTTTCCCTCCCTCTCTCTTCCTTCCTTCTCTTTCATTCTCTCTCCCCCTCCTTTCTTTCTTTCCTTCTTTCTCTCACTCCTTTCCTCCCTCTTCCCCCCCTCTCTTCATTCCTTCCTTCTATTTCTTTTTCCCTCCCTTCTTCTTTCCTTCCTTCCGGCGAAGGTGAGACAGCCCCCACCCTGATCTCTCTCTCTCTCTCTCACACACACACACAAAAACACACACAAACACAGGAGACCAGAGGGAGTTGGTCCAGCTTTGGGGGAAGGGAGGAGGAGGAGGAGGAAGAGGAGGAGGGGGGGCATCAGAGGCAGGAGAGAAAGACTGTGCAGGCATGGGGGGGACACCTCCCTTCCCTTTGGGGATGGGGGTGGGGGTGGGGCCTTACTATGAGCAGGGGGAGGGGAAAGTGGGGGGAATAAACCCTTGCACCTCATGAGGAGGACGGGGAGGAGGGGGAGGAGGGAAGTGGGAGGGGCGAGGCTGGGTGCTGACTTTCCCTTTTGTTTCAGCTTTCCCTTTCATGAGGCAGGTAAGAAGAGAAGGAAGGGGAGGGGAGGGAGAAGGAGCCCAGGGGAGAAGGGAGGGGGAAGGAGGGAGAGAGATAAAGCCCCTCCCCACACTCTCTCACACCGCCTCCCCTCCTACACACACACACACACAGAGAGAGAGAGTCCCTGGGTGGATTTAAGGGGGGCTAGCCAAGGAGGAAAGAGCAGGGCAGGACTAGATGACCTCCGAGGTCCCTCCCAACTCTTGTGATTCTGTCAGGGTCTCCTTGAGCAGGGGGTTGGACTAGATGACCTCCAAGGTCCCTTCCGGTTCTCTTCTGATTCTGGTTTCTCCCCCCCCCCACTTTTCCCCCAGGCTAAGGAAAACTACCAGACACCAAGCATGGTCTTCGTGCTCGATTTGAAGTACCTGATACCCTCCGACACGGTCCGTGTCTTTGCATGTCTTTTGTGTGTCATGTTTTGGGGGAGGGGGGGAAGGTGGCTGACCCGCCAAGGCTGCCGCAGATTGAGAGTGAGCAAGCAATCGAGCCCCGTCTGACCCATCTTTCCGTTTTCTCCACTCCTCCAGGGATCCGCTGAAGAGGAGTGCCTGCTGAGTAAGCGCGGAGTGGTCATGCCTGGGATTGAGGGAGGGGGTGGGCTCGGGAGGGTCTTTGGGAGGGGGTGGGGGGTCAAACCACTTGGAGAGCCAGTGGATTCCCATTCCGAAGAGCCGTGCCGAGTGGGTCTCCCGGGGGGACAGAGAGCCACGGCTGGCCTGCTGAGAGAGAAGATGGGGGAGGCTTGAGGATCTCCATGGAGACCCTTTTCCCCCTCCCTCCCTGGGGGTTTCGGCCACCCACCAATGGTTCCCCTCTGTCCACAAAGCACCAGCTTTTAAGCATTGCCGAGATCTACTTCGGACAGCGCCCATTCTCGGATAGCGTCCATGTTCGGATGGAAGTGGGTGGGAAATGCAGAGCCACCCATTGAAGCATAGCTTGGGCATTTGCCGGATGAGACCAGTTTGCCCCAACCAGTTGTGCTGAACCATCAACTGGGACCGTCCCCGGCCCGGTCCCGGAATGTGATCCTGTCCCGGCATGCAATCCTGTTCCTTGCTCGTTTGTTCGCCTGCAGCTGATCGTAAACGGTTTGTTCTCTTGACTAACCCCAACAGCCTGGGGTGGTGTGTTGTATGCCGGGATGCATGGAATCGCTTGTGCGTTGGAAGCCCGCGGGGTCACGGTTTTCCCGGTTCTACAAATAGGTGGTGGGTTGGGAGGAGGGAGAGGGGTGAGGTTGGCGCCTCAGATGAAAAGCCCTTAGGATCGATTCTGACCGGACAGGATCCTCACCGTTCCTCTCCTCAACACGGCTTGTCCTCCCTCGAGGCTTCAACTTGTCTCCTGTCTCAAACAAACCCAAGTTGTAAGCTGGCTTGCAACCTTTTGGAGGGAGACTTTGCTTGTTGTATCCTGACCTCCTCCTCCCCCCCGCCCCCACTTAGCCCAGTGGAGCAGATTCGCCGGCAGCCAGTGCCAATGGCGGTGGAATCGGACAGTGAGGAAGAACGGGGCCCAGTCCAGGAGTCTGGGGGAGGACTCCGATGAGGGTCCTGTGTCCGATGAAGAGATGGCACCAGGGGCCTCATTGGGGAGTGGGGTGCCGACTCCAGAGCCTCCAGTGTCCACCCGCAGCCTCTGGGATGTAGGGATCTGCACGGCTGAGCAGTTTAGCACTCCTCAGAGAGCCACTACAAACCATAAAACCGTCACTGTTGCCAGCTTGTTCAGTGACAGAGAGGGAGAGAGAGAGAGAGAGAGAAAGAGAGAGAGAGAGAGAGAGAGAGAAATGCCCCAACAGGGCCTATTTTTATTTACAGGCTCTTAAAGTGATATCATCCCCCCAAAACTCTTACTGACTCATTTCTCACTCTTGCAACCTTGTAGCAACTGCTCAGCTCTTCCATCCTAACCACGATGTGGAGTAGGACAAACGTCTTTCTCTCTCTTTCTCTCTTCCTTTTAGTAACGTCTTGTGAAGTTGCGGAGGAAGAGATGGAACTCCGGCTGATCCTCATTGGGAAATCCGGTGGCTGGAAAAAGCGCCATGGAGGGCAACACCCTCCTTGGCCAGGAGGTCTTCGAGTCCCTCCTGGAGGGAAAGGCCACCACCCTGCGGTGCCAGAAACGGGGAGGGGATGTGGCAGGACCAGAAAGATCTCCATCGTCAACACTCCCGACCCTTTTCCACCACAAATTCTGCAATCTGGGCATGCGGCGGGAGTTCACAGTGTGCGCCGAGCTCTCCCAGCCCTGCCCTCACTCCCTGATTTGGGTCACCCCGGTGGGGTGCTTCGCTGACGAAGATGACACCACCGTTTGGTGTGTCTGGGAGTTCTTTGGGGCCCGCTCGGCCAAGCACACCCTCGTCGTCTTCGCCTGCATGGAGGATTTGTCCGGGAACCCACTACAGAGGTACGTTCAACAATCCGACAACTGGAGTCTGCGGCGACGGATCAACCAGTGCGGGGACCGCTTCTGTGGGTTCAACCACCGGGCCTAGGGCGCCGAGCGAGAGAGGCAAGGTCGCGGAGCTGATGGCGACAGTGCAGGGCATCGTTGCGGTGAACCGGGGAGTGCGATACTACGCCAGCAGGTTGTACAAAATGTTGCACCATCCAGGACGCGCGTCTCCGAGCGTTCCTGTACCCGAGCCAAACGGGCGAAGGAATGTCAGCCTGCAGATCCCAGGTCTGTCCAAAATGGGTGTCCAAGGGAAAGATCATCGAGGTTTTTTGGTGTCGCACCGGCCGTTCTGATCACGATTATTCTCTGTGTCTGCTTTCAGTGAGGTGGCTGCCGTAGAGAGGTTGTATCCCTACTCCAAGTCTATCGATTCTTCTCGTCTCGCCTACTACCAATCGCCTTACCTTCGGACGCCGATCATTCTGTGGCTTGTGTCTTACTGTATATATTGCTTTATTTAGTCTCTTTGTAGGATTGCAGCCGATGGCTTCTTGGAGTAACCTCAGAGTAGCGCGGGAGGGTTGTCTCTTAACCACGATTGTATTGGATGACTGTGCTCCTTTGGTCGATTATCGCTTGTGTGTACAACGAGCGCATCGATTTCACACCGATTTCTTTGGGCGTCCGATTGCAACTTGGGCAATAAAGCCTGTTCTGTTTTCCAACGTTGAGTGTCCAACTACAACGGGTGTACTGTGAGGTTGTCTGAGCCTCCCGGAGGGCGCCTCCACAACACGATCCAACTCGTGGCGAGGGCAGAAGATCCCTAACCCTAACAAAAAGGGACCCATTCTGTACTTCTTTTGTACTGGACTCAACTCGGCTCTACTCCATCCTTACTCCTTGTTGTTTCCAAAGATTGGGGAAGGAGGGGAATATAGAGTAGAATGGAATATGGAATAGAATAGAATAGAATAGAATAGAATAGAATAGAATAGAATAGAATAGAATAGAATAGAATATAGAATAGAATATAGAATAAACTATAGAATAGAACAGAACAGATTGGAATATAGAGTAAAATATAGAATAAACTATAGAATAGAATAGAACAGAATAGAAAATAGAATATAGTATAGAATAGAAAATAGAATAGAATATAGAATTAGAATAGAATATAGAATAAGGAATAGAATATAGAGTAGAATAGAATTAGAACAGAATAAGGAATGGAATGGAATGGAATAGAAAATAGAAGCAAAGAAGAGAAGAATGGAAGAGAAGAGATAAATATAATAAATAAGAGGAGAGAATTCAAAAGAGAATTCAGAATAGAATAGAATAAGAACAGAATGGAATATGGGATTAGAGTAGAATTAGAGAAGAATGGGAATAGAATAGAATGGAAAAAGGATGGAATAATAGAAAAGAGAAAATAATAGAAGAAAAGAGAAAATAGAGAAGAATAGAATTATAATGGAATAGAAAGGAGAAACTAGAAGAGAATGAGAATAGCATAGAATTCAGAACAGAATTCAGAGTAGAATAAAAACAGAACAGAATAAAAAAATAGAATAGAATAGAATATAGGATTAGAATAGAATAACAGAATGAGAATAGAATAGAATGGAAAATAAGAGAAGAGAAAATAATAGATGATAAAAGAAGTAGAGGAGAAGAGAATAATAATAGAATAGAAAATAGAAGAGGAGAGGAGAGAAGTATGGAAGAAAGGAGAAGAGAATAAAAAATAGAACAGTCAGAGAGAATTCAGAATAGAATAAAAAAATAGAATAGAATAGAATGGAATAGAATAGAATGGATATGGAATGGATATGGAATGGAATGGAATGGAATGGAATGGAATGGAATGGAATAGAATAGAATAGAATAGAATAGAATAGAATAGAATAGAATAGAATAGAATAGAATAGAATAGAATAGAAGTATGATAGTAGAAGAGAATGGAAAAGAATAAGAGAAGAGAATAGGAGAGAATAGAATAGAGAAAAAGAATAGAATGGAATAGAATAGAATAGAATAGAATAGAACATAGGATAATATTAGAATGGAATGGAAACTACAATAGAGAAAATGAATGGAATGGAATGGAATGGAATAGAGCAGAGTAGAGTAGAGTAGAGTAGAGTAGAGTAGAGTAGAGTAGAGTAGAGTAGAGTAGAGTAGAGTAGAATAGAATAGAATAGAATAGAATAGAATAGAATAGAATAGAATAGAATAGAATATGAAATGGAATGGAATGGAATGGAATAGAATAGAATAAAATAGAATAGAAAAGAAAAGAATAGGAGAGAATAGGAGAGAATAGAATAGAACAGAACAGAATAGAGTAGAATAGAATAGAATAGAAAATAGAATAGAGAAAAAGAATAGAATACAGAATAGAATAGAATATAGAATAAACTATAGAATATAGAATAGAATATAGAATAGAATATATAATAGAATAGAATATTGAATAAAATAAAGAATAAACTATAGAATAGAATAGGAGTAGAATAGAATAGAATAGAAAAGAATAGAATAGAAAATAGAATAGATTATTTTTTGGGGGGTCTCCAAAAAAGTAGGGCTTATTTTCAGGGAAGTACGCTTTCAGGCGGATCGGCCAGGCTGCAGCTTGCTGGCTGCCTTGGGATGGGCAGTCTGCACAGCGCCGGTGAGTGGATTTCCTGTCCAAGAAGATGGAGGCAGAAGCATGCAGGGTGTTTGGCTGGCGATCTGGACCCCTGCAGGCCCCCCAGAAAGCTGGGTCAGTGGGTTGTGGGGATAGAATAAAATAAAAAGTGTGATGGGATGGGACAGAATGGAATGGGACAGAATAGAGTAGAGTAGAGTAGAGTAGAGTAGAGTAGAGTAGAGTAGAGTAGAGTAGAGTAGAGTAGAGTAGAATAAAATATAGAATAAACTATAGAATAGAATAGGAGTAGAACAGAACAGAACAGAATAGAATATAGAGTAAAATATAGAATAAACTATAGAATAGAACAGGAGTCGAATTGAATAGAATAGCACAGAATAGAAAATAGAATATAGAATAGAATAGAAAATAGAATAGAATATAGAATTAGAATAGAATATAGAATAAGGAATAGAATAGAGAGTAGAACAGAATTAGAACAGAATAAGGAATAGAATGGAATGAAATAGAAAATAGAAGCAGAGAAGAGAAGAATGGAAGAGAAGAGATAAATAAAATAAATAAGAGGAGAGAATTCAAAAGAGAATTCAGAATAGAATAGAATAATAACAGAATAGAATATGGGATTAGAGTAGAATTAGAAGAGAAGAATGGGAATAGAATAGAATGGAAAAAGGATGGAATAATAGAAAAGAGAAAATAATAAAAGAAAATAGAAAATAGAGAAGAATAGAAAAATAATAGAATAGAAAGGAGAAACTAGAGGAGAATGAGAATAGCATAGAATTTCAGAACAGAATTCAGAGTAGAATAAAAACAGAAGAGAATAAAAAGTAGAATAGAATAGAATATAGGATTAGAATAGAATAACAGAATGAGAATAGAATAGAATGGAAAAGAAGAGAAGAGGAAATAATAGAAGATAAAAGAAGTAGAGGAGAAGAGAATAATAATAGAATAGAATAGAATAAAATAGAGAATAGAATAGAATATGGAATAGAATAGAATATAGAATAAACTATAGAATAGAATAAAGAATAGAATATAGAATAGAATATAGAATAAACTATGGAATAAACTATAGAAGAGAAGAGAATATAGAATAAACTATAGAATAGAATAGAATATAGAATAAAATAGAATATAGAATAAACTATAGAATAGGAATAGAATAGAACAGAACAGAACAGAATATAGAGTAAAATATAGAATAAACTATAGAATAGGAGTAGAATAGAATAGAATAGAATAGCACAGAATAGAAAATAGAATATAGAATAGAATAGAAAATAGTATAGAATAGAGAATTAGAATAGAATATAGAATAAGGAATAGAATATAGAGTAGAATAGAATTAGAACAGAATAAGGAATAGAATGGAATGAAATAGAAAATAGAAGCAGAGAAGAGAAGAATGGAAGAGAAGAGATAAAAAAAATAAGAGGAGAGAATTCAAAAGAGAATTCAGAAAGAGAAGAATGGGAATAGAATAGAGAATAGAATAGAATATAGAGTAGAATAGAATATGGAATAGAATAGAATAGAATAGAATATAGAATAAACTGTAGAATAGAACAGAACAGATTGGAATATAGAGTAAAATATAGAATAAACCATAGAATAGAATAGAACAGAATAGAAAATAGAATATAGCATAGAATAGAATATAGAATAGAATATAGAATGGAATGGAATAGAATGGAATAGAATATGGAATGGAATAGAATGGAATAGAATATGGAATGGAATAGAATGGAATCGAATAGAAGAGAAGAGAAGAGAAGAGAAGAGAAGAGAAGAGAAGAGAAGAGAAGAGAAGAGAAGAGAAGAGAAGAGAATAAGGAATAGAATGGAATTGAATAGAATACAACATAATAGAATAGAATAGAATAGAATAGAATAGAATAGAATAGAATAGAATAGAATAGAATAGAATAGAATAGAATAGAATAGAATAGAATAAGGAATGGAACGGAACAGAACAGAATAGAATATAGAATATAGAATATAGAAAATACAACAGAAAATAGAATACAATTAGAATAGAATAGAATATAGAATAAGGAATAGAATATAGAGTTGAATAGAATTAGAACAGAATAAGGAATAGAATGGAATGGAATAGAAAATAGAAGCAGAGAAGATAAGAATGGAAGAGAAGAGATAAATAAAATAAATAGGAGAGAATTCAAAGGAGAATTCAGAATAGAATAGAATAGAATATCGGATTAGAGTAGAATTAGAAGAGAAGAATGGGAATAGAATAGAATGGAAAAAGGATGGAATAATAGAAAAGAGAAAATAATAGAAGAAAATAGAAAATAGAGAAGAATAGAAAAATAATAGAATAGAAATGAGAAACTAGAAGAGAATGAGAATAGCATAGAATTCAGAACAGAATTCAGAGTAGAATAAAAACAGAACAGAATAAAAAATAGAATAGAATAGAATATAGGATTAGAATAGAATAACAGAATTTGAATAGAATAGAATGGAAAATAAGAGAAGAGAAAATAATAGAAGATAAAAGAAGCAGAGGAGAAGAGAATAATAATAAAATAGAAAATAGAAGAGGAGAGGAGAGAAGAATGGAAGAAAGGAGAAGAGAATAAATAATAGAATAGTCGGATAGAATTCAGAATAGAATAGAAAAGTAGAATAGAATAGGAGAGAATGGAATAGAATGGATATGGAATGGAATGGAATGGAATGGAATGGAATGGAATGGAATAGAATAGAATAGAATAGAATAGAATAGAATAGAATAGAATAGAATAGAATAGAATAGAATAGAATAGAAGTATGATAATAGAAGAGAATGGAAAAGAAGAGAAGAGAATAGGAGAGAATAGAATAGAGAAAAAGAATGGAATGGAATGGAATGGAATGGAATAGAGTAGAACAGAACAGAACAGAACAGAATAGAATAGAACATAGGATAATATTAGAATGGAATGGAAAATACAATAGAGAAAAAGAATGGAATGGAATAGAATAGAATAGAAAACAGCATAGAGAAAAAGAATAGAATAGAGAATAGAATAGAATATAGAATAAACTATAAAATAGAATAGAATATAGAATAGAATATAGAATAAACTATAGAATAAATTATAGAATAAACTATAAAATAGAATAGAATATAGAATAAACTATAGAATAGTATAGAATATAGAATAGAATAGAATAGAATATAGAATAGAATATAGAATAGAATATAGAATAGAACATAGAATAAAATATAGAATAAAATATAGAACAGAAGTGTAAGGGATTCACCCAAGCAGAATCTTCACGGCAGTCAGGCAGGCAGGGAAATATGTGAGATAAATGTGGTTTTTTTTAGCTTACACTCAGTAAAAAAGATACACTGTGCTAGTTAAATAGTTTATTCCAGTAAGAGTGTTAGCATAGTCAAAACAGTCCATATATCATTCACTAGTTCAGTCCATCCGGGGATTACTTAGTTGCAAAGTCCAGTGTCGAAAAAGAGGTCAGTAAACTTACAAATATCAGTCCAGTAATATATCTCTTCGCAGTAGACATATAAAGAAATCAAACCTCCTTTCTTCCTTCAGCAGCAGCAGGGAACAGGCAATTAACAAACCATCAATCCATCATAGTCAGCAAACAATCCAGTAAGCAAGCAATCCAGTAAGCCAGCAGGTTCTCTTGCTCCCTCTTATGGCGGTTTAACAACTGCACCCAAAATTACATGCTTTGCTGTTTAAAGTGACACACACTTAAACTTACAATCATAGTTTATATATATAATTTTACCCAAACTACGTTAGGTAACTTTGTTATTCCTAACAAATAGGAGTAGAATAGAATAGAATAGAATAGAATAGAATAGAATAGAATAGAATAGAATAGAATAGAATAGAATAGAATAGAAAATAGAATAGGGTTTTTTTGGGGGGGGGTGTCTCCCAAAAAGTAGGGCTTATTTTCAGGGAAGCACGCTTTCAGGCGGATTGGCCCGGCTGCAGCTCGCTGGCCGCCTTGGGATGGGCAGTCTGCACAGAGTAAGAGTAGAGTAGAGTAGAATAGAATAGAATAGAATATGGAATGGAATGGAATGGAATGGAATAGAATAGAATAGAATAGAATAGAATAGAATAGAATAGAATAGAATAGAATAGAATAGAATAGAATAGAATAGAATATGGAATCGGAATAGAATGGAATGGAATAGAATAGAATAGAAAATAGAATAGAGAAAAAGAATAGAATAGAGAATAGAATAGAATAGAATATAGAATTAACTATAGAATAGAATAGAATATAGAATAGAAATTGGAATAAACTATAGAATAAAGTATAGAATAGAATAGAATATAGAATAGAATATAGAGTAGAATAGAATATAGAATGAAATAAAGAATAAAATATAGAATAGAATAGGAGTAGAATAGAATAGAATAGAAAAGAATAGAAAATAGAATAGATTTTTTGGGGGGGAGGGGTGTCTCCCAAAAAGTAGGGCTTATTTTCAGGGAAGCACGCTTTCAGGCGGATCGTCCCGGCTGCAGCTCTCTGGCCGCCTTGGGATGGGCAGTCTGCACAGCGCTGGTGAGTTGATTTCCTATCCAAGAAGATGGAGGCAGAAGCATGCGGGGTGTTTGGCTGGTGATCTGGACCCCTGCAGGCCCCCTGGAAAGCTGGGTCAGTGGGTTGTGGGGATAGAATAAAATAAAAAGTGTGATGGGATGGGACAGGATGGAACGGGACAGAATAGAATAGAGTAGAGTAGAGTAGAGTAGAGTAGAATAGAATAGAATAGAATAGAATAGAATAGAATAGAATAGAATAGAATAGAATATTAGTAGAACAGAGCAGAGCAGAACAGAATAGAATATAGAGTAATATATAGAATAAACTATAGAATAGAATAGAAGTAGAAGAGAATAGAATAGAATAGCACAGAATAGAAAATAGAATATAGAATAGAATAGAAAATAGTATAGAATAGAGAATTAGAATAGAATATAGAATAAGGAATAGAATATAGAGTAGAATAGAATTAGAACAGAATAAGGAATAGAATGGAATGAAATAGAAAATAGAAGCAGAGAAGAGAAGAATGGAAGAGAAGAGATAAAAAAAATAAATAAGAGGAGAGAATTCAAAAGAGAATTCAGAATAGAATAGAATAAGAATAGAATAGAACATAGGATTAGAGTAGAATTAGAAGAGAAGAATAGGAATAGAATAGAATGGAAAAAGGATGGAATAATAGAAAAGAGAAAATAATAGAAGAAAAGAGAAAATAGAGAAGAATAGAATTATAATGGAATAGAAAGGAGAAACTAGAAGAGAATGAGATTAGCAAAGAATTCAGAACAGAATTCAGAGTAGAATAAAAACAGAACAGAATAAAAAATAGAATAGAAGAGAATATTGGATTAGAATAGAATAGAATAACAGAATTTGAATAGAATAGAATGGAAAATAAGAGAAGAGAAAATAATAGAAGATAAAAGAAGTAGAGTAGAAGACAAAAATAATAGAATAGAAAATAGAAGAGGAGAGGAGAGAAGAATGGAAGAAAGGAGAAGAGAATAAATAATAGAATAGTCGGATAGAATTCAGAATAGAATAAAAATAGAATAGAATAGGAGAGAATGGAATAGAATGGATATGGAATGGAAGGGAATGGAATGGAATAGAATAGAATAGAATAGAATAGAATAGAATAGAATAGAATAGAATAGAATAGAATAGAATAGAATAGAATAGAACAGAACGTAGGATAATATTAGAATGGAATGGAAAATACAATAGAGAAAAAGAATGGAATGGAATAGAGCAGAGTAGAGTAGAGTAGAGTAGAGTAGAATAGAATAGAATATGGAATGGAATGGAATGGAATAGAATAGAATAGAATAGAATAGAATAGAATAGAATAGAATAGAATATGGATTTGGAATAGAATGGAATAGAATAGAATAGAATAGAGAAAAAGAATAGAATAGAGAATAGAATAGAATATAGAATTAACCATAGAATAGAATAGAATATAGAATAGAATATCGAATAAACTATAGAATAAAGTATAGAATAGAATAGAATATAGAATAGAATATAGAATATAGAATATAGAATATAGAATATAGAATATAGAATATAGAATATAGAATATAGAATATAGAATATAGAATATAGAATAAAATAAAGAATAAAATATAGAATAGAATAGGAGTAGAATAGAATGGAATGGAAAAGAATAGAAAATAGAATAGATTTTTTTTGGGGGGTGTCTCCAAAAAAGTAGGGCTTATTTTCAGGGAAGCACGCTTTCAGGCGGATCGGCCTGGCTGCAGCTTGCACAGCGCCGGTGAGTGGATTTCCTGTCCAAGAAGATGGAGGCAGAAGCATGCGGGGTGTTTAGCTGGTGATCTGGACCCCTGCAGGCCCCCCGGAAAGCTGGGTCAGTGGGTTGTGGGGAAAGAATAAAATAAAAAGTGTGATGGGATGGGACAGGGTGGAACAGGACAGAATAGAATAGAGTAGAGTAGAGTAGAGTAGAGTAGAATAGAATAGAATAGAATAGAATAGAATAGAATAGAATAGAATAGAATAGAATAGAATAGAATAGAATAGAATAGAATAGAATAGAATATAGAATAAACTATAGAATAGAATAGAAAGTAGAATAGAAAATTGGATAGAATTAGAATAGAATAGAATATAGTATAAGGAATAGAATATAGAGTAGAATAGAATTAGAACAGAATTAGGAATAGAATGGAATGGAATAGAAAATAGAAGCAGAGAAGAGAAGAATGGAAGAGAAGAGATAAATAAAATAAATAAGAGGAGAGAATTCAAAGGAGAATTCAGAATAGAATAGAATAAGAATAGAATAGAATATAGGATTAGAGTAGAATTAGAAGAGAAGAATGGGAATAGAATAGAATGGAAAAAGGATGGAATAATAGAAAAGAGAAAATAATAGAAGAAAAGAGAAAATAGAGAAGAATCGAAAAATAATAGAATAGAAAGGAGAAACTAGAAGAGAATGAGAATTGCATAGAATTCAGAACAGAATTCAGAGTAGAATAAAAACAGAACAGAATAAAAAATAGAATAGAATAGAATATAGGATTAGAATAGAATAACAGAATTTGAATAGAATAGAATGGAAAATAAGAGAAGAGAAAATAATAGAAGATAAAAGAAGAAGAGGAGAAGAGAATAATAATAGAATAGAAAATAGGAGAGGAGAGGAGAGAAGAATGGAAGAAAGGAGAAGAGAATAAATAATAGAATAGTCAGATGGAATTCAGAATAGAATAAAAAAGTAGAATAGAATAGGAGAGAATGGAATAGAATGGATATGGAATGGAATGGAATGGAATGGAATGGAATGGAAAGGAATAGAATAGAATAGAATAGAATAGAATAGAATAGAATAGAATAGAATAGAATAGAATAGAAGTATGATAATAGAAGAGAATGGAAAAGAAGAGAAGAGAAAAGAATAGGAGAGAATAGAATCGAGAAAAAGAATAGAATGGAATGGAATGGAAAAGAATAGAATAGTATAGAACAGAACAGAACAGAACAGAATTGAATAGAACATAGGATAATATTAGAATAGAATAGAAAATAGAATAGAGAAAAAGAATAGAATAGAGAATAGAATAGAATAGAATGTAGAATAAACTATAAAATAGAATAGAATATAGAATAGAATATAGAATAAACTATAGAATAAATTATAGAATAAACTATAGAATAGAATAGAATAGAATAGAATATAGAATAAACTATAGGATAGAATAGAATATAGAATAGAATAGAATATAGAATAGAATATAGAATAGAATATAGAATAGAATATAGAATAAAATGTAGAATAGAAGTGTTAGGGATTCACTCTAGCAGAATCTGCACGGCAGGCAGGCAGGCAGGGAAATATGATAGATAAATGTGGTTTTTTTAGCTTACACTCAGTAAAACAGATACACTGTGCTAGTTAAATAGTTTATTCCAGTAAGAGTTTTAGCATAGTCAAAACAGTCCGTATATCATTCACTAGTTCAGTCCTTCCGGGGATTACTTAGTTGCAAAGTCCAGTGTCGAAAAAGAGGTCAGTAAACTTACAAATATCAGTCCAGTAATATAGCTCTTCGCAGTAGACATATAAAGAAATCAAACCTCCTTTCTTCCTACAGCAGCAGCAGGGAACAGGCAATTAACAAACCGTCAATCCATCATAGTCAGCAAGCAATCCAGTCAGCAAGCAATACAGTAAGCCAGCAGGTTCTCTTGCTCCCTCTTATGGCGGTTTAACAACTGCACCCAAAATTACATGCTTTGCTGTTTAAAGTGACACACACTTAAACTTACAACCATAGTTTATATATATAATTTTACCCAAACTACGTTAGGTAACTTTGTTATTCCTAACAAATAGGAGTAGAATAGAATAGAATAGAACAGAATAGAATAGAAAATAGAATAGTTTTTTGGGGGGATCTCCCAAAAAGTAGGGCTTATTTTCAGGGAAGCACGCTTTCAGGTGGATTGGCCCGGCTACAGCTCGCTGGCCGCCTTGGGATGGGCAGTCTGCACAGTGCCGGTGAGTGGATTTCCTGTCCAAGAAGATGGAGGCAGAAGCCTGCGGGGTGTTTGGCTGGTGATCTGGACCCCTGCAGGCCCCCCGGAAAGCTGGGTCAGTGGGTTGTGGGGAAAGAATAAAATAAAAAGTGTGATGGGATGGGACAGGATGGAACAGGACAGAATAGAATAGAGTAGAGTAGAGTAGAGAAGAGTAGAATAGAATAGAATAGAATAGAATAGAATAGAATAGAATAGAATAGAATAGAATAGAATAGAATATAGAATAAACTATAGAATAGAATAGAAAGTAGAATAGAAAATTGGATAGAATTAGAATAGAATAGAATATAGTATAAGGAATAGAATATAGAGTAGAATAGAATTAGAACAGAATTAGGAATGGAATGGAATGGAATAGAAAATAGAAGCAGAGAAGAGAAGAATGGAAGAGAAGAGATAAATAAAATAAATAAGAGGAGAGAATTCAAAGGAGAATTCAGAATAGAATAG
Organism: Hydrophis major; assembly: GCA_033807585.1. Classification (NCBI taxonomy): domain Eukaryota; kingdom Metazoa; phylum Chordata; class Lepidosauria; order Squamata; family Elapidae; genus Hydrophis; species Hydrophis major. The sequence goes on along the minus strand of JAUCBL010000024.1, from coordinate 2,074,476 downwards.
AATAAGAATAGAATAGAATATAGGATTAGAGTAGAATTAGAAGAGAAGAATGGGAATAGAATAGAATGGAAAAAGGATGGAATAATAGAAAAGAGAAAATAATAGAAGAAAAGAGAAAATAGAGAAGAATCGAAAAATAATAGAATAGAAAGGAGAAACTAGAAGAGAATGAGAATTGCATAGAATTCAGAACAGAATTCAGAGTAGAATAAAAACAGAACAGAATAAAAAATAGAATAGAATAGAATATAGGATTAGAATAGAATAACAGAATTTGAATAGAATAGAATGGAAAATAAGAGAAGAGAAAATAATAGAAGATAAAAGAAGAAGAGGAGAAGAGAATAATAATAGAATAGAAAATAGGAGAGGAGAGGAGAGAAGAATGGAAAAAAGGAGAAGAGAATAAATAATAGAATAGTCAGATGGAATTCAGAATAAAATAAAAAAGTAGAATAGAATAGGAGAGAATGGAATAGAATGGATATGGAATGGAATGGAATGGAATGGAATGGAATGGAATGGAATAGAATAGAATAGAATAGAATAGAATAGAATAGAATAGAATAGAATAGAAGTATGATAATAGAAGAGAATGGAAAAGAAGAGAAGAGAAAAGAATAGGAGAGAATAGAATAGAGAAAAAGAATAGAATGGAATGGAATGGAATTGAATGGAAAAGAATAGAATAGTATAGAACAGAACAGAACAGAACAGAATAGAACATAGGATAATATTAGAATATAAAATAGAATAGAGAGAAAGAATAGAATAGAGAATAGAATAGAATAGAATAGAATAGAATGTAGAATAAACTATAAAATAGAATAGAATATAGAATAGAATATAGAATAAACTATAGAATAAATTATAGAATAAACTATAGAATAGAATATAGAATAAACTATAGGATAGAATAGAATATAGAATAGAATAGAATATAGAATAGAATATAGAATAGAATATAGAATAGAATATAGAATAGAATGTAGAATAAAATGTAGAATAGAAGTGTTAGGGATTCACCCTAGCAGAATCTGCACGGCAGGCAGGCAGGCAGGCAGGGAAATATGTGAGATAAATGTGGTTTTTTTAGCTTACACTCAGTAAAACAGATACACTGTGCTAGTTAAATAGTTTATTCCAGTAAGAGTTTTAGCATAGTCAAAACAGTCCGTATATCATTCACTAGTTCACTCCGTCCGGGGATTACTTAGTTGCAAAGTCCAGTGTCGAAAAAGAGGTCAGTAAACTTACAAATATCAGTCCAGTAATATAGCTCTTCGCAGTAGACATATAAAGAAATCAAACCTCCTTTCTTCCTGCAGCAGCAGCAGGGAACAGGCAATTAACAAACCATCAATCCATCATAGTCAGCAAGCAATCCAGTCAGCAAGCAATACAGTAAGCCAGCAGGTTCTCTTGCTCCCTCTTATGGCGGTTTAACAACTGCACCCAAAATTACATGCTTTGCTGTTTAAAGTGACACACACTTAAACTTACAATCATAGTTTATATATATAATTTTACCCAAACTACGTTAGGTAACTTTGTTATTCCTAACAAATAGGAGTAGAATAGAATAGAATAGAATAGAACAGAATAGAATAGAAAATAGAATAGTTTTTTTGGGGTGTCTCCCAAAAAGTAGGGCTTATTTTCAGGGAAGCACGCTTTCAGGTGGATTGGCCCGGCTACAGCTCGCTGGCCGCCTTGGGATGGGCAGTCTGCACAGTGCCGGTGAGTGGATTTCCTGTCCAAGAAGATGGAGGCAGAAGCATGCGGGGTGTTTGGCTGGCGATCTGGACCCCTGCAGGGCCTCCGGAAAGCTGGGTCAGTGGGTTGTGGGGATAGAATAAAATAAAAAGTGTGATGGGATGGGACAGGATGGAATGGGACAGAATAGAGTACAGTAGAGTAGAGTAGAGTAGAATAGACTAGAGTAGAGTAGAACAGAATATGGAATGGAATGGAATGGAATGGAATGGAATAGAATAGAATAGAATAGAATAGAATAGAATAGAATAGAATAGAATAGAATAGAATAGAATAGAATAGAATAGAATAGAATATAGAATACAAAATATAGAATACAGAATATAGAATATAGAATATAGAATATAGAATATAGAATATAGAATATAGAATATAGAATATAGGATATAGGATATAGGATATAGGATATAGAATATAGAATATAGAATATAGAATAGAAAGTAGAATAGAAAATTGAATAGAATTAGAATAGAATAGAATATAGAATAAGGAATAGAATATAGAGTAGAATAGAATTAGAACGGAATAGAATGGAATGGAATAGAAAATAGAAGCAGAGAAGAGAAGAATGGAAGAGAAAAGATAAATAAAATAAATAAGAGGAGAGAATTCAAAGGAGAATTCAGAATAGAATAGAATAAGAATAGAATAGAATATAGGATTAGAGTAGAATTAGAAGAGAAGAATGGGAATAGAATAGAATGGAAAAAGGATGGAATAATGGAAAAGAGAAAATAATAGAAGAAAATAGAAAATAGAGAAGAATAGAATTATAATGGAATAGAAAGGAGAAACTAGAAGAGAATGAGAATAGCATAGAATTCAGAACAGAATTCAGAGTAGAATAAAAACAGAACAGAATAAAAAATAGAATAGAATAGAATATAGGATTAGAATAGAATAACAGAATTTGAATTGAATAGAATGGAAAATAAGAGAAGAGAAAATAATAGATGATAAAAGAAGTAGAGGAGAAGAGAATAATAATAGAATAGAAAATAGAAGAGGAGAGGAGAGAAGAATGGAAGAAAGGAGAAGAGAATAAATAATAGAATAGTCAGATAGAATTCAGAATAGAATAAAAAATAGAATAGAATAGGAGAGAATGGAATAGAATGGATATGGAATGGAATGGAATGGAATGGAATGGAATGGAATAGAATAGAATAGAATAGAAAAGAAGTATGATAATAAAAGAGAATTGAAAAGAAGAGAAGAGAAGAGAATAGGAGAGAATAGAATCGAGAAAAAGAATAGAATGGAATGGAATGGAATGGAAAAGAATAGAATAGTATAGAACAGAACAGAACAGAACAGAACAGAACAGAATTGAATAGAACATAGGATAATATTAGAATATAAAATAGAATAGAGAGAAAGAATAGAATAGAGAATAGAATAGAATAGAATGTAGAATAAACTATAAAATAGAATAGAATATAGAATAGAATATAGAATAAACTATAGAATAAATTATAGAATAAACTATAGAATAGAATATAGAATAAACTATAGGATAGAATAGAATATAGAATAGAATAGAATATAGAATAGAATATAGAATAGAATATAGAATAGAATATAGAATAGAATGTAGAATAAAATGTAGAATAGAAGTGTTAGGGATTCACCCTAGCAGAATCTGCACGGCAGGCAGGCAGGCAGGCAGGGAAATATGTGAGATAAATGTGGTTTTTTTAGCTTACACTCAGTAAAACAGATACACTGTGCTAGTTAAATAGTTTATTCCAGTAAGAGTTTTAGCATAGTCAAAACAGTCCGTATATCATTCACTAGTTCACTCCGTCCGGGGATTACTTAGTTGCAAAGTCCAGTGTCGAAAAAGAGGTCAGTAAACTTACAAATATCAGTCCAGTAATATAGCTCTTCGCAGTAGACATATAAAGAAATCAAACCTCCTTTCTTCCTGCAGCAGCAGCAGGGAACAGGCAATTAACAAACCATCAATCCATCATAGTCAGCAAGCAATCCAGTCAGCAAGCAATACAGTAAGCCAGCAGGTTCTCTTGCTCCCTCTTATGGCGGTTTAACAACTGCACCCAAAATTACATGCTTTGCTGTTTAAAGTGACACACACTTAAACTTACAATCATAGTTTATATATATAATTTTACCCAAACTACGTTAGGTAACTTTGTTATTCCTAACAAATAGGAGTAGAATAGAATAGAATAGAACAGAATAGAATAGAAAATAGAATAGTTTTTTTGGGGTGTCTCCCAAAAAGTAGGGCTTATTTTCAGGGAAGCACGCTTTCAGGTGGATTGGCCCGGCTACAGCTCGCTGGCCGCCTTGGGATGGGCAGTCTGCACAGTGCCGGTGAGTGGATTTCCTGTCCAAGAAGATGGAGGCAGAAGCATGCGGGGTGTTTGGCTGGCGATCTGGACCCCTGCAGGGCCTCCGGAAAGCTGGGTCAGTGGGTTGTGGGGATAGAATAAAATAAAAAGTGTGATGGGATGGGACAGGATGGAATGGGACAGAATAGAGTACAGTAGAGTAGAGTAGAGTAGAATAGACTAGAGTAGAGTAGAACAGAATATGGAATGGAATGGAATAGAATAGAATAGAATAGAATAGAATAGAATAGAATAGAATAGAATAGAATAGAATAGAATAGAATAGAATAGAATATAGAATACAAAATATAGAATACAGAATATAGAATATAGAATATAGAATATAGAATATAGAATATAGAATATAGAATATAGAATATAGGATATAGGATATAGGATATAGGATATAGAATATAGAATATAGAATATAGAATAGAAAGTAGAATAGAAAATTGAATAGAATTAGAATAGAATAGAATATAGAATAAGGAATAGAATATAGAGTAGAATAGAATTAGAACGGAATAGAATGGAATGGAATGGAATAGAAAATAGAAGCAGAGAAGAGAAGAATGGAAGAGAAAAGATAAATAAAATAAATAAGAGGAGAGAATTCAAAGGAGAATTCAGAATAGAATAGAATAAGAATAGAATAGAATAAAGGATTAGAGTAGAATTAGAAGAGAAGAATGGGAATAGAATAGAATGGAAAAAGGATGGAATAATGGAAAAGAGAAAATAATAGAAGAAAATAGAAAATAGAGAAGAATAGAATTATAATGGAATAGAAAGGAGAAACTAGAAGAGAATGAGAATAGCATAGAATTCAGAACAGAATTCAGAGTAGAATAAAAACAGAACAGAATAAAAAATAGAATAGAATAGAATATAGGATTAGAATAGAATAACAGAATTTGAATTGAATAGAATGGAAAATAAGAGAAGAGAAAATAATAGATGATAAAAGAAGTAGAGGAGAAGAGAATAATAATAGAATAGAAAATAGAAGAGGAGAGGAGAGAAGAATGGAAGAAAGGAGAAGAGAATAAATAATAGAATAGTCAGATAGAATTCAGAATAGAATAAAAAATAGAATAGAATAGGAGAGAATGGAATAGAATGGATATGGAATGGAATGGAATGGAATGGAATAGAATAGAATAGAATAGAAAAGAAGTATGATAATAAAAGAGAATTAAAAAGAAGAGAAGAGAAGAGAATAGGAGAGAATAGAATAGAGAAAAAGAATAGAATGGAATGGAATGGAAAAGAATAGAATAGTATAGAACAGAACAGAACAGAACAGAACAGAATAGAACATAGGATAATATTACAATATAAAATAGAATAGAGAGAAAGAATAGAATAGAGAATAGAATAGAATAGAATGTAGAATAAACTATAAAATAGAATAGAATATAGAATAGAATATAGAATAAACTATAGAATAAATTATAGAATAAACTATAGAATAGAATATAGAATAAACTATAGGATAGAATAGAATATAGAATAGAATAGAATATAGAATAGAATATAGAATAGAATATAGAATAGAATATAGAATAGAATATAGAATAGAATGTAGAATAAAATGTAGAATAGAAGCGTTAGGGATTCACCCTAGCAGAATCTGCACGGCAGGCAGGCAGGCAGGCAGGGAAATATGTGAGATAAATGTGGTTTTTTTAGCTTACACTCAGTAAAACAGATACACTGTGCTAGTTAAATAGTTTATTCCAGTAAGAGTTTTAGCATAGTCAAAACAGTCCGTATATCATTCACTAGTTCACTCCGTCCGGGGATTACTTAGTTGCAAAGTCCAGTGTCGAAAAAGAGGTCAGTAAACTTACAAATATCAGTCCAGTAATATAGCTCTTCGCAGTAGACATATAAAGAAATCAAACCTCCTTTCTTCCTGCAGCAGCAGCAGGGAACAGGCAATTAACAAACCATCAATCCATCATAGTCAGCAAGCAATCCAGTCAGCAAGCAATACAGTAAGCCAGCAGGTTCTCTTGCTCCCTCTTATGGCGGTTTAACAACTGCACCCAAAATTACATGCTTTGCTGTTCAAAGTGACACACACTTAAACTTACAATCATAGTTTATATATATAATTTTACCCAAACTACGTTAGGTAACTTTGTTATTCCTAACAAATAGGAGTAGAATAGAATAGAATAGAACAGAATAGAATAGAAAATAGAATAGTTTTTTTGGGGTGTCTCCCAAAAAGTAGGGCTTATTTTCAGGGAAGCACGCTTTCAGGTGGATTGGCCCGGCTACAGCTCGCTGGCCGCCTTGGGATGGGCAGTCTGCACAGTGCCGGTGAGTGGATTTCCTGTCCAAGAAGATGGAGGCAGAAGCATGCGGGGTGTTTGGCTGGCGATCTGGACCCCTGCAGGGCCTCCGGAAAGCTGGGTCAGTGGGTTGTGGGGATAGAATAAAATAAAAAGTGTGATGGGATGGGACAGGATGGAATGGGACAGAATAGAGTACAGTAGAGTAGAGTAGAGTAGAATAGACTAGAGTAGAGTAGAACAGAATATGGAATGGAATGGAATGGAATGGAATAGAATAGAATAGAATAGAATAGAATAGAATAGAATAGAATAGAATAGAATAGAATAGAATAGAATAGAATAGAATATAGAATACAAAATATAGAATACAGAATATAGAATATAGAATATAGGATATAGGATATAGGATATAGGATATAGAATATAGAATATAGAATATAGAATATAGAATATAGAATAGAAAGTAGAATAGAAAATTGAATAGAATTAGAATAGAATAGAATATAGAATAAGGAATAGAATATAGAGTAGAATAGAATTAGAACGGAATAGAATGGAATGGAATAGAAAATAGAAGCAGAGAAGAGAAGAATGGAAGAGAAAAGATAAATAAAATAAATAAGAGGAGAGAATTCAAAGGAGAATTCAGAATAGAATAGAATAAGAATAGAATAGAATATAGGATTAGAGTAGAATTAGAAGAGAAGAATGGGAATAGAATAGAATGGAAAAAGGATGGAATAATGGAAAAGAAAAAATAATAGAAGAAAATAGAAAATAGAGAAGAATAGAATTATAATGGAATAGAAAGGAGAAACTAGAAGAGAATGAGAATAGCATAGAATTCAGAACAGAATTCAGAGTAGAATAAAAACAGAACAGAATAAAAAATAGAATAGAATAGAATATAGGATTAGAATAGAATAACAGAATTTGAATTGAATAGAATGGAAAATAAGAGAAGAGAAAATAATAGATGATAAAAGAAGTAGAGGAGAAGAGAATAATAATAGAATAGAAAATAGAAGAGGAGAGGAGAGAAGAATGGAAGAAAGGAGAAGAGAATAAATAATAGAATAGTCAGATAGAATTCAGAATAGAATAAAAAATAGAATAGAATAGGAGAGAATGGAATAGAATGGATATGGAATGGAATGGAATAGAATAGAATAGAAAAGAAGTATGATAATAAAAGAGAATTGAAAAGAAGAGAAGAGAAGAGAATAGGAGAGAATAGAATAGAGAAAAAGAATAGAATGGAATGGAATGGAATGGAAAAGAATAGAATAGTATAGAACAGAACAGAACAGAACAGAACAGAATTGAATAGAACATAGGATAATATTAGAATATAAAATAGAATAGAGAGAAAGAATAGAATAGAGAATAGAATAGAATAGAATAGAATGTAGAATAAACTATAAAATAGAATAGAATATAGAATAGAATATAGAATAAACTATAGAATAAATTATAGAATAAACTATAGAATAGAATATAGAATAAACTATAGGATAGAATAGAATATAGAATAGAATAGAATATAGAATAGAATATAGAATAGAATATAGAATAGAATATAGAATAGAATGTAGAATAAAATGTAGAATAGAAGTGTTAGGGATTCACCCTAGCAGAATCTGCACGGCAGGCAGGCAGGCAGGCAGGGAAATATGTGAGATAAATGTGGTTTTTTTAGCTTACACTCAGTAAAACAGATACACTGTGCTAGTTAAATAGTTTATTCCAGTAAGAGTTTTAGCATAGTCAAAACAGTCCGTATATCATTCACTAGTTCACTCCGTCCGGGGATTACTTAGTTGCAAAGTCCAGTGTCGAAAAAGAGGTCAGTAAACTTACAAATATCAGTCCAGTAATATAGCTCTTCGCAGTAGACATATAAAGAAATCAAACCTCCTTTCTTCCTGCAGCAGCAGCAGGGAACAGGCAATTAACAAACCATCAATCCATCATAGTCAGCAAGCAATCCAGTCAGCAAGCAATACAGTAAGCCAGCAGGTTCTCTTGCTCCCTCTTATGGCGGTTTAACAACTGCACCCAAAATTACATGCTTTGCTGTTTAAAGTGACACACACTTAAACTTACAATCATAGTTTATATATATAATTTTACCCAAACTACGTTAGGTAACTTTGTTATTCCTAACAAATAGGAGTAGAATAGAATAGAATAGAACAGAATAGAATAGAAAATAGAATAGTTTTTTTGGGGTGTCTCCCAAAAAGTAGGGCTTATTTTCAGGGAAGCACGCTTTCAGGTGGATTGGCCCGGCTACAGCTCGCTGGCCGCCTTGGGATGGGCAGTCTGCACAGTGCCGGTGAGTGGATTTCCTGTCCAAGAAGATGGAGGCAGAAGCATGCGGGGTGTTTGGCTGGCGATCTGGACCCCTGCAGGGCCTCCGGAAAGCTGGGTCAGTGGGTTGTGGGGATAGAATAAAATAAAAAGTGTGATGGGATGGGACAGGATGGAATGGGACAGAATAGAGTACAGTAGAGTAGAGTAGAGTAGAATAGACTAGAGTAGAGTAGAACAGAATATGGAATGGAATGGAATGGAATAGAATAGAATAGAATAGAATAGAATAGAATAGAATAGAATAGAATAGAATAGAATAGAATAGAATAGAATAGAATAGAATATAGAATACAAAATATAGAATACAGAATATAGAATATAGAATATAGAATATAGAATATAGAATATAGAATATAGAATATAGAATATAGGATATAGGATATAGGATATAGAATATAGAATATAGAATATAGAATAGAAAGTAGAATAGAAAATTGAATAGAATTAGAATAGAATAGAATATAGAATAAGGAATAGAATATAGAGTAGAATAGAATTAGAACGGAATAGAATGGAATGGAATAGAAAATAGAAGCAGAGAAGAGAAGAATGGAAGAGAAAAGATAAATAAAATAAATAAGAGGAGAGAATTCAAAGGAGAATTCAGAATAGAATAGAATAAGAATAGAATAGAATAAAGGATTAGAGTAGAATTAGAAGAGAAGAATGGGAATAGAATAGAATGGAAAAAGGATGGAATAATGGAAAAGAGAAAATAATAGAAGAAAATAGAAAATAGAGAAGAATAGAATTATAATGGAATAGAAAGGAGAAACTAGAAGAGAATGAGAACAGCATAGAATTCAGAACAGAATTCAGAGTAGAATAAAAACAGAACAGAATAAAAAATAGAATAGAATAGAATATAGGATTAGAATAGAATAACAGAATTTGAATTGAATAGAATGGAAAATAAGAGAAGAGAAAATAATAGATGATAAAAGAAGTAGAGGAGAAGAGAATAATAATAGAATAGAAAATAGAAGAGGAGAGGAGAGAAGAATGGAAGAAAGGAGAAGAGAATAAATAATAGAATAGTCAGATAGAATTCAGAATAGAATAAAAAATAGAATAGAATAGGAGAGAATGGAATAGAATGGATATGGAATGGAATGGAATGGAATGGAATAGAATAGAATAGAAAAGAAGTATGATAATAAAAGAGAATTGAAAAGAAGAGAAGAGAAGAGAATAGGAGAGAATAGAATAGAGAAAAAGAATAGAATGGAATGGAATGGAAAAGAATAGAATAGTATAGAACAGAACAGAACAGAACAGAATAGAACATAGGATAATATTAGAATATAAAATAGAATAGAGAGAAAGAATAGAATAGAGAATAGAATAGAATAGAATGTAGAATAAACTATAAAATAGAATAGAATATAGAATAGAATATAGAATAAACTATAGAATAAATTATAGAATAAACTATAGAATAGAATATAGAATAAACTATAGGATAGAATAGAATATAGAATAGAATAGAATATAGAATAGAATATAGAATAGAATATAGAATAGAATATAGAATAGAATATAGAATAGAATGTAGAATAAAATGTAGAATAGAAGCGTTAGGGATTCACCCTAGCAGAATCTGCACGGCAGGCAGGCAGGCAGGCAGGGAAATATGTGAGATAAATGTGGTTTTTTTAGCTTACACTCAGTAAAACAGATACACTGTGCTAGTTAAATAGTTTATTCCAGTAAGAGTTTTAGCATAGTCAAAACAGTCCGTATATCATTCACTAGTTCACTCCGTCCGGGGATTACTTAGTTGCAAAGTCCAGTGTCGAAAAAGAGGTCAGTAAACTTACAAATATCAGTCCAGTAATGTAGCTCTTCGCAGTAGACATATAAAGAAATCAAACCTCCTTTCTTCCTGCAGCAGCAGCAGGGAACAGGCAATTAACAAACCATCAATCCATCATAGTCAGCAAGCAATCCAGTCAGCAAGCAATACAGTAAGCCAGCAGGTTCTCTTGCTCCCTCTTATGGCGGTTTAACAACTGCACCCAAAATTACATGCTTTGCTGTTCAAAGTGACACACACTTAAACTTACAATCATAGTTTATATATATAATTTTACCCAAACTACGTTAGGTAACTTTGTTATTCCTAACAAATAGGAGTAGAATAGAATAGAATAGAACAGAATAGAATAGAAAATAGAATAGTTTTTTTGGGGTGTCTCCCAAAAAGTAGGGCTTATTTTCAGGGAAGCACGCTTTCAGGTGGATTGGCCCGGCTACAGCTCGCTGGCCGCCTTGGGATGGGCAGTCTGCACAGTGCCGGTGAGTGGATTTCCTGTCCAAGAAGATGGAGGCAGAAGCATGCGGGGTGTTTGGCTGGCGATCTGGACCCCCGCAGGGCCTCCGGAAAGCTGGGTCAGTGGGTTGTTGGGATAGAATAAAATAAAAAGTGTGATGGGATGGGACAGGATGGAATGGGACAGAATAGAGTACAGTAGAGTAGAGTAGAGTAGAATAGAGTAGAGTAGAGTAGAGTAGAACAGAATATGGAATGGAATGGAATAGAATAGAATAGAATAGAATAGAATAGAATAGAATAGAATAGAATAGAATAGAATAGAATAGAATACAGAATATAGAATACAAAATATAGAATACAGAATATAGAATATAGAATATAGAATATAGAATATAGAATATAGAATATAGAATATAGAATATAGAATATAGAATATAGAATATAGAATATAGAATATAGAATATAGAATAGAAAGTAGAATAGAAAATTGAATAGAATTAGAATAGAATAGAATATAGAATAAGGAATAGAATATAGAGTAGAATAGAATTAGAACGGAATAGAATGGAATGGAATAGAAAATAGAAGCAGAGAAGAGAAGAATGGAAGAGAAAAGATAAATAAAATAAATAAGAGGAGAGAATTCAAAGGAGAATTCAGAATAGAATAGAATAAGAATAGAATAGAATATAGGATTAGAGTAGAATTAGAAGAGAAGAATGGGAATAGAATAGAATGGAAAAAGGATGGAATAATGGAAAAGAGAAAATAATAGAAGAAAATAGAAAATGGAGAAGAATAGAATTATAATGGAATAGAAAGGAGAAACTAGAAGAGAATGAGAATAGCATAGAATTCAGAACAGAATTCAGAGTAGAATAAAAACAGAACAGAATAAAAAATAGAATAGAATAGAATATAGGATTAGAATAGAATAACAGAATTTGAATTGAATAGAATGGAAAATAAGAGAAGAGAAAATAATAGATGATAAAAGAAGTAGAGGAGAAGAGAATAATAATAGAATAGAAAACAGAAGAGGAGAGGAGAGAAGAATGGAAGAAAGGAGAAGAGAATAAATAATAGAATAGTCAGATAGAATTCAGAATAGAATAAAAAATAGAATAGAATAGGAGAGAATGGAATAGAATGGATATGGAATGGAATGGAATGGAATGGAATGGAATGGAATGGAATGGAATAGAATAGAATAGAATAGAATAGAATAGAATAGAATAGAATAGAATAGAATAGAATAGAATAGAAGTATGATAATAGAAGAGAATTGAAAAGAAGAGAAGAGAAGAGAATAGGAGAGAATAGAATCGAGAAAAAGAATAGAATGGAATGGAATGGAATGGAATGGAATGGAATGGAATGGAATGGAATAGAATAGAAGAGAACAGAAGAGAACAGAACAGAACAGAACAGAACAGAACAGAACAGAATACAACATAGGATAATATTAGAATGGAATGGAAAATACAATAGAGAAAAAGAATGGAATGGAATAGAATAGAATAGATTAGGAGAGAATAGAATAGAATAGAAAATAGAATAGAGAAAAAGAATAGAATAGAGAATAGAATAGAATATAGAATAAACTATAGAATAGAATAGAATATAGAATAAACTATAGGATAGAATAGAATATAGAATAGAATAGAATATAGAGTAGAATATAGAATAGAATATAGAACAAAATATAGAATAAAATATAGAATAGAAGTGTTAGGGATTCACCCAAGCAGAATCTACACGGCAGTCAGGCAGGCAGGGAAATATGTGAGATAAATGTGTTTTTTTTTAGCTTACACTCAGTAAAAAAGATACACTGTGCTAGTTAAATAGTTTATTCCAGTAAGAGTTTTAGCATAGTCAAAACAGTCCATATATCATTCACTAGTTCAGTCCGTCCGGGGATTACTTAGTTGCAAAGTCCAGTGTCGAAAAAGAGGTCAGTAAACTTACAAATATCAGTCCAGTAATATAGCTCTTCGCAGTAGACATATAAAGAAATCAAACCTCCTTTCTTCCTGCAGCAGCAGCAGGGAACAGGCAATTAACAAACCATCAGTCCATCATAGTCAGCAAGCAATCCAGTCAGCAAGCAATACAGTAAGCCAGCAGGTTCTCTTGCTCCCTCTTATGGCGGTTTAACAACTGCACCCAAAATTACATGCTTTGCTGTTTAAAGTGACACACACTTAAACTTACAATCATAGTTTATATATATAATTTTACCCAAACTACGTTAGGTAACTTTGTTATTCCTAACAAATAGGAGTAGAATAGAATAGAATAGAACAGAATAGAATAGAAAATAGAATAGTTTTTTTTGGGTGTCTCCCAAAAAGTAGGGCTTATTTTCAGGGAAGCACGCTTTCAGGTGGATTGGCCCGGCTACAGCTCGCTGGCCGCCTTGGGATGGGCAGTCTGCACAGTGCCGGTGAGTGGATTTCCTGTCCAAGAAGATGGAGGCAGAAGCATGCGGGGTGTTTGGCTGGCGATCTGGACCCCCGCAGGGCCTCCGGAAAGCTGGGTCAGTGGGTTGTGGGGATAGAATAAAATAAAAAGTGTGATGGGATGGGACAGGATGGAATGGGACAGAATAGAGTACAGTAGAGTAGAGTACAGTAGAATAGACTAGAGTAGAGTAGAACAGAATATGGAATGGAATGGAATAGAATAGAATAGAATAGAATAGAATAGAATAGAATAGAATAGAATAGAATAGAATAGAATAGAATAGAATATAGAATATAGAATACAGAATACAGAATATAGAATATAGAATATAGAATATAGAATATAGAATATAGAATATAGGATATAGAATAGAAAGTAGAATAGAAAATTGAATAGAATTAGAATAGAATAGAATATAGAATAAGGAATAGAATATAGAGTAGAATAGAATTAGAACGGAATAGAATGGAATGGAATAGAAAATAGAAGCAGAGAAGAGAAGAATGGAAGAGAAAAGATAAATAAAATAAATAAGAGGAGAGAATTCAAAGGAGAATTCAGAATAGAATAGAATAAGAATAGAATAGAATAAAGGATTAGAGTAGAATTAGAAGAGAAGAATGGGAATAGAATAGAATAGAATGGAAAAAGGATGGAATAATGGAAAAGAGAAAATAATAGAAGAAAATAGAAAATAGAGAAGAATAGAATTATAATGGAATAGAAAGGAGAAACTAGAAGAGAATGAGAATAGCATAGAATTCAGAACAGAATTCAGAGTAGAATAAAAACAGAACAGAATAAAAAATAGAATAGAATAGAATATAGGATTAGAATAGAATAACAGAATTTGAATTGAATAGAATGGAAAATAAGAGAAGAGAAAATAATAGATGATAAAAGAAGTAGAGGAGAAGAGAATAATAATAGAATAGAAAATAGAAGAGGAGAGGAGAGAAGAATGGAAGAAAGGAGAAGAGAATAAATAATAGAATAGTCAGATAGAATTCAGAATAGAATAAAAAATAGAATAGAATAGGAGAGAATGGAATAGAATGGATATGGAATGGAATGGAATGGAATGGAATGGAATGGAATGGAATAGAATAGAATAGAATAGAATAGAATAGAATAGAATAGAATAGAATAGAATAGAATAGAAGTATGATAATAGAAGAGAATTGAAAAGAAGAGAAGAGAAGAGAATAGGAGAGAATAGAATCGAGAAAAAGAATGGAATGGAATGGAATGGAATGGAATGGAATGGAATGGAATGGAATAGAAGAGAACAGAAGAGAACAGAACAGAACAGAACAGAACAGAACAGAACAGAACAGAATACAACATAGGATAATATTAGAATGGAATGGAAAATACAATAGAGAAAAAGAATGGAATGGAATAGAATAGAATAGGAGAGAATAGAATAGAATAGAAAATAGAATAGAGAAAAAGAATAGAATAGAGAATAGAATAGAATATAGAATAAACTATAGAATAGAATAGAATATAGAATAAACTATAGGATAGAATAGAATATAGAATAGAATAGAATATAGAATAGAATATAGAATAGAATATAGAACAAAATATAGAATAAAATATAGAATAGAAGTGTTAGGGATTCACCCAAGCAGAATCTACACGGCAGTCAGGCAGGCAGGGAAATATGTGAGATAAATGTGTTTTTTTTTAGCTTACACTCAGTAAAAAAGATACACTGTGCTAGTTAAATAGTTTATTCCAGTAAGAGTTTTAGCATAGTCAAAACAGTCCATATATCATTCACTAGTTCAGTCCGTCCGGGGATTACTTAGTTGCAAAGTCCAGTGTCGAAAAAGAGGTCAGTAAACTTACAAATATCAGTCCAGTAATATAGCTCTTCGCAGTAGACATATAAAGAAATCAAACCTCCTTTCTTCCTGCAGCAGCAGCAGGGAACAGGCAATTAACAAACCATCAGTCCATCATAGTCAGCAAGCAATCCAGTCAGCAAGCAATACAGTAAGCCAGCAGGTTCTCTTGCTCCCTCTTATGGCGGTTTAACAACTGCACCCAAAATTACATGCTTTGCTGTTTAAAGTGACACACACTTAAACTTACAATCATAGTTTATATATATAATTTTACCCAAACTACGTTAGGTAACTTTGTTATTCCTAACAAATAGGAGTAGAATAGAATAGAATAGAACAGAATAGAATAGAAAATAGAATAGTTTTTTTGGGGTGTCTCCCAAAAAGTAGGGCTTATTTTCAGGGAAGCACGCTTTCAGGTGGATTGGCCCGGCTACAGCTCGCTGGCCGCCTTGGGATGGGCAGTCTGCACAGTGCCGGTGAGTGGATTTCCTGTCCAAGAAGATGGAGGCAGAAGCATGCGGGGTGTTTGGCTGGTGATCTGGAACCCCGCAGGGCCCCCGGAAAGCTGGGTCAGTGGGTTGTGGGGATAGAATAAAATAAAAAGTGTGATGGGATGGGACAGAATAGAGTAGAATAGAGTAGAGTAGAGTAGAGTAGAGTAGAGTAGAGTAGAGAATAAACTATAGAATAGAATAGAATAGAATAGAATAGAATAGAATAGAATAGAATAGAATAGAATAGAATAGAATAGAATAGAATATAGAATATAGAATATAGAATATAGAATATAGAATGAAATATAGAATAGAATAGAATAGAATAGAATAGAATAGAATAGAATAGAATAGAAAATGGAATGGGAATAGAATGGATTAGAATGGAATGGAATGGAATGGAATGGAATGGAATAGGATAGGATAGGATAGGATAGGATAGGATAGGATAGGATAGGATAGGATAGGATAGGAGAGAATAGAATAGGAGAGAATAGAATAGAATGGAAGGGAACGGAACAGAACAGAACAGAACAGAACAGAACAGAATAGAATAGAATAGAATAGAATAGAATAGAGAAAAAGAATAGAATATAGAATAGAATAGAATATAGAATAAACCATAGAATAGAATAGAATATAGAATAAACTATAGAATAGAATATAGAATAGAATATAGAATAGAATAGGAGTAAAATATAATAGAAGAGAATAGAATAGAAAATAGAATAGATTTTTTGGGGCGGGGGGTGTCTCCAAAAATGTAGGGCTTTTTTTCAGGGAAGCATACTTTCAGGTGGATTGGCCCGGCTGCAGCTCGCTGGCCGCCTTGGGATTGGCAGTCTGCAAAGCGCTGGTGAGTGGATTTCCTGTCCAAGAAGATGGAGGCAGAAGCATTCGGGGTGTTTGGCTGGCGATCTGGACCCCCGCAGGCCCCCTGGAAAGCTGGGTCAGTGGGTTGTGGGTGTTAAGCCTGGGTTCCCCAACCAGGGTTAGGGAGACAAGCTAAACAGAATGTGCAGCGTTAGTCAGATAGGCACACAGATAAATGAGTGAGCTAAGCTTGTATGTTTATTAACATACAGTAAAAATAACAGATACGCTTGTGTTATCAAAAATATAGTTTATTCCATTATGAGTTCATAGCATCGTCAAAATAATAGTCCAATAGTCATGTATCATTTAGTCAGTCCATTCAGGGATATTCAGTTAGCAAAGTCCGTGCAGAATATCCTATATCAGTTCACTTACAAATCAGTCCTTTGTTTCTCTCCCGTTTGAGCAATGCAGTCTTGATTCCAAGCAGTGATCAGGGATCATCAAAGCCAGAGAGAGAGCAAGCTGCAGTCTTGCTTCTTTTAAAGTGCTTTCACAACCACTCCCTTAATTACTTTCCCATATTTAAAGTTGCAGACACTTTAACATATAAACTATGATTACATATTTATTATTTTACCTAAACCAGTTAGGGTAAACAATGTTATCCCTAACATTCTCCCCTTTTAGGAAATATTAATAAATATAACTATTTACATCTTTAAATCATATTTGTTACAACTCTCTTTAAACTTGCTTACTCCTTGAGCTTTTGTAAATTGGTCTCCAATGTTTTCTTCTGTCATGCAGTATTCCAATTTAATTAGCCCATTCTTTACAGATTCTCTAACATTTAAGTATCTTAAATCAGTATGCTTTGATCTAGTTTTTACAGCAATACTAGTAGCTAATTTTATAGCTGCCTGGTTGTCCTCGTACACAATAATGGAATCTTTAACAGTTATACCCATGTCTAATAATAAGTGTTTGTACAAAATTAAGTCAGTGCATAATAATGACAGACATGAAAATTCCGTTTCCATCGTGGACAAGCTGATATGTTGTTGTCTGATTGACCTCCACCCTATTAGTGTCTTACCAAATAATATAGCCATCCCAGATGTTGATTTTCTAGTGTTTATATCAGTTGCAAAACTTGCATCTGCATAGGCACTAAGACTCAAATCACCCTTTGGTTCTATATACAATGCATGGTTCATTGTTCCTTTAAGATATCTTAAAATTCTCTTTAATGATTGCCAATGACATTGATGTGGATCCGAATTAAAACGTGCCAGCTGATTTACACTATAAGCTATATCTGGCCTTGACCAATTGCTTATATATGATAAGCTGCCAATCAAAGATTGATATATGGACTTATCAAATTTGGGACTTTGATCATCAATTTGGCAAACTTCCTGACTCATTGGAGTCTTTGCCGGTTTACAAAGTTCCATTTTATATGTTTTAATTAATTGGCAAATTTTATCTTCTTGAGATATCTTAAATCCATTTTTTGTTTTGTTAATTGTCAATCCTAGATACTTTTTAATTTCACCTAAATGCTTTAATTTTATCTTTTTGGCTAATAATGACATAATCTCATTAGCTTCATTATTAGTCTTAGTTATCAAAGCAATATCATCTGTAAATAATAATAATGACACCATTCCATTATTTTCTCTTTTAAACACACATGGATCTGCTTAACCAGATTTAAAACCTATATTGTTTAACTCTTTCACAATATATTGATTCCACTCAAAGCCAGATTGTTTCAACCCGTAAAGACTCTTTTTGAATTTCCAACAATCATTACTATTTACTTTATTGTCTTTTATACCTACTGGTTTTCTTAAATATATAGTGTGCTGCAATGGTGCATGCAGGTAAGCAGTTTCTACATCTAAATGGTTAATGACATAGTTTTTCCTAGCTGCCCACACTAATGCTGCTCTTAAAGATGTTGCTTTAAGGCTTGGTGCAAAAACTTCATCGTAATCAGATGCAGTTTGATTAAATCCTTGAGCTACTAACCTAGCCTTATGGGTAACAGTCCCATCATTTCCAATTTTTACTTTAAATATCCATTTGCACCCAATGGATTTTTCTCCTGGAGGTAATTTAGCATCTTCATATACTTTCATTAACTTTAATGAATTTAGTTCTTTTTCCATTGCTTTTTGCCAATTCTCCTGATCCTTAGTAGGATACATCCTAAGTTCATCTACACTAGTTGGAACTTTAGTAACTTGGCAAACTATATTTGCTTGATACCTATCAGGTGGTCTAGTTATACGTGTAGTACGTCTAGGTATTACAGGACTTATAGGTGGACTTTCATTTATTTACTCTTCTTGATTATCTAACTCTTCCTGATCAACAGTTTCCTCTTCTTCTGATCCTATTTGCTCTTCGTGGACTTCTTCTTTAATTGGACTCTTCTTATAACTAGTCTGTTCTTTCTGCCTTTTGTAGGGTTCAATAATTACTTCATTATTTAAATCTTGCTCTAATCTATTCCATCCTACATGTTCTAGGAATTTAGCACTAGCACTGGTGTAAACTCTAGATGTACCTGGTTCCCAGAATCTATAAGATCTATGATTAGATGTATATCCTACAAAAAATAATTTTTTAGCTCTATGTTGTCCTTTGTGTCTAAGTTGTGTAGGGATATGCACCCATGCTGGTGCTCCAAATGTGTGCATGTAACTTAAATCAGGTTTTGTACCATGCCACAGTGTGAATGGTAATTCACCTGTTGTTGAATTAACAACATTATTTAATATATGATTACCACACATTATTGCTTCTCCCCATAAATTGTCAGGTAATCCTGAATCAGACATCATAGTTCGTGTCATTGATTGTAATGTTTGGCCTCTTCTCTCTATAAAAGCATTATGTTGTGGCCTATATGGTGCAGACTTTTTATGTTGAATACCTAACATTCTTAGTCTATTCTGGAATTTATTATTTGTAAATTCCGTACCATTATCTGTTATAAGAGTTACTAATTTTTTTTTAGTTTTCCTTTCAGCAAATTTAATCCAATTAAAGAGATTTAGATATGTTTCAGTTTTGCTCTTCATTAAATAGCAAAACCCATATCTAGAATAGTGGTCCATTATACTTAGTATGTAACGAGCTCCTCCTACACTTGGTTTTTTCAGACCTATTAAATCTGCAAATACTACCTCTAAAGGCTCTTTGGTAGTAAATCCATCAACTCTATTAGCCGGTGTGACCCTGCTTTTGCTTTGATTGCAAATAGAACATTGCAAATACTTATTACAAGGTTTCAAACTTATTCCCTTAGATAATTCAACAGTTTTCTTAAGCATTTTAAAATTTAAATGCCCTAGCCTTCGATGTAACAAGTGAATACATTCATCATGAGGTTTCTTTTTTTCATAAACTGTGTTAGCCACCTTTAAACCATCATCATTTAACACATATAATTCACCTCTTAAAGATGCAGTAATTTTCTTATTTTCTTTCTCAATTATGCAGTTATCTCCTTTAAAAGTAACTACATATCCTAGTTTAACCAAAATTCTAACTGAAATTAAATTAAACTTAAGTTGTGGTACAAATAACATTTTTACATTCTCTTTTATAAAAGAACAATATGCTATACCTTGACCTTTAGCTTTCAGTTTCCAGCCATTGGCTAACGATATCTGCTGTGTACTCTGGGACATTTTAATAAAATTTTTGTTATCATTTGTTATACAGTGGGATGCTCCACTGTCAACCACCCATAAATTATTTTTTACAGCTCTGTTACTATACATGGCTAACTCTAAATTTTTATTTTTCTTTTGATAACTTTTAGTATTCTGGCAAGCGTTCTGGCGCTTTGCTTTTTTACAAAATCTTGCCAAATGTCCTCTTCCTCCACAATTAAAACACTTTTTAATTGCATATGCAGTAGGAGATTCATTATCTTCTTTTTGAGGTTGTTCCCTCCTAAACTCATTTCTTTCAAGCCTTCTTCTGGCCTCTTCAATCAATCTGCCAGTTATATCAGTTAAAGTTAAACTTTCCTTTGGCAATATTTCAAGGGAAGTTACGTAGTTATCAAAACTTTCATCAAGGGAAGATAGAATTATGTAGACTTGGTGTTGTTCAGAGAAAATAAGCTCTTTCTCGTGCAGTTCTTGAAAAATGCTTTGCATAGTTTTCAAATGACTCAGCATATCACCATTCATCTGGAGATGCGTCCTGAAAAGCTTTCGTGTAAGATTTATGTGAGCACCAACGTTATCTCGAACATAAATCCTCTTCAGCTTCTGCCAACACCCAACAGCTGTTTTCTCTCCGTGGATATAAACAAGCTGTTGGTCAGTTAAGGTTAAAGCAATTATGCAAATAGCGTGTTCATTTTTATGCATAAATTCTTCTATCTTTAGTCTATCTTCATCATCCTCTGGATCCCATTCTTCTACGTTTGGTGGATTTTCAATTATGTTCCACAAACCTTCTCTTCGTAGAAGCAGACTACATTTCATAGACCATGATACATAGTTTGTTCCATCCAACTTGGATATAAGGGACAAACTTTGTAGATTGACTTGTGCCATGTTTTCTTATATGGATATAAAACTATAATTAATAAAACACAGCTGTCTGTTTACTGTAATGTATAACAACACAAACTCTCACTTTTACATAAATCTGTTTTATCCTAGTTAAACTGACTTTGCAGCCTCTGGGCCCATAACCAGTGTTAAGCCTGGTTTCCCCAACCAGGGTTAGGGAGACAAGCTAAACAGAATGTGCAGCGTTAGTCAGATAGGCACACAGATAAATGAGTGAGCTAAGCTTGTATGTTTATTAACATACAGTAAAAATAACAGATACGCTTGTGTTATCAAAAATATAGTTTATTCCATTATGAGTTCATAGCATAGTCAAAATAATAGTCCAATAGTCATGTATCATTTAGTCAGTCCATTCAGGGATATTCAGTTAGCAAAGTCCGTGCAGAATATCCTATGTCAGTTCACTTACAAATCAGTCCTTTGTTTCTCTCCCGTTTGAGCAATGCAGTCTTGATTCCAAGCAGTAATCAGGGATCATCAAAGCCAGAGAGAGAGCAAGCTGCAGTCTTGCTTCTTTTAAAGTGCTTTCACAACCACTCCCTTAATTACTTTCCCATATTTAAAGTTGCAGACACTTTAACATATAAACTATGATTACATATTTATTATTTTACCTAAACCAGTTAGGGTAAACAATGTTATCCCTAACAGTGGGGATAGAATAAAATAAAAAGTGTGATGGGATGGGACAGGATGGAATGGGACAGAATAGAATAGAGTAGAGTAGAGTAGAGTAGAGTAGAATAGAGAATAAACTATAGAATAGAATAGAATAGAATAGAATAGAATAGAATAGAATAGAATAGAAAATGGAATGGGAATAGAATGGATTAGAATGGAATGGAATGGAATGGAATGGAATAGAATAGAATAGAATAGAATAGAATAGAATAGAATAGAATAGAATAGAATAGAATAGAATAGAATAGAATAGAATGGAACGGAATGGAACAGAGCAGAATAGAGTAGAATAGAATAGAAAATAGAATAGAGAAAAAGAACAGAATAGAGAATAGAATAGAATATAGAATAAACTGCCGGTTCCGCGTGGCTTCAGTGGCAGCAGGTATTCGCGAGTGTTCGTGATTCCTAGTGCGCTTGCCACCGAGGTGCCCCTGATCCAAATGGGTCAGGGGGATATGGCTGCCCCGTAGAGGCAGCCAAAGAGAGAGGGGAGCTGGACAGGGGGTTGGGGGTGTTGCAGACCCCCTCCTCATCCGGAAAAAACCCTTTTTCCCGAGGTGGTGGAGCGGCGGTCAGTAATGGCCGCCTAGAAGAAGCCTGCAACCGGGCAAGATTGTGCTGGAGGAAGAAAGAAAAGTGAGAGTGCTGGCTGAGCCAGGTCAATCAACATCTTTTAAAATCTCTGGAACTGAACTGTTTGAATTGCTGGAGGATACATTGTATCCCTAAGAAGACGGAAAGCGGCGGAGAAAGCTGTTCAAGGGAACTTTTTTTTTCTTCACTCTCCCACCCCTTAGAAACAGCAGATGAAGATTTGAAATTTATCTGGGCACTGAAGGTGAATAATTTTGAAAGTTGAAGCCAAGGGACAAAAGACTCTTTGGACATTGGACTTAATAATTTAAGAAATCGGAAAACCCTTATTGGAAGTATGGATTTCTGATCATTTAAAAAAAAAATGTTGTTGTAAGGAGGAAGGGAGAGAAAAAAAAATTGGAGCAGAAACTGATAAAGGAGGAGATGGCCTAGAATCCCAAAGAAAGGTATATGGTAATTGGACCTCTTTGACTAAACAGTAACCCCAGAAAGAGAAAGAGAAGAAGAAAGAAAAGTATTACTTTTTGGAACTTTTTTTGAATTACTTTTGATTAAAAATACTTGGATGGTTGTTTTGGGAAAAGTTTCTCTTTTTATGATGGCATCGCTTGTGGATGAACTAAAGACTGAATATCAAAAATATAAAAAGGAAGAACAAGATGGAAAAGATACTTTGGGCACTTCATTTCAATTTTTAGAAATGGCGTTATGTACTTATGAAAAGTTGACTGTGCAGCAGAATGACTGGGACAAAGAAGAAGAGGAAGAAGAAGCCATCTTTGATGAACAATGGGTTTTTTCCGGGAAGGAGGAGAAAGTGGATAAGAAAAAGGGGATTTTAAGGTTTGAAAAAACAACCAAAAAAGAGAAAAATGAGAGGAAAGGTGGATGCAAGGTTAGAAAGCAATGGAAACGGAGTAAGAAAAGGGAGGAGGAGAGACAAAGGGGTAAAAAGGGCAAGGAGAATAAGCAAGAGAGAAAGGGGGGAGGAGAAGCCTTAATGGTGGGAAGCAAGATTTAAAGAAAAAAAACTTATTTAGAGACAATGGGTGAATCTAATTGGGAAAAAAAAGGGGGGGATTCTGGAAGGTACATAAGATTGTGGTTTTATATGTGTATCTAGAGTAGAATGTTTAAGATATAAATGAGTATTAATATAGATGATTAGTTTTTTTTCTCTTCTTTTTAAATGATATGGATAGTGGTTATGTAGGTTTTTTCTTTAGTTATTAATCTCTCTTATAAAATTTATTGTGTAATTTTAGAATGTACCAAACAGAATCCCAAGATAAATTAAGTGTTTTATGAAGTACTTTTAAGTTAGGGCAATGAGTTAAAGGCATCACTCCAATTAGTGTATAGGAGAAGTATAGTAAAAGAAAAAAGATGAACGGATAGCTGGAAATAGAACAGACAAAGAATGATGTTGAAAATGGTAATAAGATATGGAAAAATATATAAAGTGAATATGATGTGTGAATTTTGTCTGTGTGAAGAGTTTTAACTCGGGACCAAGCAGCCTTTGGAAAAGATGTTTTAGGTTTTATTTTTTTTGTGTTTTGTATGTTTATAAAAGGCAATAAAATTTTAACTAGCAAGAAATAACTTGGATAATTAGAAGGAAAAGGAGAAGTTGGGATAAGATATGAAGTTAAATAGAGAACGTAAATATTGATTATAAGCTGGAATCATTTTGTATGTTCTATTGGTTTTCTTCTTTAATTATTTTTCTTTTCAGAAAAGAATTTGTAAGCTGTTATGCCTTGATTGTTTGTGCATTGTTCTTGTAAAATTAATAAAATTTGTTCTAAAAAAAGAAAGAATATAGAATAAACTATAGAATAGAATATAGAATAGAATAGAATATAGAATAGAATATAGAATATAGAATAAAATAAAGAATAGAATATAGAATAGAATAGGAGTAGAATATAATAGAATAGAACAGAATAGAAAATAGAATATATTTTTTTGGGGTGGGTGTCTCCAAAAAAGTAGGGCTTATTTTCAGGGAAGCACACTTTGGACCCTGCAACCATCCTCAATGGGAGCCAGTGGCCAAGCGCCTGGATGGTGATCATGTGACTTCAGGGACCCTGTAACCACCTGCTTCTAAGTGGTGTTTCTCAGCCTGGTCATGAATGCTAAATGAATGGTCATAAGCCAAGAATCACAGAATAGAAGCTGTGAGAGGAGACCTTCGTGATCATCTAGTCCAACCCTCTTCCCCAGTGCAGGAACGAACCCAGGGCCACAAATACACCATTGACATAGACAGAACTCTCGTTCTTGTCTTTGAATGGGCTTTTCTTTATTTTTATCAGGGAGAATTATTCAGAGCCAAATCTGATGTCAATGCAAGGAACTGGGCCTGACCTGGGAGGAAAGTCACCTCCAACTCAAAAAGGACCTCAGAGGCTGGAGGAAAAGCAGCCCAACAGCCAAGAGGAGAAGCCCTTTCAGTGTTCGATGGGTGGAAAGAGTCTCAGGAGGAGGAGATCCCTCCCTTCCCATCAAAGGATCTGCCCTCGTGTTTCTTTTGGACTCTGCACAATTAAGGGGCACCAGCTGGTCTCTGTAGATCAGTCACCTACAGGAGTTCTTCCTCAGTTCTTTCTCTCTGGAAAAATCAGAAGGTTAGACATGAATTTGGGCCAACGATCGAATATCCTTAGCTAACAACAATGGCAGCTCCAAATGTTTTTGGGCAGCAGGAAGTGTGTATGTTAAATGGAGGAGAAAGAGGGGGAGGAGCTGAAGCTCTTTGCAGATGTTTCAAGCCATTTTGGGGCTCTTGTTGGGATTCCTTGGGAGCTTCTCCAAGTTCTTCAAGCAGCCTTGAAGCCACTTTTCGTGAAGCGGTGGAGGTTCTCCTGCAAATGTGAGGCTTTCTAGGAAGCCTTCCAGCCACTGTAGTGCCCCCTCCATGGGTCCTTCCTAAGACTGCTGCCTGAGGCTCTGGGTGGACTCTTCTAGAGGCCTTTTTCTTTGGACTCCTTGGATCCCCCTTCAATGGAGGCTTCCAGCCCTTCCTGAGTCCCTCATGGGGGTTCTACAGCTCCTTCCTCCTCCAGGTTCTTGATTGATGTTTCAAGCCATGGCTTGAAATGCTGTTTGGACCCTTCCTGACCTTCCTCCAGAAGGTTTCTCAAGGTCTCCTGCAGCCGTTCTTCAAGAGCAGGTCTTGGCCCGTCTGAGAGAGAGATGTTGAAATGTCCTTGAAGCCGCTGGAGTATGTTCTCCACAGATGCTTCAGGAGATTCCTTCTTCAGGGCCTCTATGGACTTCTCCAGCCACCCCTTTCTCTGAGACCCGGCCTCCGATTCCTGCAAGGGTTCCATGCCTTTCCTGGAAGCATCCACCCTTTCCTCCTCTTTTCCTTTTGATGTCCCAGGCTCTCCTGCTTGGAGGTGAGTGGGGATTGCCCCACTTAATGGTTTGGGGGAATTCACCTAAACTGGGATTCCGTTGGCCAGAGAGCAGTTATTTCCCAGAGACACTTGGCCTGGAGATTGGCGAATTCCTTTCTTTTCATCTTTTTTATTCCTTAGGTTTTCATGTCTCCTTTATTCTTTCTCTCTCTAGCTCAAGGCAGTGAACACACCTAAGGTTCCTTCATCCCCACAAGAAGAACCTTGTGAAGGCCGAGAGAGGGATGGGCTCAAGGTCCCCCACCCGCCTTTTGTGGCTGAGATGGGACTTATAAGTATGGGGGGGATTAGCTTAATTCAAATTGGTTGGCACCTTTTCCTGTTATCAGAAGCACCAAAGCTGTGGAAAGACAGACAAATGGCTGGAGACATGATATGATATGGTCATATGATCATATGATCCTGACTCCTTTGGAGGGTTTTCAGTGATGATATGCCTTGAATTGGAGTCGGAATCAAATGGGAAGTCAGGATAGTTTGAAGGGAGATCAGCATTGAGGGATTATTATGCTGGTGTTTCTCAAACTAGGCCCCTTTAAAGTATGGGGGACTTCAAATCCCAGAATTCTCCAGCCAGCATGCTGAATTCTGGGAGCTGAAGACCGTCCATGCCTTAAAGGGGCCATGTTTGTGGTTGTTATCCAAAGTTGTTTCACTTTAATGAATGTTTCAGGCCGTTGTCATTTGATTCTTTTTTTAAATGAATTTTATTAATTTTCAATAAACAAACATACACAAACAAAACACAAAACATATAAGCATAAAACTTCTTTTTGGAAAGCGGCCTAGTCCCGGGTTACATCTTTTGGAACAGACATAAATCCAATTCATGCTCACTTTATTTATTTTTTTTGGAACAAATTTTATTAATTTTAAAGACAAACAAACCATCATTAACCATTAAATACATGAAACCTCTTTCCATTATTAATTTTACAAGTCAAGTAGAATATTATTTTATGCAACATAATTCTGTTTTACACCATTTCAATATAAACATATAAATATCTCTTAACAAATGTCTCATTATTTCTCTTTTCGTATTCAATTTCATTGTTACTATTATTATTTTCTATATTTATCCAGTTTATGGTCATCATCTTCATTCCTCTCTGACTTGATTGCCATTATTCTCATCCAACATTCCTCCAAGGTTTTATTAATTCTCAAACAAAACATAAATACACAACACACAAAAATATAAAACTTCTTTTAAGAAAGTAGTTTGGCCCCAGATTACCTCTCTTTGAATGGACTTCAATTAAATTCGTGCTCATCTTATATACCATTACCTATCTTATTTACCATTCTATATCTTCTATATGACTTCTCCCCGCTTTTCACTCTTCTTATTTCTATTTTATTTAATTCATTTTAATTTAAATCATTGTATTTATATTTTTTGTCCATTCTTTCCAAATTATCAATTTATCTCATTCCCTATAGTAAGAAAAATAAAAGAATTTCTCCTGAAATCACTGATCAGAGTATGATGCCTTTCTATCCTCCCCCTAAATTAATATTTAAAATAACGCCTGATACCCAATCTGATTCTGCTTAGTACATTCTACCTACTAACCTTCAAAGAGAAAAAATAATAAATTCATAAAAATTAATATAATCAGATAATAAATCTAAATATTAACTCTTATAACATTCCAATTGTCTATTTCAAAAAACAAGTTCTACAATTTTATTAAATTTTAAAATCTGTCATTACTAAACATTTCAATATTTTAATCTTTTATTAATTCTTCTAGTTTTCTATTTCTAATACATAGTACCATCTTATGTACCTTGCAGAATCTTCTTTTTTTAAAAAAAATATACCTTACCCTTTATCCCTAAAAAAAAATCCTTTTTTCCCATCTTGTTTCATACCTTTGTGGCTTTTCCCTCCCTTTTCCCTTCCTTTCTTATCCCCCCTGGCCTTTTTACCCCCCCCCCCTACTAACCTCCGCCTTTTTAGCTTTCCTTCTCTGTTGTAATCCTTTCTCCTTTTGCTCAGTAACATTAAGTTGGTTTTGCATCTTATTTTTTCCTTTCTTAAGTGTTTTTAAGTCTTAAGTCCTTCATTTTCCTTCCTTTCTTTCTCCTTTCTCTCTTAATTAATTTTTTAGATTCACTGAAGATGGCGTCTTCTTCTTCTTTTTCTTCTTCTCCTTCTATTTCCTCCATCTGTTGTTGTGTTTGCTGATAATTAGCAAGCGCCATTTCTAAAGAAAGGAAAGCTTCTTTCACAGCGTCCTTACTTTCTTGATATTCCTTTCTAAGTTCATCATCAGATACAGCCATTCTTTGTTCTTCTAAGAGCAACCAAAATGTTTCAAAAGTTAAAACAATTCCTCAAAGTCCCAGAGACATCAATCAGTCCAAACAGCGCACAAAGTTCTCGCTTTCTCTTCCTGGGGTGGTATCAGTAAAAGGGAAAAGAAAAAAAGCCCAATCTGTATTTTACAGCCTTGTTACAATCAATTTCTAGTCTCAAGATCTTCAAGGCATCTCCTCCAGCAAGATCTTAATATTTTTTTTTGTCCTCTCCCTTCCCACTTATAACAAGAAGACAAGTTTTTACCTTTTATAAAAAACAACAGGTTTCTCAATGGCCATTTGTTGATTCCATAGGGAAGGAGAGTAAACTTTCCTTTCAGCACCTCAATTTTGCCGCTTGAAATCCTCCTCTGGAAACCAAGTATTTTTCAAAAAGTCATAGTTCTCAGGATTAAACACCTCTTAAAGTCCTGGATCAGCCAAAAAACTTTCTCTTGTAAACTTTCTCCCCTCTTCCTCCTGCTCAGTCTTACCCAGCTGCCGGCTTCTTTGTGGCGGCCATTGCAGACCGCCGCTCGACCGCCTTGGGAAAAGGGGGTTTTGCCGGCTGGGGAGGGGGTCTGCAACACCCCCAAACCCCTCACCAGCTCCCCCTATCCTTGGCTGCCTCTGCAAGGCAGCCTTAGCCTCCAAACCCGTCCAGATCGGAGGCACCAAAATGGCTAGCACGGCAGGGATCGTGCAGGATCGCGAAACCCTGCCGCTAGCGAAGCCGACAAACCGGAAGGCCCCAATTCATGCTCACTTTATATACCATTTCATATGTTATTTACCATTCTATATTTTCTATATGGCTTCTCCCCTCTTTTCACTCTCTTAATTCTATTTTATTTATTTCATCTCGATTTAGATCATTATACTGATATCTTTTGTCCATTCTGTAATCATCTATTTTTCTTTTCTTATTAACAAAATATTTCTCCTGTAATCACTAATTGAAGTGTGACGCCTTTATATCTTTCCCCTAAATTTAACACTTAATATATGATTCTCATTCTGATTCTTCTTAGCACATTCTAAAACTACCTACTAACTTTTAAGATAGAAAAATAATAAATTTATAATATTATTGAAACAATAATCCATAGTATATTAAACTTTATCATGTATGCATTTTTGGTATTTTGTTAAATCATATAAAGATCCAGTTTTCTAACATTGTTTCAAGTAAAGATACAAGAATACAATCTTATGTACTTTTGCAGAATCTCTTTTGTAATCCTAGTCTTTTTACTCCCCCCCCCCCCCCATCTCTTAATCTCCACCCTCTTGGTCTCCACTCTCTTCTGTAAACACAAGCTATTTCATTTAGCCCTTTCTTCTTTTTAAACTTTCTCTTCCTGGGGTCTATCTTTCCCCTAAATTTAACACTTAAGATAATATATAATTTCCATTCTGATTCTGCTTAGTACATTCTACATACATTTTAAAATAAGAAAATAATACGTTTATAATATAGTTGAAACAATAATCCAAAGCAAATTAAACTCTATCATTAAATCTTAAACATTTTACATATTCCCTTTAATATTTTATTAAATCATATAATATTCCAATTTTCTAACTCTATTTCAAATACAATACTACAATACAATCTTGTGTGCTTTTGCAGAATCTCTTTTTTAATTGTATTTTACCCTTTGTCTCTGAAAAAGATGTTTTTTTACATCTTGTTTCAGACCTTTATAACTTCTCTTCCCTTTTTCCCTTCCTTTCTTGTTCAATCCAGCCTTTTTACCCCCCCATCTCTTAATCTCCACCCTCTTAATCTCCCCTCTCTGTTGTATTCCTCTTTTCTGTTGCTTTCTGACATTGTATCGATTTTTCACCTTATTTTTCCTTTTTTTGGTTGTTTTTTTAAGTCTTGAATTCTCCATTCTCTTTCCCCTCTTTCCCTTTTCTTCCTCATCTAAAGTTATTTGTTCATTAAAGATGGCTTCTTCTTCATCATCCCAGCTTTCTTGTTGTAATTCCCGGTAGGTAGAAATCGCCATTTCCAAAAAGTGAAAAACAGATCCAGAAGAGCCCTTCCCTTCTTGTTCCTCTTCTCTTAACTTTTGAAATTCCACTTTCAATTCTTCAACAGATAATGCCATTGTGAGATTTTTTTAAACAACCCAAAAGTTTTTAGTCTTTCAAAAAATAGTTTCCAAAAGTCCCAAAGTCACCAAGCAACCCTAATCAACACAAACTGTTTCATTTAGCACTTTCTTCTTTTTATACTTTCTCTTCTTGGGGTAGAATCAATTGCAAAAGTTCCAAAATGTACTTTTTAGAAGTCTTATTACAGTTTGTCTCTGGTCTTATAAGCTCCAAGCAATCTCCTCCAGCAAAGTCTTAATATAAGTTCTTTATCTCTCCCTTCCCACTTATAGCAAAAAAAGAATTTTTAAATTTTTTGATTCCAATGTTCAAAAATCTTTAATATCCCCTTGGTTTTATTTTTCAAATTTAATTACCTTCTGTTGCCAAGATGGGTTTTTCCGATTTCCTTCTGCTATTTCCGTCGGGAAGGAGAGTGAGAAAAAAACTTTCCCTTTTAACTTTCTTCCGCCACTTTTTACGATCTTCTTAGGGAACAATGTATCTTTAAGAAAGTTGAATTTCCAGGGTATTTAGATGTTACTTGTTATCCTGGTTCAGCCAAAAGCTTCCACTTTCTCAGCTTCCTCCTGCACAGTCTTGTCCGGATGAAAGTTTCTTTGTGGCGGCTTTTGCTGACCGCCGCTCCACCGCTTTTCGAGAAAGGAGTTGAGCCAGCTGAGGAGGGGGGTTGTGATCCCACCGGACCCCTGTTGGGCCTCCTCTATCTTCAGTCACCTCTACGGGGTGACTATTAACCCCCAAATCCAGCTGGATCGGGGGCACACCAGCGGCGAGCGCGACAGGAACCACGCACGATTGCGGATTCCTGCCGCCGCCGAAGCCTTTCAAACCGGAAAAAGTCATTTTGATTCTTTTAACCCTGATTTGTTCCCTCTTTGGAGATTAAAGATACAATGGAAAGGAAATAGACAATGGCAGCCTATAGCTGAAAGAGACCATTAAGGTTGCATGATTGACTGACTGAGGGATTGATTCTATGTCATCAAATTGGTATTGACTCTCAGCAGCCACATAGATCAATTTTCCCCATGGAGATCTGTCCCCAACCTGATCCTTCAGGTGTCCCATCCCCACCATAGCTGCTTACAGCTATACAGCTGCTTTTCCTCTCCTTCCTTCTCAGCATGGCAGACTTCTGCAAGGAGTTTGGTCTGCATTGATTGACAGCATTGAAAGAGTGTGGCTCCTGAGTGGCCACAGAGGAAGATGGGTGATCTGTCTCCAGTCTGGACTTTTAGATCTCCCAAAAGGTCAAACAAAGATGTTTAACCCTGCATAGATTCTGGATGGATCAGAGATAATGATTGTGGTGGTCTGTGGTAGATAAGAAGCCCCTGTAAATTTTCTGTGAGTTAAATACAATAGCAGATAACAGACAGTTTTGAAATATAACTTTATTGTTGGATTTAAAACGTTAACACCATTTTTTATATACAGCAGATATCTGACAAGTCAAGTAGATGCAAATAGATGTGTAGTTTTAATTGTGGGCCTATTTTGCAAGGGGGAGAAACTATTATTCAGCTGGGGAGACAATATGCATGTTTTTGTCTGTTTTTAATGCACAATTTTTTAAAAAATGTTTTGTCTTGTTTTGTTTTGCATTCCTAATAGTTTTATTCTCCAAACACTTATATTTTATCTTTTTGAATAAAATAAAATTTAATAAGAGGAATATCAAGTTTCCAGAAACAATATTTATGATTAGCACACAAGTAAAAAGCAGTAGAAAAATATCTGATTTTTAGTAACTAGGACTTGGCAAACAATATCATATAAGAACATGATTGATGGACTGGAAGAAAGATGAGGGATACCACACTTCATATGTATGTTTGTGAAAACGATCTCAAAATCGTGGCTCATTGGTTAGGAATCAGAGTCAGCAGGTGAGGCTCATGGAAAGAAGGCAAATGCAGCCATAAGGTTCAGAGGTGGGTATTCAGCAGGTTCTGACCAGTTCTGGAGAGCCAGTAGCAGAAAATTTTGAGTAGTTTGGAGAACCGGAAAAATCCCACCTCTGACTGGAGATTTTACAGTCTCCTTCCCCTGCCACGCCCACCAAGCCATGCCCACAGAACCGGTAGTAAAAAAAATTGAATTACATAAGGGTGTCAGGAAGTTTGTTTGGGGGAGACCCCAACTCAAGGACCAGGTCCCCTTGCAGGCACCACATTTGGAGGAGAATTTGCAACAAAACTATGTGAACTTCAGGGAGGGAGAAATAAGCCAAGGAAGAGCTCAAAGGAGCTGCTCTTAGCCTGGAGGAAAGACCACGAGGAGAAGCGCTGAAGATCAGGAGGAGTCTGGGAGCCCCTTTTCCAACTGACACCATCTCTTGGAGAAGGGAGGATGCAGCCCTCTTCCAACCACTGACACACGTTACACACAAGTGTAAGATCTGCTCACTATCATCCCAGGGTATCAAGACATAGAACAATGCATTCAGTTACAAGAGAGGAGATTTGAGAAGAATGAGGGGGGAAATATCCTAAAAGGATGAGCTGTTGTAGAGCTGAGCCAGTAAAGCACAGCAGTTCAATTTCCTCTTCGTGGATTGTCTGAATGCAAAGATTGAGCAGCCATCCGTCAGAGAAGCTTGAACTGGGATTCCTGCAGAGAGGAGGGGTTGGGCTAGATGGTCTCAGGGTCTCATTCAAATTTATCTGCCACAATCAGGTGGGAGAAATGTGGGTGTTTTTTTCTGTTTTCCAAAGCCTGAGGTTCCATTTTCAGTGGGCCAAGGCTAGAGTCTCCAGGGTGGTTGGCTTTCCATGCCAGTTGGTGTCTTCTAATGGAAGTTCTTCCAGAGACAAGACTCTCAGCTTTGCAATGAAATCTTTCAAGATCTTACTGGTCAGAGGTTTCTTTCTTCATCGCAGTTTAATTTCATATTAAAAAAATCTAAGGGAATGAAAGTTTCCTAAATCTTTGACAGTAAACGTTATTCTCAGTTTTAATATGACTATATCATCATACTTAAATCTTTGTTCAATTCCATCCCTCCAGACTTTATTAGATAGAAAGTACTTTATTGTAATGTTAAAATCCAAAAGCAAAAGGGAGGAACTAAATGAAGAATCTGCCAGTGGTTATACTTACTGCATCTGTTTAAAAGTAGTCAGAGATTTCTCATTTACCTCAGTGAAGACCAAAGGCTACTTGGCTAACATCCATTTCTCCCACCATTTTCCATGGATGGAAGGTCCTAACATCTTTTCTTTCGCATTCCTATTTTTTTTCTGCTCAGTCTCTGCCTCAGTCCAGATGTGTGGAAAGTTGTCCTCCTGGATTTGTCAAGAGGGCTTGAGAAGGAGAGCCAGTTTGCTGCTACGACTGCATTCCTTGTCCGGAGGGGAAGGTGGGTGGCATCAGAGGAAAGGAAGGCCTGGTGGAAATGCATCCATCCAGAACATTGTCATGAAAGGTACAATTTAAAAGAAAGATTGAAGCTCTCTGTGTTTGTTTTTTTTTAACCTGAGCAATTTCTTGTCTAAAAGGAAGTAAATAAAAAAGACTTTGAAGGAGGGGCTGGGAAGAGATGGGAGGAGGGGGTGGCAGACTGGGCAAGCTTTAGTAACCATAGAAGAAATGTCTCTTCTGCTTTTTACTTTGGCTAGGTGCTGCTAAGTTGACTTTTCTAGGAATACCTGAGCTCTTTGGAACTTGGTGAATTGTCTTAAGTCCACCTTCTGAAAGACCTTGCAATTCCCTGTTTATTGGCTTCCCCTTGAGGGTCCCTGAGAAGGTGTCCCTGGTCCATAATGGGGTGCTGTGGAGAGTTATGGGGGGAATTCATTACACAAATATTCTGCCAGTTATGTAGATGAATCAATCAATCAGAATAGAGCTAGAAGGGACCTTGGAGGTCTTCTAGTCCAGCCCCTTATCAAGCAGAAGAAATTATACCATTTCAGGCAAGTGACTGTCCAATCTCTTCTTAAAAACCTCCAATGTTGAAGAACCCCAAACCTCTGAAGGCCAGCTGTTCCACTGGTTAATTGTTCTCACTGAAAGGAAGTTTCTCCTTTTTCCAAATTGCTTCCAGATGTTACAAGATACTGTAGGTATCCTCCAAGTCCAGTATATTAACTGCCATGTGGCAGGACTCAGGGTGTTTGCCTAAAAAGATTATATGATTCATTGTTAACTTCTAATAATGTTCTAATAATGTTCCTATAAGATTCCTATGAAGATTCTAGACATTACACTGGAAATAATTACCATCTGAGCACTTCCCTCAACTTCATTAACCTAGCTACATTTTTTAAAAAATAATTATATCCTTCTTATGCTCATTTTAATGAAATTGTTAAGAAATACTCTTGGAAAATGCCCGAGGTATCAGTTGTTATCCAAAGAAGGTATTTCTTGTAAGATAAAAGCACAAAATATTAATGAAACACTGCTTTTTCACTTTCTCAGATGCATCAAGTGTCCGGATAATAAATACCCAAATAAAGAAAGAGTCCAATGTATCCCCAAAGTTATAACGTTCCTGTCTTATGAAGAACATCTGGGCATTATCCTGGTATCTTTTGCCTTGCTCTTCTTCCTAACCACAGGCCTTGTTTTAATCGTCTTCATTAAACACCGAGAAACTCCCACTGTCAAAGCCAACAACTGGGACCTCTCCTTCATCCTCCTGGTCTCCCTCCTGCTTTGCTTCTTGTCTTCTTCTCTCTTCATTGGTCAGCCAAGGAAAGCCACCTGCCTTCTCCGACAAACAGTCTTCAGCATCATCTTCTCAGTTGCTGTTTCTTCTCTCTTGGCCAAAACCTGTAGTGCTGGCTTTCACTGTAGTGCTGGCTTTCCTGGCCAGAAAACCAGGAAACCAAGTAAAGAGATGGTTGGGGAAGAGCTTGGCCAACTCCATCATTCTTTCTTCTTCTGTTGTCCAAATTCTCATCTGCTCCATCTGGCTGGGAGTTTCTCCCCCCTTCCCTGACTCTGACCTCCACTCCCAGCCTGGAGAGATCATCCTGCAATGCAATGCAATGAAGGGGCCGTTGTCATGTTCTACATCACCCTCAGCTACTTGGACTTCCTGGCTGCCATCTGCTTCACAGTGGCTTTCTTGGCCAGGAATCTGCCCAGGGCCTACAACAAAGCCAAGCTGTTCACCTTCAGCATGCTGTTTTTCTGCAGTGTCTGGGTGACTTTTGTGCCCACCTACCTGAGCACCAAAAGGAAATACATGATGACTGTGCAGGTCTTCTCCATCCTGGCCTCCAGCGCTAGTCTGCTGGTCTGCATCTTCATCCCCAAGTGCTACATTATCCTTCTGAGGTCAGAGCTGAACACAAAGGATCAGCTTAGAAATGTGGAGAAGTGAGACAGATGAATTTCAGCTCCGAGCTATTTTCCATACATGAGTGGAGCAACAATTTTTGTTCAAATAGTGTCCGGAAGAATATGAGGAAACCAATTTCTTGGAGGAATGAGAATGTGTTACCAAGATAGAAATAAAGATTTAATACACGTGCAACCTTTTATTTAGACAATATCTCTTTCTTGAGGATGGTAACATTGGGTGTGCATGAAGGAAACTTGAGGTGTGCTTATTATGAATATTCTCATATCATCCATTAGATATTCATATTGATCACTTTGTTCTCCTTTCCACAAATGTAAAAATATGAGTGTCTCCTTTTGTCTGTGGGAATCTGTCCGGCTGTTTTCTAGAGGGAAATTCCTTCTGCGGACACTGAATGAATAATTACACCAGTGAACTTTGATTATTGGGGTTTTTGGGGTCCTGCATTTGATTCCACAGAAACTGGTGTCAGGAGTGGGATTCACAATCTTCCATCTGCCACCAGGGACAACAGCTAGGGGACCCCTATAGGGTGAGGGTTATGAGATTGATCCCATGTTCCTTCCTGATGCCACATAAAGGCACCATTTAGGACTGTGTGTGAGGCCACAACCTGTGTCTGAAGGTCTATCCTGATTCTCAGCCACCCTGGCCCTGCTGCAACCTCAGCCGAGTGATGGGTGGAGGGGTCCAAGAACCAGTGGGGAATTTGAAGGGGCCAGTGTGACCTTCCTGGGTCGAAGAACGGAGACTGGCCAGAGGCTCTGTCTAAACTCCCTTTTTCCTTTGTCTGAATGGAGGAATTCAGCTGATCCCAGTCAGGGAGGGAAGTGAATGATGGGGCTCAGGCAGACTCTGATTGGGGAAGGAATCATTTCTCAAGAGACAGAGAAACCAGCTCTCACTTTCTCAGAACCAACAAATTGTGCCCCTGGCTGGCCATGCCCCTGTCCGCCCACCCTTCCCCTCACCTCCAGTCAGCCCTTATTGCACATACGCAACATCACATGCATGACCATCATCGCTGACTGCATTCTCCCCCGCCCAGTCACTCCTTAAGATATTTCTTTTTTTTATTCCCCTCCCAACAATCAGCTGTTCCAATGATCAGCTGCAGGTACTTCTGGCAGTCAAAGCAGGGCGAAGACCCCATTGGAGAAGGAGCGGTGAGGGGTTCGAGAGGGAGTGGAGAAGCATGAAGGGGGAAACCTGAGGGAATTGATTTCTTTTTCACATTTCTTAACAGTCCATCTTCCTCAAAGAGCTCCCTGCTTTGTGAGACAATCAGCTAGACTGCAGACAACAAAATCTCTCTCACACACACACACACCTACACAAAGAAGAAGCACAACAGAAAGTGGCTGACACCACCACACGAGCAACTGGACTCCGCCATTTCAAACTCGTACAGTAAATTTATTCATAGAAGAAGAAGAAAAACTGGCAGGAATTTTTGAATAATTATGATAAATTAGCCAAAAGGGAAAAATTTTGATTCTTGCAACCTGAAAATTTTGGATTTGTGTGTGTGTGTGAGAGAGAGAGAGAGAGAGAGAAAAGAAGAATATACAGTAAAATAAAACTCTGCAGCTGTCCTTGTGCACAACCTTGGGGTGAGATTTGGCCCTGCAGTTGAACAGCTGATTTTTAATGCTCTGGAGACTTTTTCCTTGTAATTTCTTTCGAACATAGAACATAGATTAACAGAGTTGGAAGGGACCTTGGAGGTCATTTATATGGGGAAATGAGCCCCCCCTCTCTCCGCCTTCACGAACCCACAGCCACACCTCCCTGGTTGGGCCTGCAGGGACTTTTCTCCCCGGATTTCCTCCTCTGGGCTTCGCTCAGCTGGGAGAAGGAAACAGTTTGTGGGAGGCAGGTGGATAAAAAAAACTCCCACCTTCTTCTCTTCCTGACAGGTGTGATGATGCCAGGAGGCTCTTTGTCCACTTCTCACCCACCTGGATGGCTTCCAATCGGAGCCTGGCAAGAGAGGAAGCCAATGAATTCATCCCAAGAAAGCAGAAGTGGGGGCCCCTCTTCCAGAATCTATGCAGGGTTAAACATGTTTGTTTGATTTTGAATAATAATACATTTCCTTAAAATTTTAATTAGGATCTTTCCCAACAATTGCTTTCCATTCCCCATAGTCTTGGACCTCCTGTAAATTGAAAAACAACACAAAGACTTGTTCTCCAGTTAAATATGACAAGGCCATTCCCCCATCTACCTCAATCTTCTAGAAAGAATCCATTTCATCCATCATCCATTCTGTCCACTGTGAGTCTTCAGGGTCCATGGCCTCTCCAGCAGTGGTGGTATTCAGCCGGTTTGCACTGGATTGGGCAAACTGGTAGCAAGAATTTGGCATGGGTTGTTGAACCGGTAGTAAGTTCTGGCTGGCCACGCTCCCGATCTGGTCGCCCTCCTGCCCGATGCTTGCTTACCCGCCCGCCTGACATTTGCCTAAGGTATTTATATTTTTCCCCTCCTGGCAATCAGCTGTAGATAAGATCAGCTATGCCTGGATTCCCCTTGCTGAGGTCCAGGAAGGCAAAAAATGGAGGGAGGAGCTCAGACCCCTCCTC